>ML677397.1:4297547-4543169 GCA_007922305.1 Dermatemys mawii | reverse complement strand
TGGGGGAGGCGTGTGGAGGAGCATGTCAAGGGTCTGCATCAGGGGTCTCTAAACTTTGGGAGACGAGGGCCATATTAGATTTTTGAAGGGGCTTCACGGGCTGACATGACTGTGAAAAAATTCAGTATACGCAAATATGGTCAAAATCCCCCCCATGTTCCTCTGGCCACTGCTGTGCCTCCTCCCTTTGCTCCTTCGGCCGCTGCTGTGGGGGCACTAACCCCTCCGCACATGGGGTCACTGGCAGCAGCTCGTGGGGGTGGAGCGGCAGCAGCGGCTTCTCCACGTGTCTGCTCAGCTCGGGGGCCAGACAAATAGAAGCCGCAGGCCGGATCTGGCCCCCGGGCCATAGTTTGGAGACCACTGTTCTGGATCAATGATGCCTTTAGCCTGGGGGTTTGGTGTGTGTGTGGGGCGTGTGAGGGGTCTGGTTAGACGATGTCTGCAGCCTGGGTGTGTATGTGTGAGGGAGCGTGTCGGGGGCATGACAGGGGTCTAGATCCACGATGCCTTAAGCCTGGGAAGGCATGTAGGGGGTTTTGGCGGGGGCGTGTCGGTGGCATCAGGGGTCTGGTTCGATGATGCCTTTCATCTGGGGGGCATTTGGGGGGGCATCAGGGGTCTGGAACAACAATGCCTTTAGCAGGGGGGGCATGAGGGGGGGGCATGTTGGAGATCTGGGTCAAGAAAGCCTTCAGCCTGGTGGGGGCGTGAGGGGTCTGGTTAGACGATGTCTTCAGCCTGAGAGGCGTGAAGAGGGCGTGTCAGGGGTCTGGATCAACAAAGTCTTCCTCCTGGGGGACGTGGGGGAGGGCTGAGGGGGGCGTGTCATGGGTCTGGATCTACGATGCCTTTAGCCTGGGGGGGTGCGTAGGGACTCATAGATCTGAAATTGACCATGTCGCAGTGAAGTCTTCAAAGCTTAAACCCATCAAATAAATTCTGCAGCCTCTATGTGCTGGAGCTTAGGAAGTATGCAGACCCCTGGCACTTATTGATAGTCATTTGTCCAAACCCTTTGATTATCCGAAGTAATGTCATGTCCCCTCTTACTTATGTAGAACTCCATTTGCCCTGCTTTATAGAAAATAACTAGAGGCTCATTCCAGCACATCAGACCCATTCTCCAAAATAACGGCACTGCAAAGCCATGCATGGGCTTGTGACACTTTGACTCCTGCAAAGATGGGACCAAGGCCGATGTGACTAATGTTTATTTAAACCAACTGGCTCCTTCCTGCTTAGAAGAAAAAATCGTGTCCAGTCAGTTCCTTCCTTCCATAGAACAAATCTCTGGCCTTAAATGTCTGCATGCTTGCTCGTTTCGACTGATCTAGCGGTCAGTCATCATTCGTAACAAGCCTGCCTGGTACATGCGCCTGGGTATTGCAAGCAAATGATGGGAGGAGCATGCTGTACCAACCTAGCAGTGCTGTGGGTTCACTGATTTCTAAAACAGAGGACAATGGAGACAGACAGCGAGAGAAGAGAAACGGGAGGGGGAGAAAATATATAGTTCATGTTTTCAGCTGATGAAAGAATGATCATTAACAAAGGTGAGTACATGCTGATGATAATGTGCATCCTGCTGACATGGTTACACAGAATAGGCAGGAAGTGTGGTGGCCATTGGAAAAAATGAGTGTTTCTCTCCATATCTCCCGACTCTAATTTGCTTGTCTACATTTGATAGACAATTCGGATTAAGGGAGGCTGTGAATTTAAAGCACAATAGCTATTCCTGAGTAACTCCATGCATGGACGCTCTTATTTCAGAATAAGCAAGCTTTGTTCAGGTTTAGCTTAATCCAATTTGAAAATGGATTAAGCTACACAGGAACAAGGCAATCTTATTTCAGAATAAGATTGTCTACAAGTGGAGGTATTTAAGAATAGTTATTTTGGGATGATTCCATGTGTAGAGAAGCCCCCAGTGATGAGAGTCTATGGCAGAGCAAGCTATATCCTATTCTGCCTTGGGTGTCAACACATATATCAGCTAAGTACATGGGATCATAATGACTTGGGCTGAGGCATAGGCAAAGAACACCGCTAGATTTTCAGATGCCAGGTGAGACTGGCCGGTGAACTCAACAGCTAGCATAGAATCATAGAATATCATGATTGGAAGGGACCTCGGGAGGTCATCTAGTCCAACCCCTTGCTCAAAGCAGGACCAATCCCCAACTAAATCATCCCAGCAAGGGCTTTGTTGAGTCTGACCTTAAAAATCTCTAAGGATGGAGATTCCATCATCTCCCTAGATGACCCATTCCAGTGCTTCCCCACCCTCCTAGTGAAAAAGGTTTTCATAATATCCAACCTAGACCTCCTGCACTGCAACTTGAGACCATTACTCCTTGTTCTGTCAGCAATCCAGGAGGGACTAGGAGACAATAAATATGGATCCTTCTGCTCACATGACATTGTTTTTGCAGAATGCAACCCTGGTTTTCAAGGGTGGCCCTGTTAGAGCAACATCTCTGACCCACGGGCCCTCTCACTGCTTTGCCCTGAGAAAATGTTGAGCAGGTTGGCTGGCGAGGACTGTGACCATGGAGGTGGCATTTTGGAGGCATGGACGTGAAGATGGAAGTGGTTTAGTGAGGTGAGGAACTGAGATGGAGACCACTACAAAGGTATGGAAGGTTCTGCTTCCCTTTCCAGGCGAGGGAACAGGATTTCTTTCCCATGGCAGCGTAGTCTAGTGGAACGAGACGGGGACTGGGAGCCACGTTTACCTAACCCTGGCTCAGCCACTGACTCCTACCCGCTCAAACTGCGTGCCTCGGTTTACCTAGCTGTAAAATGCAGATGACAGTGCCTGCCTACTTCAAAGAGGTGCTGGGAGGATTCATTCATATGTGTACAGTGCTTTGGAGACAAGGCTTTAGATTCAGTATCCTCATTGGGGCAGATATGTGTGGAGGTGGGTAGTGAAGCACATTCGTTAGGGAGGTGACATCACATTTTGCTCATAGAAAGAGAAAATGGCTCCTATTAGTACTTGGCTGCTAGCGGTATACATCTGTGCACATTAGTGAATAAGCAGGGGTGGGTTTTTTGAAGCATAAGGGCCTCGTTTGTTTGCAGCTTTGATGTGAGAAGGAAGCACTGAATTAACTGGACAGATTCCACTTCCTCAGGATGGTGGGTTCATTGCTGTGGTAACATCCCTTCTCTTGTTTCGCCTTACACCTCTCTCTGCAGATTCACTCTCCCCCTAGAGGGCCCAACACAGGCCTACACCCCGGAAGCCCTGAAAGTAGGACACCCACAGCCTTGGACTGGCACTTTGCAGGGAGTTGAATTCCACCCTTTGCAAGACTCGGTTTTTATCCAGCTCCCTCCATCAGTACCGGCAGCGTCTCCTCACAAAGCACAGTCTCAGCCCCTCATACCTACCGTACAGGATTATACTGGCATTGGTGTTCCCCAGCTTGTTCATGGCTACGCAGGTGTAGTTGCCGTAATCCTTCTCCGAGACATTGAAGAAGGTCAGCGTGGACATTCGACCTTTGTTCTCGATTTTCACACCATCCAGCCCATTGGCTAATCTGCGGGGCGAGAAAGACGAAGGGCTCGACCCCCTAATGACAGGAGCGATCCATTCCCACCCCCATGCAGTCCCACTAGCTATACCTAGGTTAATGGGGAAAGCCCCACTAGTCCCGAGATCAGAATGTCCCAGCTGGCTGTCACCAGGACACTGGGTTAGCTGCTCAGCTGGTCTAAAGCAGAGTGGCTCTCCTCATGTTAGCGGAGTTACACCACTGCCCCAAAGTCTCCCCCTCCTCCTGAAGGTTCCCCGGTCCAGGATATTTTCTGCCAGATTATTCAGAAGGTTGTTCCAGCTAAAAAGACCCCCGTACTAGGCCATCACCGAGGGTTCATCTACATGGGAGCAGGAGGTTTAATTTCCAGCCGAGGCAGACATATCCATACTAGCTCTGGTCGAGCCAGCCTGCTAAACACAGCAATGTCACTGGGGCAGCTCGGGGTGCTGGGATGGGGTAGGCACCCGAGGATTTAGCCTGGGTTTCCGATGGGACTGTATTTGCCATGGTGACACCATCCCATTGAGCTGTAGCAACACTGCTATTTTTAGCATGCTAGCTTGGATCAGAGCTAGCAGGGGTATGTCTACCTGAGCTAAAAATTCCACATCCTGTTCCAGAGTCGATGTACCCTGAGTCTCTATCTGACTTTCAGATTGACAATTGAGTCATTATGATCCCAGCAGCTCACACCAGGTTAGCAATAGCACTCCTGCCCCTCCCTTCTGAAACAGCCTCAGGGCAGAGGCTCCCTCTGTTATGCTATGGAGAGAGACCTTCCTTTACTAGCTGAACACAGCTGTTAGATTTGGGACTGGATGTTTTAACTGCACATCCCACTGTGCCTCCCACAGGATCCTTTACTTAGAGAGACATCTGTAGTAAGATCCTCCACCCCCTTCTGCCCCCCATAAATATATTAAAATGAATGTAATTCTCTCTCCTTCCTGTGCTGACAGATGGCCATCCTGACCCAGGAAATTCACCACTCCCCATCCTTGCCAAGAACACAGCCTGGGATCTGTCAGGCCCTGGCAGCCTATTCAGGTACCTGGTTTCTTCTTTAAACCACTGAAATTCTGCGACAGGGACGGCAGAGGCCTCGCAGCGCAAGATCCCCTTCTGGCCCACCGAGGCGCCGGTATTCTTGGCGTTGGAGATGTACGGTGGGTCTGCAGAGCAAAGGGACGTTATTCTGGAGGGAGGGCTGGGGGCCCTCCGGATACCATACTGCAGCCGGGAGGGGCTCCGGATCTCAAGCACAAGCTGGGCTCAGAGAGACGTGAGCGGTGAGGGGATGTGGAGACGCGTTGAAACCCAGTCCAGGTTGTGCCCTCCTGGGATTTCATGGTGGAGGGGGCACAGATCCACCCCCATGAGAGGCGTTGTTAGGCACTGACCCTTCATATAAAGGACAAACAATTGGCTGTCACTGCTTCTTTGCTCAGCATCTTTCCCCTTCCCTTCTCAACCCAGGCCTGGGCCATCTCCTTTCTCCTGTCTCCCCTCCCACCCCTTATCTGCCCTCTTTGGCCTGTGCTCTTCCATTTACCTCTCGGGATCTCCCTTCCGATGTGGGGTGGGGACACAACACCCCTAAGGATGTTGGGGCAGGGTGAGCAGGGAGCCAACCCTCTCCTGAGCCCAGCTGGTAGTGTGGGAGGAGGAGTGAGAACTAGCACTGCTTAGACAGCTGAGGTGGTATGAGTGGCAGCAAGTATGCTCCGTCCAACAAAGGGGGATGGAAGGAGAAGAGCTTGGGACAGTCCCAGTGCAACGGGGTCACCCCTCCTCGCAAAAATGGCCAATATCTGGCCAACGTGGGACAGTCGAGATGGTCGGCATCTAAGGGCTGTTTGCCGGCCAGCGTGAAATGAGATGTCCTAGCAGGGCAGAGGGTCGCATAGTGACCTCTCACACCATGACCAACGTTCATTGGACCCCTTGTGAGCAGTCTCAGTAAAGAAACCAAAGGCAGAGCCAGACAGGGAGACCAAAGTATCCTCTCGCCAGATCAATGCTTGGGCACATTGGTAGGACAACACAGATGATACTTGGACCATTGCTACCCTTGCCCAATCTCTTGCTCTGGGGACAGAGAGAAGGATTCAGGTCCAGGATATCCATGTCAGCACTAGGCCATTCAGAAATGAATAAGGTGAATATGAAGTGGCAATTCAGATACACATTGAACCTCTTGTCCTTGTACTCTATCTTTGCATCTTTTAAACCAATTCTGTTGTGCCTAGAAATTTACAAACATGCCTCTGCAGAACCTAGACAAACAGACTAGTCTGGAGAGATGAGCCAAAGCCAGAACAACCTGTGCAAAGTCTTGCCTCTCCCCTGCACCTGGAAGGATCGCTATAAAGCGTAACCTTGAGCCAAACCAATCCTGGCTTTTCATGCTCAAAGAATAGACTGACTGCTCCAGTTTCACCCATCTCTGCTAAACCCACTTCTCCTTGTGTCAGGTGTGAAGAGGATTACAACAGTGGAACCCTGATTGAAAAGAAAAGAGCACCAGGTAGCAGAGGAGTAGATGCAGCCTTTCATCCCTAAAATACTCAGGGTGTTTTTAAGCTTTCCAGAGGCGCAAAAGAATTCGAGTCACCCCTGAAATGCTGACAAGCTTTGTCACTCCAGCTTTTCTGCCTTGGCACGTCATGTGAAGTCTTTAAATCGTCTGGGCTTTAAATTCCTAACCATGCTCCTAAAGAACAAATTGTCCTAAGATGTAAATGCTTTAAGCTTAATGAAATGTATATATGTGATTTTCTTATAGCAATTTAGAGGATATAAAAACTCCACAAGCTCCTTCCTAAAGGGAAGGATATTTAATGTGCTCTGTGTGTGGTGAGCCACTAGAGATTTTTTTTCCCCCTGAATTGCTCCTCAGGAAAAAGGTATTACCATTTATGTTCAAGCTATAAATAGTCTTTAAGGGATGCTGACGTAGATGTTATCTGCTTTACTTTTTCTCAGGAGTTTATGGTTATAGTTCAGCTGTTCTAACACATACGCACACCCCAGCCGGCGCTGGAATAGTAGGATCTCAGCTCTGTATCCCCACCGTCTTGTGCCTTTCATCATCTTCTACACCCCTGCAAACCAGTGAAGAATCAAGGCCCTCAGATCCCAACACCGGTGGGTAGGGAAAGGAAAGTTACACTTCAAGAGAACCTGTCCCCACGCAGGGTACGTCAGCACTCTGCCGGGGGTACAATTCCCAGCTGAAGGAGACATACCTGCACTAGCTCTGATCCGGCTTGCATGCTAAAAATAGAGTGCAGCCATGTTGGTGGAGTGGCGGGTGAGGCTAGCCACCCTGAGTATGTGCCAAGTGCCTCGGATGGGATCATTCTCTGGCAGCTAGCCCCTCCCCCGATTTGGACTGCCATGGTTACACTTTATAACTAGCATGCTAGCTCGATAGGAGCTGGTGTGGGCATGTCTCCCTGAGCCGGGAATTACACCTTCAGCTTGAAGTATAGACGTCCCCTTCGATAGCATGGTGATGGAGCAGAACGGAATAGAAGAGGCAGCTGTGGAACTGCAAGCAGATGACATTACGCTCCCCCGCCTCCCAAGTGTTCATGCAGGGTGAAAGCCAGAATGATCTCTTTGAAGAGGCCCCACAACCAGCCTGAACCCAGTGTTGTCTGAAGCAAGATGGTGGGATCAGGGAGCGTGTCATGCTGAGTTGTGCCCAACTTACAGTTCACGGTGACTTTTACTCTCCGGATGTCTGGAGCTGCCACATCATTGACAGCGCTGCATTCGTACTCCCCAGACTGATCCCGGGTGATCCCAGAGATCTCCAAGTACTCGTCTTCACTCACAAAGCCCCGGCCTGCAAGGGAGAAGGAGCAAATCAACCCACCAGCCTGCCACCTCCACTCCCGTTGGTCACGGGGAATAAAATCTGATGGAATGGTGACCTACAGGCTTGATCCTGACCGGTTACATTTGGGCTAAATCTGGGAGTTTCAGGGGGTTTGACTCAGAATCAGGCTCTCTGTAACACTCACGGGACTCCAGGGGGCATATCTCACTGCAGCTGCAGAAGAAGTGAAATCCTGGTGGTCCCTCATTTGAAAACATTATCGCCCACATAAGAACCTTGGGACCGATTCTCCCCCAGCTGTGGCTCCAGCAGCATATAGGGGTGCTGAATGAACCGCAAGGGGCCAAAGAACAACTCCACATTGGAGCTATGCCAGGGACAACATACACATATCAGGGGCACGTCTGGGGGTGCATTTGGGTTAGGCGTGGGAACAGCCACGGTGATTTGGGCTACAGCTATTCTGGGCTGTTGCACTGACCAAAGGCAGCTCGGGGAAGGCTACACCCCCAGGACCTGCTCACATTTATCCTAGGGCACACGTTGTTCCGAACACAGTGCAGAGGCAAAGCCACCCCCTTCCCCCTGGGCTGTGCCATCCACGCTGCATACGTCATGAACTGTAGCACAGAATCTACCCCACATTGTAAAACAGCCCTCGTCTGTTTTATTGACAATGCCACTGATTATTATACCTGAAATACATGCAAAGAGATCCTCAGCTTGTTGCCACTTAAGCTGTGCGCTCACAGGTCTGCATTTCAATCCACTGGGGCAGTAATATTAAATCGGTCAGTATCGGTCAGGACTAGGTGACCTTGTGAGGTCTCTGCCACCCTAATCTTCTAGGATTCTGAAATACCCCCTGCTATCCCAGTCGTAACACACACATGCACAGAGCTTTGCCACTGCACTTCCTTCCTGATTTGCAGCCCCCGACTGCTGTTCCAGGTCCAGACCTTTCCAAAGCAACTGGTTGGTGGGGTAGGGAAAACTGTCTGCCAGAGATTGGGCGAAGAGTCTACTGAAATAATAGCATATCCTCAAATACTGACCAAGCCTGTCCCAGCTTAACCTGTAAGGATCAAAGCATAAGAGATCACAATCATTTTCATATGCCGGAACTTAAATATTAGTTGCAAAACCACACACAAGAACCCTAACTACAGCTCCAATACACCTTGCTGATATCAACATCAGGAATACCAAGTGTTTCAAGCCAGGAAAGAACAATATTGACTGCAAGAACCCTCCTTGCTTGGAAGACAAAACCGTCCCTGGAGAGGGAAACTCACCAAGCGTGGGTTGGGGAAGGTGGAGTGGGAAGATGAAAAAAATAATGATGGGGCGGAGGGGGAAAGATGAAGCGGATGAGTGACGACGACACTTTGTAAGTGAGTCTTCTTTGTAATGATCCCATAATCCTGGGGTCATTACGGACCCAGCCTATCTGCCCGGCGATCTCTATAAAAGATGATTGGGAGTGAAAGAAAATGGATTCGACGAGCCGGCAACAGAAATACATAAATAACCAAGGAGATTTCTTTCTGTGGCGAAGGGGCCCCGGGGAGAGATAAGCCCAGCTCGCTACATTAGAGAGATAAGGATCTACAATGATACAAACGGGCGCACTCAGGCAGAGGCTGCGTGACGGACACGGGGCCATCAATCAAGAAGTGTGGAGGGGGTCACGCCAGAGCCGGGATCTACTACGACAGAGCGGCCAGCGCGCGCCGGGTTCACGTGCCGTGCCCCCGCCGCATCTGGCTGGCTAACACATACACTGGCAGGGATGGTCTCTCTGGGATGGGGCTGAGCGGGGATGTGCGGCCTGGTGCTTTGCGGCACGTGGCTCATCCCTGCCTCATTGACTGACGGATGTGAAGCAGGGCCCCAGCCTCCCTTCGGACAGTGCCTAGCGCTGCTTGTGGGTTTCCTTTCATCAGGACTAAATCCACTAGACTCTAGGCAGTCTAATGCTGCAGGACCGATGCCTCCCTCCAGCGACCCCGTCCACTCCCCCGCACACACCCGTCCAGGGGGTTTGGAGGTGCAAGTTTCTCTTCTCCCCTCACCCAAGTGACGCCCCCTAAGGCCTCTCCTTGAACCACTTGAGGCCCGTCAGCAACGGGGTCTCCAAGATGACGCATGAGCCGGAAGCATGACAGGAAAAGGGAAGCCCTGAGCCTGCTGGCAGCCCTCCTGTAGAGCCCAAGAACGGCCATACTGGGTCAGCCCAATGGTCCATATAGCCTAGTATCCTGTCTTCCGATAGTGGCCAGTGCCAGCAGCGTCAAGGCAAATGAACAGAAGAGGGCAATCATCAAGCGATCCATCCCCTGTTGTCTAGGCCCAGCACCTGGCACTACTGGGACCTTTATGCCTCTCGCCCAGATAAACGTTGTTCTGGAGAGCCCAGGTGGCTGCCATCCTTAGTTTAGTGCCAACAACAGCCCGCGCTTCGATGCGATGTGAAAAGAGAGATGCCTTGGGAGGCCAGACTGTAGAGGCCTAAAAGGGGGCATAGTGTTGGAGAGAGACACCGTGAGGTAAGGGAGGGGGAAGGCAAGGGTTGTGGGAGGGCAGGGGGGAGAGAGATGTTGAGGGTGAAGTTCTCCAAGCTACCAGCCATCTTCTCCCCCACCACACCCCACCCCTGGCCATTTGGGAAGCTAATTGCTGCAATGGAGGAGCGGATTCCCCTTGCTAATTAAGTGTGGGGACGGGCGCTGCGGTGCATTTCATCCCTGTCGGGCACCGGAGACGCTGCCACGCCGGAATTAATGAAAAGTGTGATAAACCCACTGTTTCATTTCGCCTTAATTAATCCCAGGGATTGGACTGTGCTGAAGTCAGCCTGGGTTGGAGAAAGCGCCCCAGGGTCAGCATCCTGCTGGCTGGTGGAGCGAGGAGGCGGCTCTTCGTCTGGGGTGTGGGCTGAGCACGACCATCTCTGACTCAGCAGCTGTGACCG
Organism: Dermatemys mawii; assembly: GCA_007922305.1. Classification (NCBI taxonomy): domain Eukaryota; kingdom Metazoa; phylum Chordata; order Testudines; family Dermatemydidae; genus Dermatemys; species Dermatemys mawii. The sequence continues at coordinate 4,532,791 of ML677397.1, read as the reverse complement.
GGCTTTGCAGCGTTTCCCTCCCTCCTGCCCACTAATGCCCCCACCTACAGCTCCTGCTGCTGCCCAGGCGCTCTGTCTCCTTTCCCGCAGCTGCGAGGGAACCCTAAAGCCTATGTGACGGGAGCTGTTCCTCTGGGGAGGAGATTCAGGACAGAACAGGCATGGCCCTGCCCTCCTTAGAAGAAACGTGGAGGTCAACAGTGACAGTCCAGGAGGGGACAGAGCCTTCCATTCTCATGGAGAACCCAGTGCAGGGGATTAAGCTCAGGAGTTCCAGCAATGCAGCAATGGGGGGAGAAGAGAGAGACGATCTCTCCAGCTAGTGGGCAAGGGGTGGGGAGTGGACAGGTCCCAGGAACGTATTTCAATTGCAGCTCTTTGCGTCAGGAGCCCCCTTTTTGTTCTATTTGTACAGCACCTAGCACATTGGGGGCCGGGTCAAATACAAACTGTAAGAACAATGAATAAAATGCATGGTAGGTTGAAAGCAACACTGTCAACTCCACCGGGCAGCAGCTGCAATGCAGATCCAGCAGGTGCTTTAAAAATGGGCATGTGCTTAACAGGAGGAGGTTCATATTCCATTAACTGACGGGTGCCCCAGTGCTACCCAGTGGGTAGAACACAGGACTGTGAATAAGGTCTCGTGGGTTCTAGCTCCAGCCCTCTCAGACTTGTGTGGGCTTAGGAAAGTGGCTTAACCTCGCTAGAGACAGCCCTTTTCTCAGGGTACTACTAATGCTCTAATTCAGACACGTGTGGTGGTAGGAATTCAATAAAACCCTTTGAGGTGCGAGCATGCAACAGGCGACATAACTGAAAAGTCCTCTTGGCAAGGCAGCCCCCGTGCTGCAGATTAATTACAGCTGTATGACCTTTCCAGCCAGCCAGATGGAAACAGGATACCGCTAAAGACACTGGAAGCCCTGAATCAACATGGTGGGAGAAAGACAGGGGCAGCCCCCTGGGGGAGATGAATATCTTGACTGATCTGCCCAGATGGATCAGCATCTTTGCAAATCCAGAAGGTCAGCTGGCACTGGCTGGGCAGTGAAGGATGCAGAATGGCTGCTAGGGTGGAGCCTCAGGTTTCTGAAAGCCTTAGGTTATTATGCTAGGAGTCACTACTGAAAGTGGCAGTTCTGCTGCATTCAACCCATCCCCCTGTCCTTATAACACTAACCAAAACTGAAGGGGCTAAATTCCCCCTAGTTAGACCAATTTCACTGAAGCAACCTCAGTTCAAGCAAAGGAGGATTTTGCCCATCAAGACTCAACCAGCCTTCCTTGAGATTCAAGTAAAGCCTCCGATGGATTCTTCTGCAGCCAGTTCTGCTTAGTTGGCCCGAAGTCCGTGTCCAGCATACGGAAATGCTCTTGCCAGGACATTAGCACACAGCAGTTTTTAAACAGGAGTTGAAGGCACATGCTCTGCTCAGTGAGAGACAGTTGGGCAAGGAGAACAAGGGAGTTAGGGAATGTTTCTTCCGTTGGTGGAATAGAACGGGACACGTCATAATTCAAGAGGGCACTGGATTTTAATTCCTTATCTGAGCATCCCAAACTTCAGGGCAGTTTGGATCTGCACCAGAGTCCAAACTGCACTGCTGGCTGGCTCTCCAGGGTGGACCAACTCGAAATTCTGTCTCCACGGAGCCCTGGACCTAAGGGGAAGTTTGGATTCAGATCTGGAATTTGCAGCTTGTGACCCTTCTCGGGTTGAAAGTTTTGGAACATGCATGGCATTATCAGGAAGGTTGGCGAGGTAACAATGAATCCATGTGCTGCACAGGCAGACAATTATTGTGGAAATCACACACACTGATGCCTACCTCCTTCATTTCTAGAAACAAAGACCTTGAGCACTGGAGCTGAAAGAGGACTCGCTTAACAGGAACCTGTAGTACTAGGTCCCTTCTCCTCTCTGTGAGGTGGCCACTACAAAGGCAATATCACAAACATGCAAAGCCAGTATGGTAGTTAACGCAGAGCATTTCAAGAAAGAGCAAAATACACTGCTCGGTCCAGAATACGCCCTTTCTTCTTGATATGAGTCCCTGCTGCTTCCTGTTCGGAATCATCAATAGCTGCTTTATCCAGCACATTTGGCTACGCTCAGATTCTCTCGCTCCAAACTCTAAGATGGTCCTAGCATGTTCTCCAGCACTGAGTGCATCCATCTCCTTCTCCTTCATCCTTTTATTGGAGACACTTTGACATGCTAGGATTATCTGTCTGTGCGTAGCCCTGTCAGAATGATAATGATGCTAATTAACAGCATTCGTTAATATCTTTAAATTACCTGTATTAGCTCCCAGGCAAAACACCCACTAACAGTGGCGGCAGCGTTGGAAGATTTGCATCAGCAAGTGACATTATGTTCATTTCATTGTTCGTTGGAACACTCCAGAGCGATCACGTCACCAAACGACAGCATGATCTGCAGGAGATTGGCCTGGTACCAGAACCTGGGGCTCAGGCTGTTCGTCTCAGCAAAAGGGTGCTGCTTTTGGAGGGTATCAGTTTTGGGGGGCAGGGTGTAGCAGAGGGGCAGGGCCTCCAATGAGAGGGTTTCGGGGGGGCGATAAAGACGTGGTACACTCCATCACAAGAAATCTTCCTGGAGTGGCACCCTGATTGCCTAGATTGGAAAGGACAACTTGATCTGAGAATAGCACACGAATGACACCAAGCCCCCGCACAGGTGCACAAGGACACCCCGCCCCTTAATGCCCCAGCAGAGGGGCAGGACACAATATGGTTCTTGCAAAGTGTTTAAACAGCATCAGTGCAGAGGCAGTGTGGTCCAGTGGATATGGCCTGGGACTCAGGTGACCTGGGTTTTATTCTTGGCTTTGTCACAGGTATCACAGACACATTATGTCTCCTTTTTGTGCCTCAGTTTCCCCATCTGTAAACTGGGGATAACGGCCCTGCTCTCTTTGGTAAAGCACTTTGAGATCCATAGATGAAAAGCACCATGCAAGAACTAGGTGCCACCATTACTGTACTACAGGACGTGCTGTGCTCTCCTACAGACCCCATGCTGGGCTGCTGCAGCTGTACCCTGCCCACCCTAGGCACTCCAGCCCACATCCAATTCATCACCAAGGAGTCAGCTAACGGTTCTGCTCTCCCAACATCCTTTGCGAACCAGCCTACTGATCTCCAGTTAGGAAGCAGACAGGCAGGCGCTGATTTAACAAATCAGAAAGCAATTCATTTTCGGAAGAAAACAAGTGATATTTACATTATTAAATCACAATTACAAAGCAAATCAGCTGCAGAAGAAGGGAGCCCATTTTCATCAATTATTACTGAACTGAACGTAATTTTTCAATCAGAGGCGGATTGTAAATGGAGGCCTTGATGCAGCCAGAACTCTTTTATCATCATATTTACTAATCAGGTATTAACTTCTTGGAATTACCAATGACATTGTGAAAAGGAAGCAGGGGATGGAGGGGTGAGGAAGGAAAAAAAAGAAAGATGCACTTGTGCTAATTACAGAAAGTGAAATTAGGTGTTGTGAGCAATTCATTGATAGGACAATGAAATGTCGTCTCATGGGCTGGAATTAAATGCGCTTCGACTTCCCTCCAGCAGGTTTTCCGCTAGAAAATCAATTGTTTCTAGTTTGTTCAGAATTATGATGGCCTGGGGCCGGGGAGGTTAAAAAGACATCCCTGTGCCTCAGTACAACAGCGATGGACCCAGTAGGAAGTGAGAGAGGAGAGACAAGATTAGCAGCAGAAGAAGGACTGGTGAGGGACACAGATAAGACAGACATTTTCATGCCCAAGTCACAACCATTCCGCGTCACTGCAGTATGCTTTGAGAGAAGAAAGAGAGTGCCGTGGGCTAAGACTCAGGAGAGTGAGGTTCAATTCCCAGCTATGCCACACATGGCGTCACTTTCAGCACTTCCCGTAATCTGCGTTTCAGTTCCCTATCTGTCAGACAGGGCTATTAATAAGCCCTTGCTCCCACCTTCTGCTGTGTCTATTTTAATTATGAGATCTTGGAGGCAGGGGACTCTGGTCTTACCAGGGGCCCCTGGGTGCTAAATGTAACCTGAAATAAGATGCTGGAATTGTCGCTCAGAAGCCCAAGATGCCCAAGTCAGTGTGAAGCGGAGGAAGCAGCTACAAGCGTGGCTGAGAACTCTTTGTTCAAACTATGCCCTGGGCTTTTTGCTCTGTTACCATCCAGCTTTTAAGTTCTCAGCCACTCTGACTTCACCAATCACACCCACACACGGTACGACTACAGTAAGGCATACATCTATGCCATGCCAAGAGCCAAGATTGGCAGTAACTCAGCCAATCACAAACCTTACTCTACAGCTAATTTGCATGCTACAATGTCATTGGTTGTATGAGGGAGGCTGCACAGATGGTGGATTATTTGGGCCATGTGCCTCTTCCATGCGACGAGCGTTCCAGCTTCTAATACAGAGGAGACGGAATCATTTCAGGAGCACAAAACCCAAGTTGGGATGAGGCCAAAGGATATGGCAAGTTTAGTTTTGCCTTCCCCCAATCCTGGGGCCAACTGTGTATGTAGCCAGTCACACACAAGAAGGCAAAGGGCTGCTCTTCCTCACCCTGGAAGAAGTGAAGAAGTGAATGCCAGAGTCTCGACAAAGCGTTGGGGTGTTCCAACCACACCCTGTCCATGCTGGTAGCAGGCGATAGCGTGGGAGTCTCTATCCGAACTTAACTGGAAGACCCTTGTGCTGGAATGGGTCCTGCGATGCCACTGGTGCAGCACACGTCACACTGGACAGTCTGCAGTGTTGCTATAGTGGAGCCCAGCTTGGAGCCTTTAGCCAGTGCACCATGTGGCTGTGAGCCTGGTCTGTGGCACAGACTACTGTGATCTTTTCTTGAAGTGGGGCAGCGGGGATGGATATACCCTATTCCCACTTTGCGCTGCCACCAGCTGAAATTTTTAGACCGAGAAATAAATGGGTCTGTTTTTCTAAATTTAGCTGTTGTCCTGGTTCCCTGGCTTTCCCTCCGCAGAGGTGCAATGAAGAGCACAGAACTCAGGACAAACTGAGCCTCAATCCACTGACCTAAAGGAGCAATATCTCCTGTTTAGCGGATACAGCATATTGACATACCTGTGAGCAGACCTATTCCATCCAGGAGGGGCAGCAGCAAGTAGTACCATCTTAAGCTCTGCGTCAGCTTTAAGAGCAGGGGTGAGCCTGTGCCTTGATTCAGGGGATTTATGGTGAAGGGATCTAAAGGCTATTACCCTGCACTTATAGGCCTGGTTTGCTCGCGTGATTGGACTGAATCAGATCATAACTGCAATGGTCCTGTTTCTGACACACTGATTTGTGTCCCTTATGACGCAGTCGTGGCAGGGAAATCAGCGGAGGAAGCAGCTGGTCGGTATAAGGGCGCTGTACATTATAATTATGACCAGTGGTTAATCGTGTGGAGCTGACACAGAAATGTAATACATGATTCAGTGTAAGTCACCCAGCTGCAGCTCTGCACATCCCCACTCCGGCGTGTGCCAGGGCGCACAGAGCACGTGCAGTTTGGAAGCTGCAGGAAAGCTCCCAGATTTTCTGAATGCTCCTCCCCTGCTCCCCGCTGGAGCATCTGAAATTTGGTGGATGGGGCTTGGGATGAGAGTATAGGAAAATGGCAAGAGAAGGAGGCAGGTCTACAGAAGATTTCAGGGCTGTGTGAAAGGAGGAGGGTGTTTGAGAGAATGGAGGAAGTGGGGAGAACAGGTTCAAACCCAAAGCCCAGATCCCCCTGCCCATGTCAGTCCGGGTCCATACATAGCTCCCTCTGGCCAGTCAGGATAAAGCAACACGCACTGGCACTACAGCTGAGTGTTAAATAGCAGCATTTCGGGCTAGTGCAACTGTCCTCTTTCTAATGCTCCACGCGATCACTTCCCCTAAAACTTACCAAAACTAGACCCCGACTCACGCCCTTCCTCCTCCTGCTAGAGCCTGCTGTGAGATGGCACATGGCTGGCCTCCCTAGAGATACCTGCATGTCGCCCCAAGATGCAGCGATGGGGATTACCTGACCCTCACAAGCCAACTGTGGGAGAGGAGAGAAGCAGCTGGGTTCGCCCGGTCTCCACGCGCTCTAGAATGCAGGGAACCTGATATTTCTTCACTTGAGCTCCCCGTCCAGGTCGCCGCGTCCATTTCTCGGCACTTTACAGCCGTTAGCATCCTTGTTCAGGATACTGCCACGTCTATTGCTCCTCTTCGCATTTGATCTCATTCAGCTGCTTCCCCAGAGTCAGCTTCTCTTCTTGAAGGTTCGCTTTTCACAGGACGTGAACCCCTGCACAGCAGAGCTGGGGTACTAATACTGATAATCAATGGCTGAGGTTAAAACGGCAAGAAGGAGCAGACCATCTTGGGGTTATGAGCCAAACTCATGCGAAATGAGGACTGGATAATGTTTACCAGCCCCTGATGAGATGGGGATTTTGCACTACAGTGGAAAGCATAAACTACAAAGGAATAAACAGAGCCCGGTTCTTATTGCAACTTGTAATTTCTGAAGCGAATTTACTGCTAGGGCAAGATGCCAATTTGATAGAATCAGCGACTGACACCCTTTGTTTATCCACAGAGGATGAAATTCACCCCTGTGCAGCAGGCCAGAACTACTCAAGCCCCCAGTGTGCATAGGACGTGTGCTGGTTCTGTACATAGGGATGAGCTTAACCCAGGATAGACGAAGCCCAGTCCTGCAACCCTTAAAAACCCTCAAACCATCAATAAGCCAATTTCCTCACCCTGCTTACGGCACTGTTAGTAGGTGCTCAGACACCACCGCGATGAGCTTGAATAGAAGAGAACGACATGGGCAAAACTCCTATGGAAGCCACGTGGGAATGGCTTTTGCCTGGGCACGCTCGGGGGCCAAATAGATGTGTTAGTCTCTAAGGTGCTACAAGGACTCCTTGTTGTTTTTATCAATTTTTTTTAGCACAGAGATGCCACCAGAGATGCTACTGACTTTTGCCTAGGGGATGTATTTGGAATAGTGAGCTAGAGATTTGGCCATCACCTTTTCACAAGCTAAAGCCCTAAGGAACTCTGGGGACAGCCAGTTTCTGGTAACTCAAGGACACACAACAAAATAAACAGGCCTTTTGCAGCAGCGCAGGAAATAAAAGCAAGATTGAGCACCAGAACCTCAGCAATCCCTCAGTTATTAAACATCTGAGGAGGGAGCGCAGACTTACAGGACTAGAATGGAGTCTGCAGGAGAGCAGCTGGGCAAGGAGCATCTTTGCTGCAAGAAAGCAAAGCCAATGACTTCAGCCTCCTGAGGATGTGCCCAGTTCCGATCACCTGGCAACAAATTCTCAGCCAACAGAGGCTCTAACAACACAGCTGGCAGAGCAGGAGAGAAGGTCCCAAAATGTGCTCATGCAAGAGAAATGCTCAGGGGAATTGAATGGCAACATGATGACACTGAGGGAAAGGGAAGTGACAGTTTCGAAGTCTGTGTCAATTCCGAATTGCAAACGGTTTCAGGACAAAGGAATGATTCCAATAGACAACACTGGTGACCAGGCACCCACCAATTAGTCATTTCCCCAAAATCAGCACCCTTCAGGCAACTAAGTACAATATTGTAGTGCAAAAAAATTAAATCCTGGCTCTGAATCTCACAGGCAACGGATCTCAGAAAAGTGTGTGTGGGGCCAGGCGGGGCAGGGGGATTAGTAGCGTGCTTCAGGGAGGGACCTAGTTGGAGGTATCAAACCCAGAAATCTTGGGTGGTCATTCTACATTGCTCAGCAACCTGTGCAGAGTGAGTGCCAGGTGGGTATCAAGGCATGATCAGAGGTGTGAGTGATGACGATGGCAGCATTTGACATCTACTTCATAAGAATCCCGATGACAGCATGATGTGAAAGGCAGTGTAAGATCAGTTCCTCAGTTCACTGCAGACAGAGGTGTGTTTCTTCACTGAGACAGTTACCTTGAGAGCGACATCTTGATTTAAAGTCCTAGGGGAGACCAGGCATAGCTGGGTTTTTCTTTTTACTTTGATATAGCTAGCAGAGGTAAAAACCACCATGCCTTGTCTCCATTGGGATCATACCAGGAGATAGTTCTCTCCCGGCTGCTGTTTCAATATTAAAACACACCTCTTCCTGGAGCGAAGACAAAGCCAAAAGCACAAAGTTGCACTGTGTTTAACTAAAGGTCTGTTTTTAAGCAGACTTTGTTAAACCAGTGAAAAGTCCTGTATAGATGTTCTTAATTCAATTTAAACTCTGTTCTACCAGTCTGACTTGAAGTGGTAAATTTCAGTTTTGACCCCAAATTGGTTAAATCAGTGCAACTTCTGTGGGCAGACACAGCATATCTGGGATGGAAAACTGAAGTGCATTGGGAGGAGGTTACTAGTAGGACGTTGTACCTATCCCATGCTGACGGATGGGGCCCAGGGAGTAGGATAGTTTGGGGAAAGGACTGAGTTGCTATGACCTGGTTTGCCTGTAAACAACTGTCTCTGAGTGGATGAAAGACCGGTCAATTTCCTATCACAAGGCACCCAGCAATTCCTCAGGATGGGGTTAAAAGAGCTTCCCAGCCCACTGAAAAGGAAGCAGGATGCCTTCAACAGGCTAATCTCACATCAGAATGCACCAAGCAAATCACTGGTAGCAGCCAAGGGCTGGCTCCCAACCTAGTGAGATGCACCAGTGACTCCTTGCTGAAATACTGAGATTGATAATCCCGCCAGAAACACCTAAAGTGACTTAAAATAGATTATTAATCAGCAAGTTCACCACTCTCCCATGGTGTATATGCAGATGATGGGAAACAGATTTAAATCCCAGTGATATAGATGATCAGGAGATCTCTGTGAGGAAGAGAAATTGGGATAGATCCAAGCAGGTAAGGCACAAAACAAGAGCAAAAAAAATCACCATCTATATTCCAACCTGCATTGAAAATTCTCTTCTCCCTTGCTTCTGATTCTTTTCCTTTCTCTCTCCTTCTGCTGTTATTGTGCCCCTCATTTAATTTTGTAACTAGGTTGTTTAACTCTGAAAAAGCTTTTTTTAGGCTGCTGAGCCCAATTCCATCAATCTACCTTGGGTACCTGTCTTACTGTCATCACTGCAATATCTGACCACAACTCAAAGTTTTTAGAGGACTTATCCTTGCAACACATCTGTGAGGTACGGTGGAGTTAGGGCCCCCATTTTAACTGAGGCACAGTGAGACTAAGTGATTTTGCCAAGGTCACACCAGAAGCCTGTGGCAGAGCAGGGACTAAACCCAGAAGTCAGAGGCTAGTGCCCTAGCCATTGGACCATCCTTCCCTAAGTCCAAAGGGAGCTGCTCCTGATTTACACTAGGACAAGTTGGTCCACCCAGAGTTCACACGAGTCACTCTTCATAAGGAAGCCATGTTAATTCAACCCTTTGCAAAACCCAGGTCAGTGCCCGGCCTGTGTGTCATCAGGCAACGGAAATTCAAGGCGGCCATACAGAAACCTGGCACTATTCACTGTTCAAGCAAATGCATGCTGCTGCAGGTACTTCTCTGGCTATAAGAGGCTCATGCATACGCGTGAACTGCCAGCTGAGTGGCTGTTGTGCCCATTGCTCAAACAAAAGGACACTTGTTGCACAAGTGGTACGATGTCCCCACTGACCGGTAGCTACCAACAGTCCTGTCTGTGTTTGCAATTTGGGGAGGAGGGGATTATATAATGTCCCCAACCCAGCCACACAAGAGGAATCGCCCTGGAAGAAATCACCTGACTTTCTTATTGACAACCACCAGGAGGATCCCAAGCCATCCGGAGAGCTCAGCAAAATACCAGCCTTTGCAAAACTAATCGGAGAGCTTCAGAAAAGGAGGACGTGGATTCTGCCAGGGGCTGGGCACACTCAGCCTCAGCACCTGGCTAAATCAGACCCTTTCACACTCCCCAGAATGGCGACGGGCAGCCCTGTTGGACCTTCCTCCCCAAACCCTGGCCGGCACTTACTGTTTTTCCTTCTTCGTTATTTTCAGCCTTGGCACGTACCTTGCCTTTTCAGACAGCACCGGTACCAAGCTGGTCTGCCCCTCTAAGGACCAGGGGGCCTGGGACCAGCCAGCCCTGTTCTGAGGTAGGGCCTCACTGAGAACAGGCTGAGGCCTAGTAGTTTGCAAGGCATGAGGGGGTGGCCCCATGAGCACCCAAGTCCTATCTAGGCTGGAAGTAGGTCAGTTGGGGTGGAGACATGCCTGGAGCAGGGGGCTTCTGGATCAAGCACAGGGGTGTTTGTGGCAGATCCAGCTCTGGATAAGGAGCAGGAAGTACTGGAAATGTTCCCAGACGCATCCTGCTCCGAAGGGATTTACCCACCGCAGACATCTGGAGAAGCCTCGGAAATTCTAGGGTGCTATCTGAAGGGAACCTTTTGGGGTTTGCCTGTTTGTCGCCAGCCTTGAACATCAACGGGCTGCTGGAGATAATACGCCTCTTGAAAGTTATTCATTGAGGAACGGCACCAGATGCGGATCTCATTTTCAGTGGAGTTGCTCTGGATCAGCATCAGCGTAGCTGACACCAAACACTGTCTTACTGACAGCAAATCTCCCCACAATGTTGCTCACAAGGACACAGATTCAATTACCATGCCTCATAACCTCTTGGGCAACCTTCTCTCCCAGCCAACCAACTCGGAACAATACATCTTAATTAGACAGACCCAACCTTACAGTCTAGAATGTAGCTAGTGACTGTGAAAAAGCTCTCGCTACAGACCGGATGGATGGCTCAGTCATGTCTGGTTAATGAGGTGTTTACGGGAAGTCAAGCCATGAGCTCGCAGCATCCACTAGCCTCTGAGGTTCCCACGCCAGGGAGAACCAGGAATGCCACATGACATGCTCTCACTCTTTAGAGGAAGGACTAGAAACCACAGCTGGGCCAACTTGAGTGTAAACAATGAGATAAAGCAGGTGGCTGAAAGGAACAACCCACTGGCATGAGAATAAATTGTAGTGATCCAAGGGATCTGGTTATGGAAGCCAACTTCAGGGCTGATTGGAGAGGTTCTTCAGGTCATGAAAAGTGTCTTCTACCTGTCTATGTAGAGCCCTATCAGCATAGTAACTAAGCCCCACAAACATTCATCTCACAACAGCCTTCTGACCCTAGAGAAGTACCCTTATGCCCATTTTACAGATAGGAAAACTGAGGCACAGGAAGAGGGTTGCCTAGGAAATCTGCTGCAGAGGTGGGTCCTGAACCAAGATCTTCTCAATCTCAAGTCTGCTCCCGTAACCACAAGCCTATATAGATACTAGGAGGTCGGCTCTGTGTTTGTAAAACATCTAGCACATTTGGGCACTGAAAAGCCTAGATACCATAGTTCGTAGTCCAGGTGGTGGTTCAAGGTTATCTTTGTTATTCACCAAACACAAGCAGCTTTACTGGATACATAGAACATGGCTGGGTCCCTACTTAACACCGATGGAAGGAACATGCACCAAATCTCGTGGACAGACCGAAGAAACTGCACAGGAGAGGCTGGTATCTAGGTTTCTTCCAAGTCCTGATGGGAGACATGGAATGGATCTGTCCAGGGATATTCGAGATAGTTCACCTGTCCCTTATCTTGAGGGATAATTCTTCTTTGCGACTCCCGCAGCATTTAACAGCTTCTCAGAAATACGCTCGTCTCTCGAAACTGCCCTCCCTGCCCTGGACAGCAGCACTGTATGGTCTTGGCCTTTCCATGCGGTAAAAAACCTGGAGACTCTGTCTCCTATATGAAACGGTCCCTCACTGTCCCGCAGATCCCTGCAGAGCAAGGCAGGCAGCTCATAATGACTTCCTTTCACCGCAGCTTCCTATTGTGCAGCTGCTTTTGTCTTGCCCTCCTCCCCTCTCTCTCAGTTCTCTTGGATCTCCTTTCATTCCAGGGCCTGCGGGTAAGGGAATCCTAGCTGGGAGCTGGCAAAGCACCGGCTGATATCTGCTCCGTTGGTCTTCGCACAGTCCATGCAGCATTGCTCCCATTGGCCTCTTTGTGTAGGCAGGTGGATGTTTATCTTGGGGGTTTTGCTTGTGGGATGCCTTTTTCATCGCGCAGCGCAGATGAGGGGAAAGGAGGAGGTGAATGTCCTGAAAGGAAATCCAAGTGGCTCTGGCTGCAAGAATAGAACTTTATCAAGCGTGGCCAATCCCCGACGGAATAAGAAACATCTTTTTAAAAGAGATAAATTGAAAGAGCCCTCTTAATGCCTCTCTCTGAAGGAGCATGCGGAAGGGCTGGGAAATTTTTATTTCCTTTTGCTTTCTTTAACAAAATAATATGAAGACAAAAGTTTCCAGAAGGTGAAGTTTGGGGAGATAAGAAACAGAAACGCACACAATCCTACCCCTGCATACCTGTAAATGTACACACCTAGAATTTTTTGGGAAACATATCTATTTAATACCTACCTACACACACCTCTCCACAGACACATCTCTGTACCTATCAAACTACAAACACAAATATGTCTCTCTCAACTACACAAACACAATCTATAGAGGGGTGTGTGTGTGGAGAGATGTAAAGGTACACAGCTAGATGCAAAAAGTGGAGTCTGTATTTATATACAGGCGACAAAGAGTCCTGTGGCACCTTTAAGACTAACAAAAGTATTGAAGCATAAGCTTTCGTGGGCTAGTACCCACTTCGTCAGATGCATGCAGTGGAATGCAGTACTTCCACTGCATGCATCCAGCGAAGTGGGTACTAGCCCACGAAAGCTTATGCTTTAAGACTAACAAAAGTATTGAAGGTGCCACAGGACTCTGTCGTTTCTGCAAACCCAGACTAACACGGCTACCTCTCTGATTCTATTTATATACAGTTACAAAAAAGTCTAACATACACACATACACCTACCTGTCTATATCTCTGTATATACGGACATCTGTCTATATTTACCTCTATGCACACACGCATACACACACACACAAACACACACTTTCTCATACATACTTGATCTAAAAGTTGTAAAACGAGGCCAAAGGAGGTTCAGTTCTGCATGTCCATGCATATATATTCACCTGCAGCTTAATGAGTGCATATAATTATGGGTTTATATAGTTGTGTGCATGTGTAGTTACAGATACATACACAAACTTATTTCCATACATTGCCCTTAGATTAATGACAAAGGAAAGGAAGAGGCCATCTAATATCTTCCTTTTGTGAAAAGAAGGGGAAAACAAAGGGGAGAGCTGCAACAGAAAAAAAAGAAATGAAAAGAAATGAAAAGAAAGAAAGAAAGAAAGAAAGAAAGAAAGAAAGAAAGAAAGAAAGAAAGAAAGAAAGAAAGAAAGAAAGAAAGAAAGAAAAGACAAAACCAGATAAGAATATTCCTAGCTGGAAAGTGTAAAACTAAAGGATAATAAAATTGAGCTGATGCAGTTTAAAGACTCCTCATTACTTGGTCTGAGATACAGCACCTATTGTTGCTACCAGTTGGAGATTATTTCTCAACCTGCCACAAGCTGATAACAGATTCATCCGCCGGTCTGAAGGCTCATTGTTAGGGAGGCAGAAATTGCGCACTGGAAGCGGGGATACAAAGTTGTCTACACCTGAAGCCTCTTTCATTCTTTGCCTTCTGCAGAACTGTGGAAAAGTGTTCAAGTCAATCAAGATGGAGACTGTGTTTTCCCTGTCCCCCCTCCCCTGAAGTGCGTGAAGGATGAGGAGCACAATCTGAAGTATTTCCATTGACTTCAACGGGCAGTGAATCAGGCCCCACAGCAATGGGTTCAGGATGTGAAACCAGCATTAAGATACTTTGGAAGGGCAAAAAATGAGGCAGTAGAACAGACTGTCTGGAGTTGGTCCAATTAAAGATATTACCTCAGTCACGCTGTCTCTCTGATTCCCTATAGATATTTTCCAATTCCTTAGGTGCGTGGTGAGCCCTCAGACACCCAAGTGTTAAAACTAATCACTTCTCAGAAAGTTTATTCCTGGTGTGTTCTATAAAAGACTTCCAAGGGCTCGTTAAGAAGGACAATGTTCTGTAATGAAGTCCTCTTGCATATCTCTGGTAATAATCATCACACACGGAGAAAATGAGCATCTCAGTAATATTTATACTTCCCAGCAGTAAAGACGTCCTGTTCTGTAATTCTGCAGATCATGTCGAAAAGAAAAAAAAAAGAAGCAGCCAAGAATACACAAGTTTTCCATGGTAACTAGGTCACAGCATTTCAGGGACTCAGCTGCTGCCGTTGCGTGTTGTAACTTGATGCAGACTACAAAGCAGGACATGGTGCTCCAGGGACAAAGCATTGCTTTGCTAACCTCTTTATCTGATAGCGTGCCAAGACCCAGGGTACCTTATCTCACTGCCACCCACTTCATTTGACGTTGTGTCCATTCTTAGAGCATGGCACGCTAGGGCAAGCACTGTACCACCCATGCCATTTCAATGCACATTTATTCCCACAGAGGACACATCTTTTCCCTGCAGAAGTAGAATACGTTCACCGGCCTAACTGTGGTCAGCAATGATAGTAAATGATCAGCCTTCCTAAGGCTTAAAACTTCCAGTTCCCTAAGTCATTATGTCATGTCTTTTTCCCCCTTAGCATGGTCCCCATTTTCAAACTTGAGTGCTGAAAATTAGTTGCTTCCCGCCACAACTTAGCTACTCACATGGCATGATTTGAGGAACCTAGGTGCCCATGCAAGCAGTGGTCCGTCAGAAGTTAGATCTCACACCGTAAGCACTGGACTTGCAGCATTCAACCTGGAGAATGGCCACATGAGTGACTCAGGAGATCTCTAGGGATAGGCACCACAGTGAGAATAGAAGGTTGATAAGACAGAGAGCTTGGTAAATGACCCCTCTGTCACTATTCAAATTCAGCTTAGGTTGGTATTTACCTTTGTTTGGTTCTTTGGTGGCTGATATGAACTGAGTTTGGTGGCCTTCAATCCGGCTCCCAGAGGACTGGTTTCTCTGATTCACAAAAACACTGACACAATTGGTGGTAACTGCCCTTTCCCCCTTTGTCTCAGCAGAGAGGCTAAGAACCAGAGCATGAAGACTGATCAAGGCTCCAGGCGAACAGATGAGACACATCAGTGGGTCAGCATGGGGGAAGCATGCAGGACCGCTCCCGCTGCCTTGCACGCTGGATTCAACCTCATGGCCTGGCAGATCCACCCTAAATCCATACACTGCATCAAGGAGAGAAATAATGCAGATGCTGGGGACTGAAGGGAGATTCACTGTGGGTGTCAGCTAGCAATTGGTCAGACGGAGTTCTTGTTGAAGTAGGGCAGAAGGGGCTGAACATGAAGAGCATCTTCTGGAGTGACCACCCGGTGAAGTCCAAATAAAGAATGTCCAGGCATCTGCATGTCAACAGTCAGAGTCCACTCACCCACACTCTCCTATCCTGTAGGACAGAGGGCTGGACAAGCCAGTGGCCACAGGCTAGCAAGGCCACCAGATATGCGCAGGGAGAGTTGGCCCTAGGTTCGGACTGTGCACAATTGCAATCAGGTTTTAACCGGGTCTGTGAGCAGGGAGCATCGGAATCCTACATTTCAAATCCGAGAACCAGAAAGGCAATTCAGAAAAGAGTCGGACCTCACCAAGGAATGGAAGGAACAGATGGGGACTAGAAAATGGATGCAGTCCACCTTCTCCTCCCCCGCCACCGTCTTGCCTTGGCTCAGCAGCTGTCAGAAGCACGTCTGGCAGCTCTGTATCTGTCACACTGTTTTAAAAGAACTTATATTTCTACAATGCCTTTTACCCACGCGGTTCCCAAAGTGCTATGCAGGGATCTCAGCAGCCAGCGCAGAAAGGCAGACGTCTCAGCACCTCTGTGGGGAGCAACAGTTTGAGACAGGAAGGGAGGGGGAATATCGCATCCAATTGTGAGTGGAGCGCGCCTTTAAGGAGGCAGAATGTAAAGAACTGAACTGGGAAGTGGGCAAGGCACCAGGGCTCACAGTAGTGCCCTTAGGAAACATGCCACAAGATTTTTAATTACCATGAGCCTAGGGCTTTATCCAAGAAAAGACACCGCCCACAGCACTGAATCCCTTAGCATCACACTGGGGCACTAGCACAGAGGGAAGAGAGCCACCAACACCAGCTGGATTATCACTGGAGATCTCCAATTCAGTTACTAGACAGGGACAACCCTCCTTAGCTGATGAGATCTGACAAGATCTCAGCTCCAGGTAGCCCGACTGCCGGCGCAAGCCGAGAGAAGGCTCTTTCATCTTGTGAATAGCTGCCTTCCTGAGCTTGCTCACCAATATTCACCATCTTATTGCTCAGCCCAGGGCTAGGTGTGCTGAATGATGCAACACACTGGATGGAAATTGATACAGAGGACCTGGATGGATGTGCAATGGCTGTGATGAAATTCCCCAGTCTACAACATATCGCCCCCCAGTATTTGTTGCTGCTGCTGCTACTGTTGTTTTCGTGGCTTGTTTGTAAGCCTGCTACATCACCTGGCTTCTAACAGTCAAATTAGAAATAGAAACCCATATGGGAAATGCATGAGTTGGATGGAGGGGTTACAGTCTTTGCCCAGTAACTCACCACGTTTTGCAAGATTGAAACTTTCACTTAAAAAAAAATAATAAAAGTTGTACTTTGCCTAGATAATCTTCAAAGCGTGAAACAAATGCAGGGACATCAGACTGAGTCTAAGGAGAGACCGAAACAGCAGGTCTAAGATATGTACGAACTCTCCATCTCAAATGTGTATTGACCCTAAAGACTAATGACATTTATTTAAATGCCAGCATTATGTAATCCACTAACTCAGGGTTTTCACCTGTCCAGCTCCAGTGGCTGGTCCGCTCAAGAGGATAAAAAGTTACTGCTGCTAGCAGCTTGTAGATATATTCCCTTTTACTCCAATGATAGAGCCCTCTGCTGAAGTTGAGTCCCAGCCTCTAACCTATCCTGGGGTCATTCCTGAACGAATGGGTTACAATTGTTTCCTGGCTGATTATTTTAGCAGGTGCACCCAGTTGCTCTGGGACTGCGGGTAGCATGGGGCGGGGCAGGTCTGGAGGAGAGGGAAAATACCACAATGCTTTTTCTCCACTCTGGTCCCCTGGCAGGGAGGCAGGAGACACATCAAATCTTAGACAGGGAAGATGTACATATACATTACTCACATGTGTACGTGTGCACACGCATGCACAGACTTAAAAGAATGGTTATGGTTGCAAAGGCAAGCACTCAAAGCTTAGGACATGCCAGAATTCATGCTGCTTGTGCAACCTACACGATCACATATTTTTTTCTCTGACTGGGCTCCTGTTTCATTCAGTTGTCAAAGGAGTTCCCAGTCTAGTGGGAGTTCCAGTGTGTTTGTGGGACCAGGCACATAGCTGCTAAAAACTGGCCTCAGTTACAAACACTATCCCCAGTACCTAGCATGGCTCTGTCCTGAAATTGACTCTTTAAAAATGTCAGTGTGAGGCTGGCCAAGCTTTTCAAAAGTGACAACTGATTTTGGATGCTGTGATTTTCGGGGGGAGAGTGAGGCATCGGAGCTACCTTAAAGGGGGCTGATACTTAGGAAGTGCTGTGCCCCCATCTCCTGAAAATCAGGCCTCTTTTAAGGTGCCTCAGGTTGGGCACCCAAAATCACAAGCTGCTTTTGAAAAGCTCAGTCATTCCTTCTCACCGATTTCCATGTCAGATTTGCTGAGTTTACAAGCCTAGACATTTGTTTTGCCAAACTGCCAGCCATGCAAATGCCCCCTGGGCTTTCCATCTTGTGCGTGGTCACTAAGAATAAGAGATCTGCTGGACAAATTATGCCCCCAGACACACCTGAGCAAAACTCATTACCGACAGATGACAATCCTGGCCGTGTGAAAGTATTATGTGGGGCCTAAGCATCAGTGTCTTAAGTGTCCCCTCCCCAAATGTGCTACTCTGAACCAGTACATCTAATTCATTTTTCAATAATGAATGGGTTTTAACTTTCATCTTTCCTGTTAGGTCTTAAAGATCATCTTAATTCATACAAGTATTTTTCCTTTACTGACTTAGGACAGTTCTTTCCCACCTGCTGGTATTATTTATCTCCATCATCGTATTTATAACACTGGTCTACAATTTTTTAGAAGTCATCTGCTTCAGAGATAAAATGTGATATTTATTATGTATTTTGATGTGCTGAATTCAAATATGACAATTAAAACAACTGATTGGCTACTATTTCTAAGATATTTAAGTTTTTACATTTTATGTCTACGTATATTGTGTAGATAGTAGAGTTTTAATCATAAATTGTAAACCTAGGTCTTTTCATGTGTTTATGGTTGCTTTACATGATAATATTTCACCTGTCCTGTTTATGTAACACTTTAAAAATCAGCAAAGGGGTTATATAAATAAAAAGTATTATGAAACAAAAGGCAAAAAAAACTATTATGTACATAGTTTAATCCTATTCAGTGTCTACTCTGCGCTTCTTGGCTTGTCTCTTTATTCATTAAATGGAGCATCTCTTGTCACTGTCCAGCAATAGTCTGCAAGCATTGATGGGCTCCATTTGCCCTGATAGCGTTTCTCCATTGTTGCAATGTCCTGGTGAAATCGCTCGCCGTGCTCGTCACTCACTGCTCCGCAGTTCGGTGGAAAAAAATCTAGATGAGAGTGCAAAAAATGTATCTTTAGTGACATGTTGCAACCAAGGCTTTTGTATGCCTTGAGGAGGTTTTCCACCAACAACCTGTAGTTGTCTGCCTTGTTGTTTCCGAGAAAATGTATTGCCACTGACTGGAAGGCTTTCCATGCCGTCTTTTCCTTGCCACGCAGTGCATGGTCAAATGCATCATCTCGAAGAAGTTCACAAATCTGAGGACCAACAAAGACACCTTCCTTTATCTTAGCTTCACTTAACCTTGGAAATTTTCCACGGAGGTACTTGAAAGCTGCTTGTGTTTTGTCAATGGCCTTGACAAAGTTTTTCATCAGACCCAGCTTGATGTGTAAGGGTGGTAACAAAATCTTCCCTGATTCAACAAGTGGTGGATGCTGAACACTTTTCCTCACAGGCTCCAATGACTGTCGGAGTGGCCAATCTTTCTTGATGTAGTGGGAATCTCTTGCACGACTATCCCATTCGCAGAGAAAACAGCAGTACTTTGTGTATCCAGTCTGCAGACCAAGCAAGAGAGCAACAACCTTCAAATTGCCACAAAGCTGCCACGGATGTATGCACCTCAAAAGTTGTTTCATGTTGTCATAGGTTTCCTTCATATGGACTGCATGACCAACTGGAATTGATGGCAAAACATTGCCATTTTGCAGCAAAACAGCTTTAAGACTCATCTTCGATGAATCAATGAAGAGTCTCCACTCATCTGGATCGTGAACGATGTTGAGGACTGCCATCACACCATCGATGTTGTTGCAGGCTCCAAGATCACCTTCCATGAAGAAGAATGGGACAAGATCCTTTTGACGGTCACGGAACATGGAAACCCTAACATCACCTGCCAGGAGATTCCACTGCTGTAGTCTGGAGCTCAACAGCTCTGCCTTACTCTTGGGTAGTTCCAAATCCCTGACAAGGTCATTCAGTTCAGCTTGTGTTATGAGGTGTGGTTCAGAGGAGGAAGATGGGAGAAAATGTGACATTGATGGTTCAGGACCAGAAGTTTCATCCTCTTCCTCTTTCTCATCTGACTCAAGTGAGAATGATTCTGATGCATCAGGAACCGGCAGTCCTTCTCCGTGGGGTATTGGGCGTATAGCTGATGGAATGTTTGAATAATGCACAGTCCACTTTTTCTTCTTTGACACACCTTTCCCAACTGGAGGCACCATGCAGAAGTAACAATTGCTGGTATGATCTGTTGGCTCTCTCCAAATCATTGGCACTGCAAAAGGCATAGATTTCCTTTTCCTGTTCAACCACTAGTGAAGATTTGTTGCACAAGTGTTGCAGCATATGTGTGGGGCCCACCTCTTGTCCTGATCTCCAGTTTTGCAGCCAAAATAAAGGTGATAGGCTTTCTTAACCATAGTGGTTAGACTGCGCTTTTTTGATGCAAAAGTCACTTCACCACAAACATAGCAGAAGTTATCTGCACTGTTCACACAAGTACGAGGCATCTCTGCTCACTTTGGCTAAACAGAAATGTGTCCCTTTGCAAAATCAAACACTGACAAATAAGAGAGCATGACACTGTATGATTTCTAGAGCTGATATAGGGCAATTTGTTCAGTAGAGTGATGTAAGCTTCGTTATGATTGCATCCTCCATGACTTCTAGGAATAACATGATGCAATTCATATCATGTATGACGCAATACCAGCTTCAGATTGCATCATTCATTGTTTTGCCTAAAAAGCAAGTACTGTCCAAACCCAGTCATAGATTTATTCATAGATCCAGTCAAAGATGTATTTTAGTCATTTCTGGTTTAAATTGAGATCCCTTCCCTTTATAACTCACTTATCCTCCGCCATTCCCACGTCAAGGGTCGTATATACTGACCCAATAGCATATCTTGAAAACTAGAGCCAATGAACAATTTTAAGCATCATTTTTGTTCTCAGTGACCCAGAATTAGTAAAGTTTGACTACATTTATTTCAGAAGCATTTTGGCTGGAGAGCAGTGTAATCATAAAATATCAGGGTTGGAAGGGACCTCAAGAGGTCATCTAGTCCAATCCCCTGCTCAGAGAAGGACCAATACCAACTAAACCATCTCAGCCAGTGCTTTGTCAAGCCTGACCTTAAAAACCTAGGTTACCGTTTGAATATTGTGATTTTGGATGTCGTATAAAGGACATAGGTGGAGAGATACAGGCACAGTCATAATAAAGTTGGATCTGTCAAGCTATTCACTGAAATTTTTCTCTCCCTACTGAATTGATCTCAATATGCTGTTATACCACTTGAATGCTCGAAAGTAACTTGCTGACCAAATGCCACAATCAGCAGGTCATATGAATTTCCTATTGTTTATTTCATGCCACTCTCCTGAGCTTCCTTAGCAAAGCCACAATATTGTTTTGCAACAGAAGCTTTGTGGCAATGGCCACATTCCATTGCCAGAACCAAATATTTCCTGACTAGCTCTTCAATCTAGCAGACAAGAGCCAATGGCTGGAAGTTGAAGTTAAACAAATTTAGACTTGAAATGA
Source organism: Dermatemys mawii (assembly GCA_007922305.1). Lineage (NCBI taxonomy): Eukaryota > Metazoa > Chordata > Testudines > Dermatemydidae > Dermatemys > Dermatemys mawii. The sequence goes on along the minus strand of ML677397.1, from coordinate 4,511,590 downwards.
GGCACACATTTTTAACAGTAAGGGTAATAAATCACTAGAAAAAATTACCAAGGGTTGGGGTAGATTCTCCATCACTGGCCATTTTAAAATCAAGATTGGATGTTTTTTTCCTAAAAGATCTCTTTGAACAGGAATTATTTTGGGGAAATTCTATTGATTGTGTTATACAGGAGGACAGAGGTCCCTTCTGGCCTTGAAATCTATGAAAAACAGACAGAATTTGATTTCCTCACAGTTACTATGTGCTGAGGATAACAGCTCTAAAATGATCAATAAGAAAGTGGAAAGATACAACAAGAGAAAACACCAAATATGACATAATTTGAAGAATAGCTACAATTCACAGATCATACCCCATCATATGAAGGTTTAAGATTAGCGGCCGTGTTAATCTGTATCTGTAAATAAGACGAAGACGACTTTGTAGCACCTTAGAGACTAACCAGTTTATTTCAGCATAAGCTTTTGTGGGCTATAGCCCACTTCATCGGATGCATAGAATGGAACAGAAGTAAGATGTATTTATATACACAAAAAGCCAAAAAAATAAAATAAAATAAAAAGGTTGTACATTAGCACACCAATTCTAAGAGGCATTTTTTTCTCCTGTTGATAATGGCCTATCCAAATTAAACAGCCTCTTAGAATTGGTATGCTAATATACAGCCTTTTTTCCCTTTCTGTGTATATAAATACATCTTATTTCTGTTCCATTCTGTGCATCCGATGAAGTGGGCTATAGCCCACAAAAGCTTATGTTGAAATAAACTGGTTAGTCTCTAAGGTGCTACAAAGTCGTCTTTGTCTTATTATCATATGAAGAGATCTCTGCTAATACAAATTCAACCTGTCTAAGAATAGATGTATATACTTATCAATATAAAGCATCAGATGTTTGCATGGTTTGTAGACTTGATGGAAAGGATCCAACATCTACCCCAATCACTTGTGGTTGAACTAGAGCATATTATTTAATTTTGACTTCAAAACTCCAAGTGATGGAGAACCTACCACATCCTTGGCTCACTGTTAAAAACCAGCAAATGTTTTCATCCTGAATATAAAATATTTTGACATTATTTAAAGAAATAGCCAGTTGACCACATCAATTAGTCCACGGTTTGAACGAGCCCCAACCAAGCAAACTTTAGACTCTGTTGCAAAGCTCACCTTTTCACACAAGTCTTCTGGCACTAACAGTAGCAAAATAACTTTGAGGAGGAGAAGGAATAAGATTCTTTATTAATTATTATTAGTAGCTCCACTAGGCTTACATAGTTTAACTGTCTACATTGGCACCTAGATTCCGTGCTGATAGTACCTTATGCATATGCTAAATTGATTAGTTGGAGAGTAAGATACATTAGATTAGATGGGACAGACCAGCAAAGATTAGGTTGATTAGGTGGAGAGTAAACTACATTAGATTAAGTAAACTACAGTAAGAGTAAGCTACATTAGATTAGGTAAATATTAGATTAGTAAACTACATTAGATTAGACTAGGTTGATTAGGTGGAGAGTAAGCTACATTAGATTAGATGGGACAGACCAGCAAAGGAGCTCCATTGATTAGGTGGAGAGTAAGCTACATTAGATTAGATGGGACAGACCAGCAAAGGAGCTTCATTTTCAGACAGAGTCTCCTGGAAAACCGACCCTTTTAGAGACTACAGAGAGAGGCAGACAGAGTACAAAAGTTTTATCGGCATGAATTTGGGGTAGTTGCATAACTCACAAGTGGCAAAACACCAAATGAGTACTGGTCAAATGTTTCTACACCACCCCTATGTAGTCTGCTTATGCCACATATGTTGTAGTAGAGGGTCTGAGTATGTGTGTATATAATGCATAGTGAGTGTGTGTGTATACACATTAAGTATAATGCATAATATAAAATGTATGTGTGTGTATACATAATAAATGTACGTGTTTGTGTAATCACATACATCCCTTTATAAACTTCCATTTGACTGACAGTCTTGAAAAAGCCAGCAATCTAAGGCCTCCAACAAAGAGCCAAGATAAGTAACCCGCTGCAGACCACAACTTTTGGGGAACCCTAGTCCCAGTAGCATTTCACCATGATTAGCTTGTGTGACAGTGATCGTGGGCTTGCCTTGCATAGCTCACTTGACTCTAAAAGACTGCATTCTAACACAATAAAGCTGTAAAGAAGAAAAGGCCCAAGGGTCAACAACCGTTTTCATGGCTGGAGAAGCAGAAGAGAGCGAGTATTATTGAGAGATCAAGGCATTTACTGTACAGAGATGTGGCATATGTTACACCCCGGTTACACACAACGCTGTTGTGATGGAGTGTATAGCCCAAGCAGGACAGCAGCAATAAAAGGGTTAATGGACAGATCAGTTAATTCCCCAGCTGGGATTAAGGGCACTCTTCATTTGAAGCTGGAAGGTGTTATTTCCAGCTCCAGGATACCTACCCACACTAGCTCAATCAGAGCTAGAAACAAATGCAGCCACAGCAGCATGAGCGGTGAGAGGGCTAGCTGCCCCAAACACAAGCCTAGCGTCTGGGACAGGTATGTAGTCAGAGTGGCTCGCCCCTCCCGCCACCTATGTCTTCATGGCTCTATTTCTCTTTTTAATGCAGGTGCTGGATCATATACTAGACACTGTGTATACACTAGATGCCAGATCCTAAACTAGACACTGAAATGCAAGTGCAATGTTTACATTCCAATTGATTTATTTGATCATTCTAGGGTAGAAATGAGAAAGTCAGCAATTTGTCAGTAATAGCGTGCTGACAACACTTTTGTACATTTCTGTCTGATTTTGTATGCAAGTGGTTTTTAAGTGAGGTGAAACTTGGGGGTACAGAAGACAAATCAGACTCCTGAAAGGGGTACAGTCGGCTGGAAAGGCTGAGAGCCCCTGGGGTATGCTACAGTGTTCTGGACTTGTCCTGTCAGATAATGTGTTCTTTGGGGTCTTTTTAATAAGGGCTTTGCCACTGCCTATCAACACCTGCACAGCTCCTAATCCCCAAATTGGCAAGGCCCCTCCTCCATATGCACAGCTAAGGCAGATCACATAACCGGCTCTCTGGCCGTGAACCTGCTCCCATGCTTTGTCTGTGCCCTGCCTTGGTTCTGACTTGCCTTCCCGGTGCGGAAGGTCGTTGTGTTCCGTGGGCCAGAGGTGAGCGGCACAGCGGGTACTCGGAGAGTCTGAACCCGCTGCTAATTACAGCACAGCATCTTCCCAGCCGTCTGGCATGCAGACAGACCCAGCTGCCAGCGCCAGTTCGTTCACATGCTGGCAACACATGCAGCAGGCCGAGGACACAGAATGCAATTGGGGCCAGCTCTCTTGACTAAGATCAGGGTGCGTTTCCCGATTAGTTTTCGGCCACCAGCTTGGGTCCTGGCAGGGTATGGGTGCCGTGGATGAAAGCTGATCCCGGCTTTCCTCTGCCTTAAAATACAAAGGTGACGTCGTCCTGCTGCAGAGAAGGAGGCTGGGAATGGAAGGGTTAAAAATCTAAGACAGGCAGCATGGTTTTGAAGCGGATTCCTAGTGGCAGGAGGCAAGTCAGCTAAAGGGACTCAAAGCCCCTGTGTCAGCTCCCCATCCTCCTCCTCCTCCCCTCCTTTCTTGAACTTTCTCTCTCTCTCTCTGCTTTCCCTCTGTCTCCCGTCAAAGGAAGACGCGTATCACATCCCACGGAGAGCAGGCTCAAGACAAAGAGTTGCCGGTTTCAAAGGGTTTCTTCCTCACCTCCCTGTCTATTGCCGTGGTTTGTGTCTGCCCTGTAACAATGCTTGGTAAAGAGGCGACAAAGAGTCCTGTGGCACCTTTGTCTTCCACTGCATGCGTCTGACGAAGTGGGTACTAGCCCACGAAAGCTCACGCTTCAATACTTTTGTTAGTCCTTAAGGTGCCACAGGACTCTGTCGCTTCTGCAGATCCAGACTAACGCGGCTACTCCTCTGATTCTTGGTAAAGAGAATGCTAGTGCAGTGTTAATAATACATGGGTCGTTGACGTCTCTTTGTTTGACTTTCCTCCGTGATCCAAAAGGCTCAGAATTCAAGCCCAGGGAACTCGTTTATTCCACGCTTCACATGAAACAGGAGATTTGCTCCTGCTCTGCTCCCCTGCGCCACTTGTTGCATTTGTTTGCTTGAACGCATGGGATCAGAACTTGGGGAAGGCAGGTTGCAAATGGTTTCCCTTTATAGCTGGATGGGATGGGCAGTCCCACTGAGAGAGAAAAGCAGGCAGACTCCAAACTTCTAGTCTGTGGCACACCGCGGTGCGGTCAAGTTTGAGAACCGCTGCTTTGGAACAACCTCTGTTGGAACGAGAGCCCGAATTTCCTCCTGGCAGCACCTTCCCTGTGGCAGCTCAGTGGCAGCTTCCTCACAGCCATGTCTTGTCACTGCCAGCTACCAGTCCTGCTGGGAGAGATGTCCCTCAGCAGTGTCCTGACAGTGTCGACCAGGCCTCTGGGAGGGCCAGCCTCCTTCGCAATGCAGCATCTTGCTACAGCCAATTAGGACTCGCAGCCCTTCCACTGCTACCTAGTTTTATTCCTAATCACTCGGCTGTCCGTATCAATAATTAGCCAGAGGCAAGGGAAGAAAAACGTCGTGTTGCAAGCTGCTATTTTCCAGACACTGTACAGCCACGAATCAGGCAGCCTCCAAATATGCCACTGCTTATAATAAATCTAGATGGAACAATTCTCTTTTTAAAAGTAGCTGTTTTCTCCCATGTACAGACAGGAGAGGGAGTCTCTGGATGTTTTTTTTCCCTCCTCACCTTGCTAGTTCTTTTCAAGCAACTGTGTGTGGTGGGGGGGGGGGGGGGGGGGGAGGAATTAATCCGCGTCTGTCTCGATCTCTCTCAACCACAAACCACATTTTCCATTTCACTTCCCTTCCTGACTTTTCCTTTTATTTGTATCACAACACAACTGACGGCCCTCCAATCAAGACCAGAGTCCCAAGGAGCTATGCTCTGTCCAAACACACAATAAGAGACAGTCCCTGTCTCAGAGAGCTTACAATTTAAATGGACAGACCAGACAAACCAGGGGAGCAAGGCAGAATTGTTATCCCCATTTTACAGATGGCGGACTGAGGTTACGTATCATGCATATTGAACATCGTGCCGGGGGAAATAATGCAGGAATCAGAGGAAAATCAGCTTTGCCAGACTGGATCGAATTCACATTCCATCTATGCTGTCCCTAACACCAGCCCGCACCAGATGTTTCAGACAAAAGTGTGAGAAATGAGGCAGATGTGCCTAAATCATCCCAGTATTAATGCAAGAACATGCAGGCTTATCCCTGATTCAGGACACACCTACACGTTTCATGCATGTTTGCTGCACACATGTAGCCACCATGGGCAAAAACGAACCCCGGAAGAATCAAAGCTCCACACAAGGGGAGAGAGAGAGGTGAGCAGCTGATTGGCTCTAGTGTTTCCAATCAGCAGAGAAACAGAATGTCTCCCAGCCGAAGATTTTCACTCTCCTTCATGACAGGCAGGATAGCCATATGAAGAGTGATTTAATTGCACAGCTGGGGATGCTGCCCACACTAGGAGCCTGCGTATGCCAAATGCTGTTGTTTCTGCAGATGCTGTTGTTTTGGCAAGGGTTTGCCACCCTGCTATGGCTACAATATGTGATGCCCAGGGAGAGCAGAGGGGCTATCTAGAAACCAGAAAGAGACTAAGTTGTTTCAAAAAGTTCTTGGTGTGGAGTCAAGTTATAGCTGTTAATTGGTGTGAGAGGAACCAAAGGCAGCCTGTGGCTTGCAGATTAAATAGCTGCTGAGTTGGTAGCAAGCTCATTCGCGCTTTGCAGAAAAAGTTCTTTGGTTTTATTTCATTGTTAACAAAATACGCTGTAGGAACAGCCAGGCAGAATTAAAGTCAATTGTAGCCAGCTCTTGTGATTTTATTGGGAGACACTTTCTTTTTTCTGAAAGCTTGAGCTCCTAGAGTCATGGGATTATGGGAAGAATCTCAGTGTTCATTAAAAAAAAAGTTCACTCCTAGCCCTCACGGCTGCCGAGAAAGGGACAAAAACACGAATCCTAAAGCCGTACAGGCCAGAAGTAAAAAAAGAACAGCAGAGTTATTATTCTGATGACTCATTACTTTTGAACACTTGAGTTGCCAGGACTAAACTCTCCCCAAAGCTGCTAAAACTCACTGCCATGCAGGGAGCCAACAGCTCATTGGGTCACATTTATTTCAGGGCATGATACTGCAGAATTCCCTACCCAAAGAGCTTACGAATAGCTGTCGGAAGACAGGACACTAGGCTAGATGGACCACTGGTCAGAGCCAGTATGGCCGTTCTTATGTAGGGACCAATCTCTGCAGCACAGAGCTGTACTGATGGGATTGTAGTTGGGTGGCTAGCTTTATCGGTTGCTCATGCTGCTCTGGATACACTGCTATTTTTAGCATGCTAACTTGATCGATATTAGCGCAGATATGTCTACCTGAGCTGGAAATGACCCCTCCAGCTCCAGTGGAGACATACCCTATGTTTTACTAGGTGTGCTGAAAAGGATACTCTGATAAACGGGCCCACTTCTGCAAACTACTCTCCTAGCATTGACTTCACTGAGAGATATGGATGGGTCAGGAGTACAAGACTGGATAACAACACCTTCTGGTATTAAAGCAGAATGAATCTTAAAAAATAAATTATTTCCCTGGCCTATTAATGTTGTATAATTTTTGCATTTCCCTCCTCATGGAAAAGGAGAGGAAATCAGCCACTTTCACTTTTGCTTTGAGTCAATTTAACTCCCTGGCATTTACTGCAAATGGGTGAAATTCACCCCTGTGCAGAGGGTCCGTGCACTTCCTAAATACCACTGAGGAAACCTCGCAACAGGGCTTACAGTGGAAATGATGTGATAAATGCTAGCATTTCACTATGTGGAAATGCATGGGTTGCTGAAAATGGGGTGGGGAATATATAAACCAGGATAAAAGTCTATTTTCACTGAAATTAAAAATAAAAAAACAAAGAACATAAAAGCATTTCTATCCATGAGAGCTTTTCCTATTTATTTTATTTCACCGTTTCAACACTAGCTACCTACAGTTTGACTTGATGAATGACTTTGGGTGAGTCATGTCATCTCTCCCAGTCCTTGTTTTCTTTGCCTATTTAGATTATAAACTCTTTCGAGCATCGACTATCACGTATCCGTATAGTATCTTTACCGCAATAGAGTTCTGACTTCAATTGGAGCTACCAGTCACTACTGCACTAGAAATTAACAACAGTAACAAATGAATTCATAAAAATGTTGGGGGACATTTTTACTCATAATCATGCCCAGGCTTTTTTAAAACTCTTCTCACCCCCTGCCAAACCATGCCTTTCGAAAAACACATTTGTTCCTGAATTTGTTTGATTCCAATCACATCATAGTGCCCCTTTACTCTGTACATTATTTCCACAACTAGCAGATTCTCTCCATAAATATGGTTTCTGATATGTGGTTTTCTGTTGGTGGTGGAAATAATAAAACACTAGGTGGAAGACTTTAATTAATTTCATATTCATTGTTCCAGAAAAGCTCTGAGGTGAAAAAAAATATCTTACTATTGGCAGAATCCTGAAGTTAACAAAATCATTACAGAGAAATCCCTTTGAAGTCAATTTGTGTGTACGCTGCGGGGCACACCTAGGTATAAATAAACTTAAGAAGATTGAGCGGGGGGTGAGGTGGGGCAGGATGTCCCTGTTAAACACAGAAGCTTTACAGGAAGCTGGTTGACAAAAGGGTTTGGGCTGGAAGTAGGGAAGGAAATAAACACAAGTTGGGCAAAAGGGACATTTTTCTGCAGTTGAATTCTGCTTTGGGGGAATGAAAGGGAGGAATCTCCTAATCAGCACATTTCTGGGGGACAGATTTCTTTCCTTCCACAGGAGACTACAACAGGCATGTGTGTGAAAAACCTTCATGTGCAACTACTATAAGCCCGCAAAACCTGTGAGTTGTGCATGCAGAACAAGTGATCTCATCCAAGTGAAAGGTGAGGGATTTAGTGATGCACACCTTGTACCTCCCTTTGCTATTACATCCCTCCAAACAAGAGAGGAGGAGCAACTGCAAATCCATCTCCCACCATTTCTGAAATCTCAGGCTAAGACATGGGGCCGGACTCACACCTTATGTGCCCCTAGGCAGAGCGTCTTCAGTGCTCCCCCCACTCGCCTGCAGCTGATCTTGTCGTTTTCCATAAAAAAATGAAAGGAAAAGAAATATAAACATAGCACAAGATCCGTCACCATGCACGGTGCTCCCAGCCCAAGCTGGGGTGCAGGCCCCAGGCCCCAGGTGAGGTGCTAGGAGGGGACTGTACCTCTCCTGGGTGTCTTCCATCCCTCCACAGTCCGGCCTGACAGCCATGCTCTGGCTTCGCCCATGCAAGTAAATGGGGCACCGGCTGTGCCTCTTTCTCTCCCTCCCCAGCATGGGGCAGAGGCAGCGGGGTGGCCGAGATCGAGAAGGGACTGAGATGCTCCCAGCAACTTCAGCAGCTCCCCACACCCGGCCACGGCGCCCCTACGCAGGCTGACTCAGACTCCAGCCCCACGCACTGGGCGGCCACCATCCCATGTCAGGAACCCGGCTGCCCACAGGGGAGCTGTATGTGTTAACTTTTTAACTTTTAACCCACTTTTAAACTTTTAGGTGCCACCAGAGCACCGGTGCCCCTAGGCATATCCTCACTGTGCCCAATTCGCAATCTGGCCCGGCCAATACATACAGATGAACACAAACGCGGCGAAATCCAGAACACCTTAGGCAAAACTCCCGTGGGCTGTAATCAAGTCCAATGGCAGCTCTGCCTGAGTGAGGACTCCAATGTTTGGTCCTGGAGCTCATTCTCTCCTGAACCACTCACACAACTTATCTAGAGAAGTGGCAGATTCTCCCTCCGTGACAACTTTTTAAACCAAAATTGGGTGTTTTTTCTAACCCATCTGCTCTAGGAATAATTTTGAGGAAGTTCTACGGTGGAGGTCAGACTAGATGACTACAGTGGTCCCATCCGGCTTTGGTATCTAGGAAAAATCTTCTTTTCTGCTAGCTCCGGGTTTGTTCCAAAGCCCCGTGAAGTCAGCGGAATGGGTCCCACTGCGTTGTGGAACAGGACCTTTCTCATTACTCCCTCACCCTGGTCTTTTCTTCATTTCTCCTTTCTCCCCAGTTCCTGTCTCCAGTCCCTCATTCCTTATCCTCTCCCCCTAGTTCCTTTCCCGAGTCCCACTCTCCCTAGCTTGGGCTCACCCACTTGCCCTTTCTGCCTTTGTCACAGCACAGGCGCTGACAGAATGGGGACACCGAATACAGTTACAATAATGTCAGCAGCTCAGGAGAGAGGAAGGGAAAAAATGAAAAGGGGGGGGTGGAATTTAGAGGTTTTTAATTAGATCTCGGAGCTGAGTGACTTGCACTTAATATGCAAATTTCTTAAGTCCTTCCATTGTTAAGTGAAATGAGAGTTTTATTTAAATGTGAGGGTGGTTGGGAGATGGTGAAGGGTAATTGCAGCAGTGAAATGCAAACCGCCTTGTTTCAGGGAGCCAATAACATTTCAGACATGATGGGGAACTGAGGTTAATGTACAAGCCCTTCTCTTTGCTGGGAGCGAAGCTGCTTGCGGAAAGTACAGGCTGGTGCAGAGATGTGAGGATAGGATGCAGCCATGGATTTCAATGCCTGCCTCATAACCAAGCTTGGGAAGATTCCGGTTTATATGGTAACCCAGGGCGACTGTCAATTTCTCCCTTCCTCTTCCCCACCAAATAATTACCACCTTCAATAATCAACATGGACAGTGACAAATATCCAACAGGATGCTCTTGTGGGGAACTGGTGCCCTCTCTTAATGTTAGCCCGATCTGGCAATCAATGAATAAGCAGGTAAGGAATTAATCTTTACCCCCACTTCGCGCAATGGGTTTAATGGGGCAGGTTCACATATAAGCAGAATTTCAGTTCCAGGCTCCTTGGCATTTTAGTCAGGTTGGTTTCGGTTCGCTGGATCCAAACCTGCTCCTTTGGGTTTAGTTCCGGACTGGACGCTCAGCAGGGGAGGCGCCTGTCAGGCAAATTTGGTTCTGATTTCAGCTGGTGACGGCAACAAATATCATGCCAGAATTGGTGATTCCGCAGAATGGTAGAGCTGTAGAACCTTTGTGCGTGAATTCAATCCCTCCTCGGCCTAGGTAGCCTGCTATGTAGCATAACCCACGTAAGATGCCAATTCCCAGTGTTGACCAATAATCCAAAAGCTCTGCCACAGTGCAGGCGCATTATCAGACATTACAGTTTTATATCTGAATGGCCGGACACCTCGCTCCAATTGGCCTGCGAAGAGGACACCCATTCTTCCTTGAGTGCTTACATTACTCTGGCCACCCCACTGCAGAGGAATGCAGTGACAGGAACCGGGAAAGCATTCTGGAGAAAAAAAGGGCTCACCCTAGGAATCAGGTGGGCATGGTGTAGCCATCAGTCCCTTACAATAGGCACATGTTGCGTTTGCTTAGTCTGAGCACTAGAAATCTAGAGAGGACCACAGGGTCTCTCTCTGTCCAGCCACCTCAGCGAAACATCTTTTATATTAATGAAACCATGAGCAGAAGTATGAGAAGAAAAAATAAATCACATGTGTATCTAGAAATGCAGTTTCACCTAATTAGACAGCACAAACACTACAAGGCCTTAATGAAATTCCTATGATTACTGTATGGCATCGCTATAGAGCAGGGTGATAAAAACCTAGGCTAAGAAGGGAGGTGATGGGAAGGGTAGGTAGGAGGAGAGGCTTGTAAATAGAGAGAGAGATTAAGGAGACATGGGCTATTTCATAATCCAAACGCTTCGCTTAAGAAGCGAAATAACCCAGAGAGTCATTAAAAAAACACAACCCACCACGCAGCCCCGCAGGAGGTATGGAACTCACTAATAAGTCATCCCTGCGCTGGGCATGCCAGCGAAGAGCATGAGAGAGCCTTAATGATCACCCTTCATTTGACTAATGACAGTCCCTTGGCTGAAGGGGAGCAGAGTGGAGAGAGAGGACCCTGGGGGCTCTCTGCATTAGATACAACAGGATAAAACACATCCACCTCGCCCACTCCGTCCCTGCTGGTGCGCCGGATGCATTAGGGATGCCTCTGGCTGTGCGGCCCAGACACAAAGCAACAATCAAGGATTTTCTGCTTAATGAGACTGGTTCCTCCTCCAGCCCAGCAGACTGGATCCCAGATTGGAGAGGGACCCTCCTTGGAGCCAGCTAAGTCTGACTAGTCAGGCAGAGTGTTCCACTCCAATTAAAATCCTCACTGCTAATGGCTGTTTGTCTTGGGGGTTTGGTTTTGTTGTGTTTTTACTTTCCATCCCTTTCCCCTCCTCTAATCTCAGCACGGAGCGAGGGGTCCAATTAGCCTGGCAACTGTACAGTCATCAGTGGCAAAGGAAATAGTTAATGCCACAAGACGGTCCGCACGGGTGACCTTTCCCGTTACAGATGTGCTGACTCATCCCCTGCCCCATGCACTGTGTAAATTACCCATTGATTCCCTTCCTTTTTGTGAAGAGCTGAATGACTTGTCTCCAAGGGAAGACCCTGAGAGAAGGGGATCAAACATTCCCTGTACAGATGTAAGAGGTGCTAAGACCCTGGGTAGGTATGCAGAGCTGCTCTCTTAAGTCGGCCTGGATGCTGAATGTCTTGCCCTATGATTGAAGATAACTACTCCTAAGTCATGCCTAGGACACAGGAGGTCCTGGAGGGGTGTCCAAGGGGCACACAAGTTCCTGGATGAAGTTTAAGGTGAGGATTTCTGTTTTTGAGTTACCACCCAGGATGAGGGGGGAGATTGGGGACGAAGGCCCCAATGCAACAAAGCCTTTAAGCATGTTCTCAACTGCAAGGGTAGGTTTACACTGCAGCTGGGAGGTGCAATTCCCAATGCAAGTAGCCAGACACACGCTAGCTCTGCTCGAGTTAACGTGCTGAACATTGCAGCGAAGCCCACATGGGCTAGATGACCGAGTACAGCCCCATCCAAGAGCCGAGGTACATGTTCAGGCAGCTAGCCCGAACCTGTCTCTAAATCCCACTGAAATCAATGGGATCTAAGCACATACCTCAGTGCTTTTCTCAACGGGGCCCTATGTCGGGGTCTGTGTGTTCTTCTGAGGGGAGGGGAACAGCCTCTTCACCATCCCCACTCTTAGGGGTTGGGATATTTAGCCCCACAGTCACACAGCCCGTGCTGCCCACAGGCCATAGCTGTCTTCATATTCAGTCTAATTTTTTTTAAAAAAACATCTCATTTTTCCCCATGAGCTACACTAATCAATCCCTCCTCTGTGCTTATACCCTTCAGCTATTTGTATATGGACATTCCCCCCTGCCCAGGCCCGATTCCCTACTGCCCGGCCCATGGTGTCATTATTTATACTTGTGCAAAATAAGTGTCAATTGCTACCATGCTGACTGGATGCCACACTACGCTCACTGTGCACGACGAGTGTGAGCGAGGAGGCCTGGTGCATGGATTGGGAGAGCGAGGCCCTCCGTTGGTGATTAACTTTTGCTCTCTTTACGAGACTCACTCCTGCCAGCTCCCTGATCTTTGTGTTGCTTTATCTGAACTCTTCCCAGGCTGAAAGCAACATTGCAGTGGTGATCATCACACCAGGGCAGCGGAGAGAGGGAGCATACTCACTCTGCTCCCTGATTCAGTGCCTTTGCACATGCAGCTCACAGTGCTACCGATTTCCCTGTTTTGGGCTGCTGTCCTCCATCGCCAGCTCGTGCTTCGTTGGCTGTCCACTGTCACCACCGAGGGCCTGTCTTCATTAGAGATTTGCCTCAAAGTAGCTACTTTGGTACAAACTCCTGATGTGGATGAACTGCACTGGGGCCTGCACAGAGCAACACTGCACTGGTGTGAGATTCATCGTCTGCTGGGGTATTGCAGCTGCAGTTGAGTTTTGCATCAATATGAACTTCCCTAATGTAGACAGGCTCTGAGTCCCTCAGCCATGAACCTTCACCAGGTATCTCCCTTCCACTCTGCTTGTGGTTTAGATTATTTCCCTCCTAGTTGCATTAGCTTGATATTTTCTCCAGCTGACTCTCACTTTGGCCATAGTCCCCCTCTGCAAGGCCCAGATCCTGCTGTGAGCCCCACCTGGATGCAAGACCACACAACGCTCACTGCAGCATCTGGGGCTTAGATTCTTTTGCTCCATTGCCCCTTCTTCTGAGGCCCATGTCGCCCCTTTGCCAAGAGTAGCAAAGTCCGGGTCCTTGCAAGCAGACTTTTTAGGAGGAGGAGAAATCAGTGAAGTGGATTTTATACACTGAGTGCAACTGAGTTACTCCTGTACACCAGTCCTGAACTAAGATGGTCAAAGAGCATGCAGGGCAATCTCTTCTTTCAGGAATCTTAGCTCCCCATCAATGCCCAGGTCCCAGAGAGCAACTCTGTCTCAAGCACTGACTCCAGTCAGAGACCAAGGCACAGAGCAAACTCACACAGCGCCCTCTCTCCTTAATCTACCTCTACACATAACCTTGCTTAATCCAAAAATAGCACAACACAAACAGCACATCTCCCCAGGAGTCAAAACTTGCTTGCACCCCAAGAAAAAAGAATTTGGAAGACTACACAACAGTGCCACCTGCTGATGCTTTCCATAACAAAATTCTCTCTGTGTCTGAGGTGTTCACAACTTCTCCTGCTTCAGGGCCAGACTTTGTTTAGTCCAGAATAGTTCACGAGAAAGGGGTGCGGACAAGGAGCATTCTCATCCCTGGAAATTGGTCATAATTCCAGAAAGTAAGGGCTACTCCCTGCAGCAATTCATTCCAAGATTGTGTGAATGCACTGAGTTCAGCTCCTAAGCTGCCAGCAGATTGCTCAACCCTCTCTTGGCTTCGGGGAGGGGAATAAAAAGGGCCTCCCAAGGAAGATATTCCAAAGAATTTACGACTCAATCAACCAACCCAAAAGGAGCATAAATGGAATTAGTTTTAATATTGTTAAGTTGCAAAAATACAGGCATATGTGCATGCCAAAGCTAAAATGGATGCATGCAGAGAGGGGAAACATATGGGCACCCATCTGGTAAAAAGCGCATTACTAGACCTTCCTACAGTTCTCATTTACAACAAGAAGCAAAGTTAGCGAACATAAATTTGCTTTGCAAAAAACGTGCTAGGAACAGCTTGCTTGCCCATAACTGTTTTACTGAGCAAGATATGAATAACCTTGATTTCTCATCTCAGCCACCTCAGCCACACTCTCGGGGGATTAATTAGCCTCTAAACAGGTCTTCAGATGGGGAAATAGAGCGTCTTGGAGATAGGAAGGCAAAAGAAACAGAGGAGGCGACGAAACTAGATGACACAGCAGGTCAATATATAAGATGTCTCTCGTTAGTCATTTGCAATTGTACCTGGTTTAGGTCACAAATTAGATAATTTTGGTGGGGCTCCACTGCATTTATTGCTGGCTGATTAGATATTAAAACAGCAAGCAGAAAGCCACTGCTGCTGCACAAGATTGGATCAGGAAACCCAGGGCTATAAAAACAGAAGGAAGCAGGGTGAGTGCTTTACATACAGGTGTGGTCACCTGAGCAGAGCGATAGTGTGTGGGGGATTGGGAAAGGGACAGTGGAATCTGGGATTGATACCCATTGGCAGAGCTGTATGGGGACCAGGTACTGAAAGAGCTGGAGGATTGAAGGGCATGACTGAAAAGCTTTGCCAGAGCATAGTTTGTGTCCATGTGCATCCAGCTGCTGATGGGACCTAGGGTGCATAAGTAACAGAGTTGGGGGGCGGGGCTATGGATAGAATGGCAGAGGATGCTGTAGCACAGATAAGATACATCAGCAAAGTTCAATGGCTTTGGGTCAGGACTAAGGTGCAACCGAAATGCTGTGCAGGCTTGTTTGCCCCCTCTCAGGACCAAGCCCAAATTTAATTAGTTCAATCAGCCTGTCAAGTCAATGAGAACTGAAGACTCAAAAAATTGTAAGTGCAGAGGCAAGAAGTCAGACCCTAACTGTAGAGCAAAGACCCAGCAACGTTACAAAGATCTGCCAGCCGTCTCAATGCCTGGTATCTTTGTAAGTTACAGAACCCCCCAGCACATGTGAATTGTATTTCTCACCCAGGAATGAAACAAAAAAAGTGATGCTGTGTAATATAAATGGGAGCAGGTACGGTCTCTGAGAGCAGAGAGATGGAAGGGCATGACACATGGGGAAAAAAGCAAGTTCTCTCCCCAACAAATAGTGAGCATCCCAGCCCTGGGTTGTCTGCCAGGGCCCTCCTGTGTGCTTTTGGGCGAGTCAATCTATGTAAGTCTCATGCCCTCATCTGTTGTATGATATTTCTCTCCCTTCAGAGAGGGGCTGTGAGAGTGAATTCATTAACGTTTAGAGAGATCCTTGGATTTAGTAAGTTTCAATAAAGCATCAGTTTTGAGTGCTTCTGCATTTTCCAGTCCCATCAGCGAGCAGAAGTACACATGCCGAAGAAAGCCTGAGCACAGCTCTTCTCGGGATATTTACTCCCTGTCCGAAACCCGGGGTCCTCTAGCATCTCCCAAGAGTGTGGGATCAAAGGGAATTCAAAAAGATCAGCTCACTTCCTGCCAGCAAGTGAGAGCTCACAATTCCCAGCCATGCGGATGGGAGTTAAGGATGCTCAGCACTTTGCAGGATCAGTCTCCACATGCAATCTGAGACCAAATACCTGTCTCCAGCCATCACACAAAGAGACATGCTGTGCTCTCCCTTGATGAGAAGTGCGAGTAATAATTAAGATATCTTCAAAGGGGCTTCCAGCCCAGATAAGCCTTTACCTCTCCAGCAGAAGAATGACCCTGGTTATGACAGTCTAGATACCTCTGATTGCTATTTTAACCAGGGCATTTTCATCCCAGAAGTATTTTACGTTAAGGTTTTTTTTATGGTCCCCATTATCTTAGGATCTGAGCAGTTCCCAGTCTTTAATGTAGCTCTGTCAGTACCCCTGTAAGGCAGGGTAGTCCTTTGATTTATTTCCATTGTACAAATGGGAAACTGAGGCACAGAGAAGCCAAGTGACTTGCCTAAGGTCATAAAATCATAGAAGTGTAAGGCTGGAAGGGACCTCATGAGGTCATCAAGTCCAGCCCCCTCACTGAGGCAGGACCAAGTAAACACCCCTGAAGAGGTGTTTGACCAACCTGTTTTTAAAAACCTCCAGTGATGGGGATTTCACAACCTTACTTGAAAGCATATTCCGGTGCATTTCTACCCTTACAGTAAGAAAGATTTTCCTGATATCTGACCAAGTTCTCCCTTGTTGCAGATTAAGCCCTATGTCTCTCGTTTTACCTCCACACAAGAAGCTCACTCAAGAAACCTGCAGCAGAGTATGCAATTGACCCCTGTTTTCTCATGTACCAGATGAAGACTCTAACCATTGGACCATCCTTCCCCTCTATGGCCCCAATTCAGGAAAGCCTCCCTACTCAAGAAATCATTTAAGCACATTCTTCATTTTGAGCATGTGATTCTGTTGAACACAAAGGGACTTGAGCATGTAGTTAAAATTAACCTTGTGCTTAAAGGCTTTCCTGACCTGGTGCCTACGAATGGACATTCAGCAGTTGAAAGAGGGGAGGGGGAAAGGAGACAGAAATACTTTGGAAGAAATATTTGCATGCAGCTAGATTTCCATTACTCTCAAAACAAATCAATGAAAAAATTAAGTAAGGGGACAAAAAGCTACCCTGGCCGGCATTTTCAAAAGTGCCTCGTGATTTCTGAGGCCTTCATTTTGGGCTTTCCAACTTGAGAGATTTTTAAAGGGCCTGACTCTCAGCATTCTCTGCAAATCAGGTCTCTGGAACCGGACACCCAAAACCAAATATGTGCAAGATCACTAGGCCCTTGAAAAAATGATGGCCTCTGTGTTTAAAGGCTGGGACAGAAACGGACAAAAGACACGGAGTTAAAAAAATCAAAGCCATAAAAACAAAAGAAAAAAGATAAAGATATCGGTTGAGTTGAGCATAGATGGTCAGTCTGACCCTGGAATATCCCCAGCATTTTTCTCTTTACGTTATGACTTCAATGCTGTATTTAAGTCCCTAGGGTTTTTACTGCTTTGTTTTTTTAAATCTTTCCATGTACGGTCTACAAAAAGTGAGTTAAAGCATTTACCAGAAGCCAAGACGCCTTCAAAAAGATCTTCAGGCTTATATAAATATGTATTTAGGATCAGCTAAATATATACTGGGGATTTCAAGCATTTGTAAAGAAGTCTTTTTTCACTGGTTGCAGAGAGAAATTGGTTTGTGTGTTATATATCCGCACTTGTTACACATATTGTATTTTGCACTGATTATGCTTTAGTGCATAATCAGTGCAAATGGCTCTGTACACATATAGTACATGTTTTACCACACATTACCAATGTTTTGTTGTGTGGTTAAGCTGTACGTATGTCGGCAGATATGTTACATGTCGTTGACATGGATCAGCTATTTGTGTCATTTGGAACATGTCTTACACAGGCTTTGTATGCTTGTTCTGTGTATGTTGGCATGTGTGTCATACATTAAATTCTTCTCTCAAGTAACATCAGTTTACCTCTAGTATACATCAGGTAACTAACACTATTAATTACTTTAGATTGACACTGGTGTAACCTGAGAGAAGAATTTATTATACGACATGCATGCCAAAATGCATGTAACAAATGTTCCAAATTATATAACATAAGCATGCTAACACACGTATACAATTAATGTAACATCAGAGAGGTAGCCACGTTTGTCACTTCTGCAAATCCAGACTAAGAGTCCTGTGGCACCTTAAAGACCAACAAAAGTATTGAAGCATAAGCTTTTGTGGGCTAATACCCACTTCGTCGGATGCATGCAGTGGAAGTACCTCCAGGCATGCACCTCCAGATCAGCTGCTAGAAGAGGATCTCATCTCCCTGATTAGAGATAACAAGCTGGTTCAGCCTGATTGAACTAACCTTCTTATATCTAACCTGGTCCTTGTCCCTTATTTATACCTGCCTCTGCATACTTCTACTGCATGCATCCCACGAAGTGGGTACTAGCCCATGAAAGCTTATGCTTCAATACTTTTGTTAGTCTTTAAGGTGTCACAGGACTCTTTGTCAATTAACGTAACATATCTACCAATACACATACAGTATAAATGTAGTCCTGATAGTTATGGTATATGTACTATGTTTGTTTCCGATATGTTTGTCATACATGCTCTGGTACATGATTCATTTATGTGGCAAGCATTATTCCCATAATTTCACTTCTGCTGTGCACATATGTACTGTGGCTGGATAGGCTAACTTTGAAAGTATATAGGAGACATGGATGGGCCTAAAAGCTTGAAAACTGTATTACTGATTGAGGGCTATATTTTGCATTGACTCTCACTCCTTATTCAATCCCCCTGGCCCCAAAACTTCCAGATCTGCCTGGCAGTTTAAGTAACCAGTACCAGATCTTTTGCAATATATTCTCCATGAGCTATTGGGGAGATACATACAGGTCAGACATGCCAAAGTCGGGTCTGGTAGGATACTGTCTCTGAGAAAAAGCAGGTAATTTATGATGCTCATTAGCAGAGGGATGAGATGAAAGAACAAACATATTATGCTAAGCAGGAGCCCTGAAAACTGGAATATAGAAGAGCCAAGAAAAAAAGGATCCTGCCGGTGCTTGGAATAGATACTGCATGGCCGTGCACTTCAGGCACATGTCTGTAAGATCTGGCCTGACATTTTAGGAGGGAAGAGCTAAAAGGTTGGTCTCGATGCAAAGCAAGCCGGGGAGCAGGTGCAGGGCTGCCGTGGGGCACAGCAGGGATGACTGAATTGAGCTAGGAGATTTAGAGCAGCATTGCAGGAGAGCCAGGAGTGAGCAAAAGCGAATGTTACCTCCAGCTCACACTGACTGGGCCACTGGTCAGCAGCAGATGGACGTATGGCTTTGGCAGGTCCCATCAGTGGCAGAGGGGCCTTTCTCTGCAGTGCACAATAACTCAGGTGCCTTAGGGGTAAATATTTTCACCTGCGCTGTTCTCAACAAGGACAGCAAGAATTATGCCAGCTCCATGGTTCAGGAAGAGGCAGTGGGGCAAGTAGAGCGGTGCAGTCCGGTACGCCGTACCAGTAAGATATTTATAGTCGCTATACCGTACTGGAAAGACACAGGAGGAGCAGAACATGGCCCCATGCCGGCAGCAACTCTGGTGCAGCTGTACCGCCCCCAGCCCCACCCCTAGCCCTTCCACACAGCTGTATCTAGCAACTCCTGTCTGGGGTCTGTACAGCAGCCCAACTGGAGGACAGGACATTCCCCCGACCCCCTTCAGCTGGTGCAGCATACTGGTAAGAAATGAATTCTACTTGCACTACTGGTAACAGGAGACAGAGGCTTTCACCTCTAAGAGACTGGCTCATTCCTGTAGCTGTCACCAGATGCATGTTTGGGGGGCTGAGGGAATCAGCCCAGTTCTTGGTCTAAAGAAGAAACCACATTGACACTTACAGCCCCTTGTTGACAGTCACAGCAATGTGATCACCCCTGAATGGGACATGGAGGCTGTATTCCTCCCTCACCCATAGGGGAGTTCTGCTGGGGAAGAGCTGAGACACACTGGCCGGATGTCACGGGGAACACCATGCAACACTGCTGATGCACTTTAGATAAACAGGCAACTCTTGTCTCCAGGCCCACCACTCTAGCATCTTTTATGAGAACTAAATCTACTTAAACAACTAAAGAGACATTGGCCAAACTCCACTCCAACACATCCCCATGGAAGTCATTGGGGTGTATAACCAAGGCCAGAATTTGGACTTACAGACATAGCACATCTAAGAACTCTATCAGTCGTACCGCTACTGCCGAGTTTTCAGAGTGCTGGAAAGGGACGGATTTAGCTATGTAGATTCATACACACGGCGGAGCCACCATACACCTTTTTAATGTATGTCTCCCTCCTCCTTGCGTAGCTGTACAGAAAGCACTTGGTTACAACTGTGAGACATCCATGAGTACAAATAAAATAGATAATGTAAACCCAGGAGTCGGGGAATCAATGCATCACTGGTCCAGCTAGTTCAATATCAAGACTCCGGCAGCGGTCAGCACACACAGTTTTAAAACAAGGTTTCTGCTCCACTCCAATCTATAGATACCTGGCCAATTACACAACGCAGGGGGTGAAGAAGAGGAACTCTTTTCCTTATCCCTGAAGTGATCAGCTTAATACAGAAGCATGAGATTTGACTAGCTGATATAATGGACTAGCTTATGTAAGTGCAAAACTAAGTCTGATTCAGCCCCTTTAAAAATCCACTCACACTGCCCCAATGAGGCTGCTAAATCTGGCAAGGAGACATCATTCGGGCATCACTGGCCGACATAGCCCCGGTCACGCTCAGTAAGAACTGCTGAAGGCAGAACCAGGCTTGATTAAACATCACTGTCAACCTGGCATCATTCCACTGAAGTCAATGGTGTTACTCCAGATTTACACTAGTGTGAGAGGGATCAGAATCAGGTCCTTTGGGCTTCCTGACCTTGGGCCATGGCCTTTGTTTGAAAGTGAGACATTGTTGCCATTAGCAGCATTCACTTGGAAAGGAGGCATTCACCTGCTCTGCACACCTGCCTCTTAATGCTTACTGGATATCCAAAGCCAGACATCAATATCAAATGCATTCCTGACTCCAAAAGCTTCAGATCCACCCATCCGCATTCTGGCCTGAAAAACACAGTAATGCGAGGAGGAAGAGCAGAAAGGCTCAATTAACCCATGAATTAATCCCCCCTTTTCTCTCTGGAGATGGGGATTGACAGACAGGGGTCCTATTCTCCTGCTGCAGGATCTGAGCAAATACCACTGGCTGCAATTATGGGGAAGATTATTTGTATTACAATAGCACGCCTAGAACGTCCAACCAAGACCAGGGTTTCGTTGTGCTAGCCGCTGTACAGATACATTGTAAAAGACAGCCCCTGCACTAAAAGACTCTACAGTCTAAATAGAGAAGAGAAAGGTTAGAAGAATGGAAATATTAGAATTCTTATTTGACAAATGGGGAAACTGAGGCAGGGATCAGCTCTACGAATTACCTAAAGTCACACTGGGAGAAAAGGAGGTACTTGAACCCAGCTCTCCCGAGCCTCAGCACAAGAGTTATTTGGATCCTGCCCGGAAAGATTGGGACCTAAGCTTAATTAGGAGTGAAAGGCTATGTCTACGCCACACAGCTTTTAGAGGCATGGCTCTGTTGCCCCAGCCATGCCACTAAAAATCATGCAATGTAGCCACTGTTTATTGGCTCTCCTGTGGACAAAAACTTTTACCCCCAATGAGCTGTGTTTGTGTTGTCAGCTGCTGACAACGTGCTGCTCACACTGGCAAAACTTTTGTCTTTCAGGCAGACAAGAGTTAACACCTCTGAAAGACAAAAGTTTTGTTGTTCAATTGCCAGTGTAGACATAGCCAACATTAGTGTTCTGGGTTTAAATACTGCAGTCAAACACATGACACAAAGCTACCACATCGGTCACTGCCTGACAGTTGCCATTTCAGGACTCTGGTGAGAAATTTGAACTGTGCTCCAGGTTAAGAAACGATTTGCGGCTGCAGAGGTGAATGCGGCAGAGGGCCGGGGTAGCAGGGTTTGAGCTGCAGATGAGGACTGTTTTAAATACCTCGGCAGAGCTGGGCGGATGCAGATTGTACAGCTCCTATTCACTCTATACATCACCTCCAGTCAGCTCTATTAGCCCTTTACTTACATGAGCTCTAAAGTGGCAATGTCCTTTTACTTATGTTTCTTGCTGTGCAGAGACATGGTGCATCTAGTGGTGTGAACTGCAGTTAAAATATTATGCTTCATGATTCACAATAAAGTGGATGCAGCTGCCTGACCATGTCAAAGGTAGAAAAGCAATATGATGTGTTGATTGCCCATGATTGCTTGTATTTTTAACTCCCCAATGCATCAAAAGGAGGGACTGGAGAACATGCGTGTGTGTGTGTGTGTGTGTGAACTTACACATTACACAATGTGCACATACATTCGTGATTGCGGTGGTGCATTCTCAGTGTTCACATTGGTGGTTGTGGGGCCCCTTTGCGCCAACTGGCAGAGGAAACAGGGTGCAGGAGGTTGTACAAGGATCCCCGGGTCAGATATTGGCATAACCGTCCACTGAAGGGTGGCATGTGAAGTCTGTGCTGAGAATCCATTTCCCACTCGTTATCATAATAACTGCAAAATGCATGTATGAGTAACGTTTAACGAGTTATGTACCTATACCGAAAATGATGTTCTTTAGGTCTTGGGGTTACGGCAGATCACTAGGAGGTGACGTACCTTGGAGATGTTCCTATCTGGCAGGAAGTAACTGACACCCTGTCTGGCCACTTGTGTATCATACGCCTATTTGCCTACTGAGCCAGGTGCAAACCGAGAGAGCGGAAAATCTACAAGAAAGGAATTCTACTGGAAGCAACAAACAGCACGGGGAAGGCCTACCTACCTGTTTATGAAAAAGACAAACGATAGGTCTGATATATTTTGGAGTGCAAAGTGACACACACAATCCTTCATCTAGGAGGCAAACTGACCATGTGCATGAAAAAAACTCACAGCCAGCCTGGATGTAAAGCACGGCAGAGACTTTGGGCGAGCAATTCTCTACTAGATGGGAGAGTATCTAGTTAATTAAATCTAGGCTCTAGAGTGCCTGTTATGATTTTATTTTGTAACCCGTTGTTTCCAAGACTTCTTCTTGCTACAATTTGAATCTCCGTGCTTCGTTAAATAATGTTATTCTTGATTTCACTCTAAACTAATCTGAGTGCTGTGATTTAAGTGGAGCAGTGATGTAATGTGGAACTGGTAAACTGGGCTGTCCTCTTTTCTTGGAAGCAGCGGATCAACAAATACTACAAGTGTCCAGTGGACCATGAGCTCGACATTCCAGGGAGATGCTCAGAGGACTCAGGGGTCAGACTGTGACAGCAGAGCCTGCAAGGCCAAGAGGGGAGGTATGTGTTTGCCATGACCAGTGCTGTAGGGGAGCAGACCCACGACAACCACAGGCACTCTAACGGCAGGTAGTAGCAAAGAGGCACCCTGCCTTGGGTACCCCCAGGAAGCATCACAGAGGTACAATGTTCAGTAGGTTTATAAATATGCAGAAAATAACCTATAAAACAACCCGACAGACTTCTAAACAGAGAGTGAGGTCTAGTGATTAAAGCAGAAGACTGGGAATTGGGATTCCAGGGTTTTATCCCCAGCACTGACTTTGTGTGTATCCTTGGGCAAATCACTTCACCGCTCCGTGCCTCAATTTACCCCTTTGTACAATGAAGATCATGGCACTGACCCTGTGTCTCTGGGGCATAGAGGGGCTTTCCTGTCTGTAAAATGCTTTGGGATGCTGGGATAGAAGGGGCTAGGAACATGCAGCATGTTATTGTTATGAACAATAACTCCTCATCCCACTGCTCATTCTGGAAGTGAATCCTTCCCCCTTGCTAAGCAGGAACCTGGAAGCTTCACCCAGGAAACAAATATCTAAATATTTATGACTTTGTCTTTATTTAGCCTCTTTCACCACAGACCTCAAAGATTTTTACAAACGTTAATCACTTACGCCTTACAGTGTCCCTCAAAAGAAGTCAAGTGCAACAATCTCCAGTGTACAGTTGAGGAAACCAAGGCACAGTAGGTTTAAGTAACTGGCTCCATACATGTTCCATGATGGCCATTTTACACATGGGGAAACTGAGGTACAGAGGAGTTAAGTAACTTGCTCAAGGCCACCCATCAAATCAGGCAAAGCCCCACAAAGATCATAGACTTTAAGGTCAGAAGGGACCATTATGATCATCTAGTCTGACCTCCAGCACAACGCAGGCCACAGAATTTTACCCACCCATTCCTGCAATATACCTCTCACCTACATCCGGGCTATCGAAGTCCACAAATCTTGGTTTAAGGACTTCAAGGTACAGAGAATCCTCCAGCAAGTGGCCCATGCCCCTTGCTGCAGAGGAAGGTGAAAAATTCCTTCCCGACCCCAAATATGGCGATCAGCTAAACCCTGAGTATGTGGGCAAGACTCACCAGCCAGACACCCAGGAAAGAATTCTTGTGGTAACTTAGATCCCATCCCGTCCAACTTCCCATCATATGCCACCAGGCCCACCTATTACCAGATCCTATGAGCCCTGATTCCTAGTGCCATTCCATCACTACAATTCCAGGAACACTATCAGGAACTAAGGGCAAAGGTGCATAGAGAGAGAAATACACAGGAAAAAAAACTGAGCAATCCCTCTTGTGGCTAGTCTCCTACTGAATTTTAGTGTATCGGTTCAGAACCACCGCAGACGCCCAAAGTCCCAGTGCCCATCTCAAGGCATCCTCTTACCTTTTCCAGAGAGGTGTCTCCATGTCACTGTAGGCTCTGGTCTCCCAAAGGCCAGGCACATGAGCGTTACACTGCTACCTTCGTTCACCGTGATGTCTGATGAGATGTTCATAATCTGGGGAGGAACTAGAAGAAAAGAGAGAGAGAGAATGAGGAGAAATTCATGAGAATCGTGTCTCATCCAAGGCTCTGTCATGCACATACACACGATGGCATCCTTAATGCTTGACAATCTCAAGCCTTTCACTCTGGTACAGCACATCTGAAGTGGCTCCGGGCTGAATTATGCAGGTTCAGAGAGTGAAACTTTCCAAGTTTCTAAAAGAGATGTGCTGCACGCTGTAGGAGCACAGCCATTTGAATCCAGATGGTTTACACATCCCACAGTTTGAAATGCCCTCGCCTCTTGCAAAGTTTTAATAGCACGGAGACGTCAACTTACTACAACAAAAACGTGCCACTGCTACCAAACATTCCTCAGTATACTATCGAGGGATTAGCTTCAGCAACTGAAATCAGTCTGGGCCCATCGCATAAAGCACATTTTGTACTGATCAGAGATGAATCAGAAACAAACCTCCTCATTGCATCACAAGGGAGCTGGAATGGGCACTGGATTCCATTCCCAGCTCACCCTGGGCAAGTCACTCAGGCCAAACTTTTCAGAAGGGACACGATGTTTTATGCCCAAATCTGAAGTGCCCAAATGTGCTAAGAACCCCCAGCTCCAAGGATCCCTGGGCCATAAGATTTCATAGTGTGGCCCAGGGATCTCTCACTGGCAGAATATAACCCCTGGGATGCTTTTAGGGCCTGATCTAAAGCCCATTAAAGTCAGTGGAATTTCTATTGCTTGTGGATCAGGCCCTTAGCTGCAGTTACTGCCTTTGGGTAGTACGTGGGACCCCCAAGGGCTCTGGGTGCTTTGCAGACAGGTGGGGAGGAAGGTTTGTGCCCTGTAAGATTTACAATCTGCAGATGGTATTTTAAAAAACGGGAAAGAGAGGGAATGGAAGACAAGATTTTCCCTGCCCTCCTTTCCTATTTATGATTTGTGTTTTTTTTTTCAAATGCTCAGTCCCTTTGCTCTAGGATGCTGTTGCTGCTTATGAGCCCTGTCTCTTTGCTGTTGGGTTTGTAACCCAGGTGTGTAGGCTTTTTACATTTGCTGACTTGTTTTTAAAATCCTTGTCCATGTAGAGGCGGTTACTAATGTGGCACTGTCCAGGCCCAGAATGGAGAGAGCATGTTTTCAAACCACACCCTGCTGATTTGATTTGGGACACAGCCCAGGACCTCAGCCACCTGGTACCCTCCCTGCCACAGAATGAGTGCTTGGAATAGCACAATTCCCTGCCCTACCCACCTGAAAATGGAAAGCCTGAGATGGTCTTTTCAGATGTTCCTCTCCCCTCCCATAGCCCCCATCCTCTTCCACCTCCTCACAGAGAAAAAGGACTCAAATCCCTTTCAGCTGTTACCTCTAAACCAGCTGTGTGACTCTCTTCTTGCCCTGGGAATTCAGACCCTGTCTGCCTTGCAACCTACCTGCTCTTGGATTCAGGGCCATGCCCCTGGTTGGGAGTTCAGGGCTGCAGCACCACCACAACTCCTAAAGGGGTGGAGACCATCCCAGAAAACCCACAACCCAGGCCTGAGGTCATGCAGAGATTAGTCCCCATCACCTTCATGATCTGAGCCCACCAAAGCCATTAATTTATTCCTCGCTGCCTGGCTCTCTAAGAGGCATGCAATGATGTTATTCACCTAATGGCAAATGCATGTCTCATCCAGCAAACACAGCAACCAGGTGCCCACGTTGCAAAACTCTCCTGCTTCCAGACCTTTATCTCTCATCAAGCCTTATTTCTGTTTCCCATGCCTCTTAAAGAAACAACGTCCAAAACATCATCCCAGAGGCCCAAGGCTGAGGCTCTTTGATTAAAGGGAGTGGGCTGCCAACTCTTAACAATATTGGCTCTGTAGCTCAAGCTATAGTAGTTTATGCTTTAAGCTCTGTAGGTTTCTTAGTTCAATCCCCATTCTAGGAGCTCCCAAAGAGGTAGCTGCAGAAAATGGGGCTTGATGTGTGGGGAGTGAAAGGAACTTTGTAGGGCTGATGTGGGGGTCAGGTGAGGCTGTTAAGAGAAGGGTGGTGACCACCCTGCTCTTTCCATATTGCTAGGGAGGAGGTGGTCCCAGCTAGACCCTGCTTAGATGGGAGGAAAGTCCTGAAGTAGATAAGGCTTCATGGTAGTAACTGGTTCAGTTCTGCACTGCTAGTTCTAGGGGATAAGCTGCTATGTAAGTGCTGTGTCAGGAGACATTTTGGAGAGGTTATAAATTATGTAGCAATCCAAATAAACAAACATGAGATTGGCCAGAATAGGAACCAGGGAGCTGGAGTGGGCACTAGATTCCACTTCCAGCTCACTCACAGATGCCCTGGCTGACCCTGGGCAAGTCACTCAGGCCAAACTTTTCAGAAGGGACCCCTGATATTTTATGCCCAAACCTGAAACTCCCAAAGGTCCTAAGAACCCCCAGCTCCAAGGACCAGCCTGTGAGAGCTGGAAGACCCTCAGGGGAACACATACCCCTGCTTGAGAACCACTGCATGTGAAAATTGGGCCTGACATGGCTAAACTTGGGCAGCCAAAGATGGAGGCCCCCAGACTTAAAGGCCCCTTTTAAAAACTGGGCCTTAATCCCATTTTGTGAATCTCAAATGTTCAAAAAGGTAAGAGTTGTACAAATGAGGAAGTTGAAGCATTATTTTGAGAGAGAGAGAGTGAGCGTTTGTGTCTGTCTTTGGTTTCTGAGCCTTTTGGGTTCCCACATTTCAAGCTTTTCTTCACAGCCACGAGGACAAGGTTTTCTGTCTGAGATTCCCCACCATAGTCCCTCAGCCTCAGGAGCTGGGGCTGTAAGGAAAACACCAGATATGTCGAGGCTCATGGTAACCTTTCAAGGGACGGCAACGCTCTCTCTCCGGGCCTCACTCTGCCCTTATGGCTCTGTTGGTAAGGATAATGTCCTTAAAGTTTGAGGGCCCCTCAGACACTACAGCAATGAAGGCAAGGACCTAGCCAGGCAGGTTATTCAAAATGTTCATTTAAGAAAGCTTAATTCTGGGATGTTGTAAAGCAGCAGGTGGTTGGAGGGAAGATCTCCTGCCATGCAGAGGTTCAAGTCTGACGCTTCCCTCTCAAGTGCTGGGAGCAGGAAGAATTAAAAGCTGTTCACGATGCCTTGAAATTGCTCGGGGAAAGATCTTTAGTTTTCAATCCCCACTCTGCTGCTGGCGATATAAAGCATGGCAGATTTAAAGGATGGCTGACATCTCATGGCAAGCTGAAAAACATCTGATGAGGAAATTATTCAGCCCCCTCCATCCTAAATTTTCTATATTTCTCTCCGCTGGCTCTTTATTACAAAGGACACTGGCGTGAAAATGTGTTCTTCAAGGATTCATCTGTGTCTCTGCTGTTTATTCCTCACCTGAAATCATAATCTCCTGTTTGTGCCTTCACAGCTGGTTGCTATGGAAGTGATTATGTCCTTGGTATCTTTTGCTCCCACCATAAAGCAAGGAGGGAAGATGCTAGTTCAAGGAGAGGATGGTCTCCACCAGGGCAGGACTGAAGTCCATTAAAGGACCTGTATAAGGAGCGCGGCATGACTGAATAGTTTTGTGGTTTATATTTAAATGAAGATTATTCAGGATTACACGGCCATACATGGAAGATAAACTTCCATTTAAGCACAGGTAACTACGATCCATTCTGCATGAAGGAGTCAATGTGTAAGCTCCACAATCTAGCCCTCGCATGGTATGTTCTTTTGGGCAGGGACTGTCTCTTGAACATATACCGCTCCTAGCACAGTGGGGCCCTGAGCTTGGTTAGCTGGTTACACCTAACTCCTAGGAAAGCTAGACTCTCCTGAGGTGGCGAGGCTGCTGAGAGGTTTGCATTATGCAGTGCACAGCTAAATCCCCACCCTCGGACAGCAGCCCCCAGAACCCTGCTGCTTTACATCATGTCATGTCAGCTCAGATCCTGTTATATTTATGATTGCGTCTCGCTCCTGCGTTGTATTTTGTGGCGAGACATGATAGGGAATGAGAACAAATGATTATGAATTACAGGGATACAAATACATGCCATGATGCTGATGACATCACAAACTACTTGCGCTTTGCTCTGGTGGTTTATAATGATCGCTTCCAGAGCATCTCCTGGCATGTGTATTTATAGCCTTATTCACAATTTCCCTAGTCATAACGTGCACAAAACTTAAGAGTCTATTACACACTGAAGAACAAGAGGTTACTTCTTGCCCATCCTTCTCCTGGCATCTCCCTTCCCAGTGTCCATCAGGTACTGGTTTGATGGCTCCGGAGACTGGAAATCCTCTTCCCCAACATCCTCCCACTCTAATTTGAATCTCTGTGGTCTGCTCCCTTTTCAGCCTGTGCTGAGCCTGCAGGTCAGTGCCTGTTATAGTGATGCTTTTGCGACATGGACACTTAGAAATGGGCTGAGGATGGCTAATTAATTTCACACCGGGCAGGCACTTCTGGCCATTTCCCTGGGCTGGATCTGAACCATGGACCTAGAGATGAAAGGCTCCTGTTACCATCTAATGCCTGGCCCCATCACCTCACTCCTATCCTATTAGCACCTGCCTGATCCACTGTCTCACTAACTCCCTCTTCCCCTTTGCTTTAGTACCAGCTCCTCCTTTTTCTTCAGTCTTGACCCTCTCTTTCCTGCTGCTACTTCTTTCTCTCTCCTTCCCCTATCCTCTTAACCCTCTGCAATTCCTTTCAGCTCATGTGTCCTGCACCCTCCTTGCTCCTCTGCCTTCTCTCCACCCATCATCCTTCCCCCTCTACCGCGCCCCCCCAGCTCCTATTCTGCAGGCTGGAATGGTGATTTCTTGCCATCAGCAGACAGGTGTGAGCAGAGATGGCGTAGCAAGGATGTGAGAATCCCAGTCACGGCTGGAGACGTTGAGCCATGCCCTAGTTACTAAAGGCCAGCAGCATTAGTCATAGGACGAGTTGGGAAAGATCTAATGGGAGGAGAGCATAAGTAGAGAATTATTTTTTGCCTTTAATTTATATGAGAAAGGCGTGAGCTCCCAAATCTCCATACGGGATGAAATCAGAGCAGAAAGTAGGTGTGCTTATGAGTCACGCAGGGAAACCCCCCACGGGTGTGGCGCTGAAGACAGCTTGGGTGGGTAATTAAAGGGCAATATCTACCCTAGAATGGATAGTTTGGGTCTGTGCTAACAGGAAAACCTCTGAAGTAGAAAATAAAAAGGCTGAGACAGTAGTTATAGGTGGAAGCCCTGTCCTAATGTCACGTGGCTAATGCAGGTGCATGGGCACGTGGTGAAAGAAACTTCCTTCCAGAGAATGTGTTTCAGACGTAGACTACGGCTATGCAGAGAAGCTCCCTTCGGAGCTAGACTCCCCCGAATAGCCCTGGAGGCCTGATGGCCAGACCTAGAGCTCCCTATGTGTGTGTGGCTTTCAGGAACAGCTTCTGATTTTATCCCCGTAAATCAAGATGTCCAAGTGATGCCAGTTATGCCTGCAAGATCAAAGGCTGGGTCCAGATGCTGTGAAATGCCAGATACAGGGAGGGGGGTCAAGTCCACATTTTCCAGCCCTGTGTGAAAAAAAAAGGCTGAAAATCGCTGATAAAAACATGATAACTGAGTCTCATTACAGCTAAAGACAAGTCTCATATTTTAGCATTTTTATTAAAGCTTTTTAAATTACTGAGTGTCTGGTATATTCAATACCAGCCTAAGTGATTTATATTAGTCTATCCCCAGATACTCCATCTAATAAATAACTTGGCAATCTCCTAACCCATAAATATCCCTGGCCCCGGCAAAAAGCAATTAAAGAATGTTAAAAATGCTGCTTCCCAGCACTCAGACTGCAATGTCATTGGATGCTTCACCTGGAATATTTCACACCACTTACTCAGGCAAAAAAGAAAAAACAAACCCCACATACACACAAAAGCCCACCCCTGCCAAGCTCCCCCCATCCAAAATTTATGCTTTTGATCCAATTTAAAAACAAGCTACATTCAAAACAATTTTTTAATGTTTAAACATGTCACAATGATGCAGAGATGTTACCGAGGAAAACATTATTTCCAGCAACAAGTGTTTCTTAGCCACCTGAGACAGCTTAGGCTGCTAAAATATTGTCAAAAACCACTTCGGGAAGCAGTTGAGCCAAAAACGTGCTTAAAATGCTGTGGCATTAAGTACCAAGACAGCAGACTAAAATGTTATTAAAGGCTCCTGCCTTACCAGCCCAGAATAGATTTCAGGTTATTAAAGTTCAGGCGTATGCCAGGTAAAAGTCACCCTTATTTATGAGGAGAACTTGGAGTTCAGCGTTATATGCTACCCCAAGGAAAGTCCCTCATCTGCCCTGCTTTCACCATGACGATGAATGGGAACCCCTTGTGTACTCTGGCTACAATGGCTTTTCCAAAGAGAAGTTCACTGTTATGCATTGGTAGGTCATGGAGGGTTTCACTGTAAAACT
Organism: Dermatemys mawii; assembly: GCA_007922305.1. Lineage (NCBI taxonomy): Eukaryota > Metazoa > Chordata > Testudines > Dermatemydidae > Dermatemys > Dermatemys mawii. The sequence goes on along the minus strand of ML677397.1, from coordinate 4,480,451 downwards.
TAATAGAATTCCAAGAATCTAGTCCAGGCGCGAGCTATTGCGGGACTTACCTTAAGTGTAAAGTGTTAGATATTTGTCATAGGACCATGGAAAAGGCTCCCAGGAAGACATGCTTTCTGATTAAGGAACTTGATTAGACATGCAGGGTACATCTACACAGCAATGAAAGACTCACAGCACCGCGCCTAAACCTGTGTCAGCCGACTTGGGCCACTAGGGCTGAAAAAGAAGTGTAGACAGTCAGGCTAGATCCCAGGCTCTGACACCCAGCCCAAGCCTGAATGTCTACACTCTAGTTTTAGCCCTGCAGCCTGAGCCCAGCTGATCCGGGCTCTGGGTCTCATTGCCATGGTTTCTTTATAGCTGTGTGGACATACATTTAGGGGTACAGACCCAAGGCTGGGGGGCTTGCATGAATGCTCTAAGATAGGTGTGTGGACAGTGCTTTGAAGGAGGCTCTGAAACCTAGGAAGCGGGGGTAGGCTTGGCAGCCCCCAAGCAAAACATCTTTAGCCCGGGTTCTCAAAGGTAAGTAGGCGCCTGACTCCCACTAGTTTCAACGGTGGGAGGCTGAGCAGTTATCCTTAAAACTAAGTTCACATCCTGTTTTTCCAGAAGAGCCTTGGTCTAGAGCAGTGGTGTGCAAGCCGCATCAGGATAATCTGATTGCAGGCCGCGAGATATTTTGCTGACGTTGACTGTTCGCAGGCACGCTCCCGATCCTGCAGCTCTAGAACTGATCTAAGCCAAGCACTGGGCTGCCTTGGCAGTAGTGGTAGGGTCATACATAAGGCTGTAATTCGTTCACGGAGGTCCTGAGCAGTGATCCTAGGGGTGACCTGAGGGATCGCCCAAGCAGCAGTGATCCTGGAGTGGCTAGAGCAGGGGCTCCAGGGGTGCCCAGAAGCTGTTCAGAGAGTGGTCCCAGGAGCAGCGGCTGGGGGGCAGTCAACCCCCAGCATGGGAGCACGGCCCCCGGAGCAGCGGGGCCCCAGAAGTAGAGATTTAGTGACGAGTATTTTGGGTAAAAGCCATGGACAGGACATGGCTTTTTTTAAAAAAATTTTGCCTGTGACCTCTCCGTGACTTTTATCAAAAACAGCCATGACTAAATCTTAGCCTTAGTCAGTCATACATGGTGACGGACAGATGGAACTGTATCCTTCGTACATTGCTGGCACTGGGTTCCAGGTCATCCGGCCATTTCACGTGGTGGCTGCATGTGGATGCTGAACAGAAGTGGCGACTCATTCGCTGGTCTGCCATGGGAGAGGATTATATGCCCTTCTCCTTGCAGATTTGCAGGATGCAAGCCCAGCTGCTCAGACTGGGTGCTACGGAGAGTCTCTTTGCATCTCCCTCTGCTCCTCTTCCAAGCAAGCCAGGAACAGACTAGTTCCATTTTTGCTTGGATTGCTAGCAAGGCCTTGGAAGGGACTATAGGACACTTGCCTACAACAGAAACCTCCCACCCAACCTGTGTTTTTTTTTCCCCCACTTGGCTTCTGATTAAACTTTTTACAATGTTGCCAGTTCCTTAAGAAGAACAAACTGCTCTGGAATGACCCCAATAGAAAAGCAATCTAACAGCTTTTGCTCTGCAGGGATTTGCCAGTGTTCTCCCCGCTGCAGATGTTTGAGCAAACAGGACTTTGCCCAGGCAAGTGATTTATGATTTAAAACCCAAGGGAGGGGGGAAGAGCCAAAGATTAGTGCCCCTCAAATGCCAAATGCTAACCAAATTTCCAAGTCAAACAGCTGCTCCACACCCATGTAGCTCTGTTTATAGAGTTTATTCTTTTTTAATTACTGTGGTAGTCCCTCTTGGTGCAAATCTCCTCTGAACAATCTCCAACACAATCCATAATTTCTCTCTCTCCCTTTTTTTACAAAAAATTGCAAAGAAATTAATTGTCAGTGGCTGATCCCAGACAGCAGGTGAGAAATTTAGTCTGTTCAACGGGGACTTGCCAAAGCAATCTCACAGGGAGTCTGGAAGGTATCAGGACACACAAGTAATTCCAGACTCTCTCTGTAACCTGCAGACTGGGGGTGCATTCCTTCCTTCAGAAAGGTGAAACTGGTCTCATATAGCCTCAGCTCTACCTTCAGGACCATACGCATAAAGCTTTCCATGGGGTTTTGGCTAACACAAGGACTGCAGCTCCCTCCCTCTTATGCATGGGAGTCTGTGTAGCCTAGTGGATAGAGCACTGCACTGAGATTCTTGAGACTTGGACTCTATTCCCTAGTTTGCTATTGGCTTGCTTGGTGACCTTGGGCAAATCACTTCACTCTGTGCCTCAGTTTCCCCATCTGTAAAATGGGGCTAATGACGCTGACCTCCTGTGTAAAGCACTTTGAAATCTACTGGGTATTATTATCAATGAGGCTGATTGTTTGAACAAAGTCCTTTGGATTCTAAGTAAGCTGGGTCAAGACCTACGCTCTGGAGCCGAACACTACTAAATATAGGGGGATATTAGAAATCCAGATCTGAATTTTTCAGCACAAACCTTTCTTCTTTTTGACCTATGCTGTTGTATAAAGTGTCTCCTTGCAGTATCTAAGCAGTGATCAGAATTAAGGGGCACAAAAGCTCAGCAAAGATACCAGTGTTTTGAGACAGAACTGGGTGCTAACACAACATTGTTTCTAGTCTAACTGTGTTCCAGCCCTGTGCCCATCACACTACAGCATACCAAGGGACTGAGCAATTGATAGCATGATTTGGGCTAGTCTCATAAAAAATTCCTACCCATATTGAACAAGGAAACCCAGCAAGAACCATGCTAGTAACGATTATGGTGGGCAATGGTTCTTCTTAGCAGGGTTCCTGTCTTAGGCTCTATTTGTACTAGCGTTTTTCATCCAAGTTTGCACAGCAGCACAACCAACACATTAGTACCAATGGGGTTGCTAAGGTAGCCTGGCTGCTAGTGACTTGCCCATATTAGCTGCACCACTGTTAGTGCCACGGTGATAGACTTAAAGAAATGTTCTGATGCAGACAGCACTCTTATATGGGCAAATCCTAACCTTCTGGGATGTCTGACTAGTTCTACTATCCAAGGCTATTCACCTGCTATTTCTCAGTGCATCGTAAATGTCGTGTTTGCTTACAGATCCATGTCTTGTTATACTAAAGCACTCAGCATTTCCTTAACTAAGAGAGGGGCAGTGTAAATCCACATTACATCCATTCTAACCTGCCATGGTACCTGGAAGAGAACAAATGATGGAGTGATTCCAGAGCCCACCGAGCATCCGAGATCTCCGGGTATTTTGGAAATGAAGATGAGGCAGGTGAAAGGTACCAGGCTGACATCCCTGGAGAACAATGTTCTCCCTTCGTTCATAGGACAGGCACCGAAAAAACAAAACAACAAACTTGTGCCTTAGTCTTGACTCAGAGCTTAGTTCAACTTCCAGGACCAATAAATATGCTCTATTGAGACAGAGAGCAAAAGATATTTAAAATACTACTTAGCATTTATCTGGCACTTTTCCTCCGTGGATCTCAAAGCACCATGCAAAGATGGGGAAGTTAATACTATTTCCCCCAATGGAGAGATGTGTAAAGTGAGGGACAGAGAAGTGAAACCGTTTGGGCAAGGTCATATATACTGACAGAATCGGAACACAAGCCATTACCCTATTTATGTAGATATATTCATATATGGCCACCATCACCACAGTAGGCAAACACTTCACAAACATTCACGCTCACAATGCCCCTGGGAGCGAGACCGAGTGCTAGTCTTCCCATTTTATAGATAAAGAGCTGAGGTGCAGAGACTTACCAAAAGCCACATTGAAAGACTGTGACGGAGCTGGGAACAGATCACAAATCTCTCCAGTCCCATGTGAGTGTCTTAAACACCACACCATCCCATTTCTCCTATCTACTGGGCCAGCCCCTTCCCCCACAATCAGTGTCAACTGCAACAACAGCTGTCAAGACCCGAGTATGTATCTGCTAGATCCAGACTGATGCCCACCAAGTCATTGCACACATGATAATAAGGAGCTGTCCGACAGTACCAATTTTCAGTCACTACCGCTTTGGCTCCAGATTTGAAAGAAGAACCAAGAGGTGAAAGCCTTCAAAGCAGTAACGCCAATCCCCCCGAGCCATCCCGTTCCCCTCTGAGCTCATCTCTTCAATAGCTTGTCAGCACCGAGCTGCAAGGTTGTGGCAAATAACTCATGTTTGAAAAACAAAATGAAAGCAGTCAGGAGGGAGATGGAAAAGTTTTCAGGGCCACGAGACACATTTGTGGGAAGCTTTTAAACTAGAATTTAAGAGCAACTGAGCTGTTGCCATGGAAATAGGTAAAAGCTAATCCATTATTTGTAATCTTTGGATTCCAACTGCACCCAGCTGGGGGCATTTTGCTTGTGTTTCCCTCTCCCCTCAAAGCTCATCTTACAAATTATTTAGAAACCCCAATTAATAAAAGAAAAAGGAAAACAGGACCTAACTTCTTAACATCTCTATGGAAGTGTCTTTCATGGGAAGGGAGGGAGGGAGATTCTTTAAAATAAGAAAATTATGAAGACTTGGAATACTACATGAGATGGAGCGGAACACACACCCTGTATTAGCACCTAATTCTATGCACAGATGCACATCTCTGTGACTGTAGCCAGTGGATACTGACCACATGCTCTCCTCCAACCCACAGTCACCAGCAATGAAAAGCATCTTGAATGTCTCTAGCTACACATGTTAATTCCTTATGCTTACCAATCTGCTCCATCTTGTATTTAGCTGAGGGACTCTGAGATCAGAAGAAGAGCTCTGTGTGAGCTAGAGAGCTGCTCTCTTTCATCCATAAAAGTTGATTCAATGACAGATATCACCTCATCCGTTTTGTCTCTCTAATATCCTGAGACCAACAGAACTATAACACTGCAGATGAGCACAGATGAACACCTGTGCACCTCAATGCACTGCTACAGAAGGAGCTTGTTAACCAATGGTCAAGCTCCCCTAGGTTTCACTCTGATCTCTACTTTCCTCTCCAATGGATGGTGTGAGGACCATGTACATTGACCGCACTGCCATACCTGACTCAGCATTGGGGTATCGACCTTCAGTGCTAAGAGCATGGGCTTCTGCCGCTTGGTGAAACTCCACTACTTCGTAACAGGAGTAGACTCTTATCTTATCACAGTTATTTTGGCCACTACCAACACAATTGCTTCACTGTTCACTTTAGATCCTCCGTGTCCCCTTGTGGTATCCCAGGATCTTTGGCAGTGGTGGCATAGGGTCCGTTACCCATTTGCCTGGATCCAAACCATTAATTAACCATCTTGTACTGGTGGAAGCTGCCTCTGCATCACTAATTTGCATAAGCTGAGTGCGTTGGAAGTGTCTGTCAATTCTTGGCCCCTTGCCACAGGGTAGCTCAAATGTGTCTGACAGGCTTTTACAAGGCAGATTTCCCTGAGTGGAGGAATCCATTTGCTCCCCTTCTATTCAAGGAATTTTTTCTCAGCACACTGGCCCGCGAGGGTTGCCCAGAAGTGAAATGTGCATCGGTGTTCTCTTGTGGAATTTGTTTTGCATCTTGTCTGCCCTTTGCGCCGTGCTGTCAAATTTGCTTATGCACATGCAGTGCCTGTGGATCCTGTGCCTACATGTGTGGTCCGCGCTCGCGAGTCCGTTTCCCTTTGTGTCTCACACTCACGAACCGCTGCGGCTCACAGATAGGCAGTTCTGTGTGGCCGGGCTTTGGCACTGGGAGGGGCTGACTGGTGGGTCAGCCAATGTATAAAGAGCGGAGTGCGTGGGAAAAGCTCCGGCTGCTCCCGATGACAGTTGGCCAATAGGCCATCTCCACTTTTCAGTAGTTTTTCGAATAATTTGGTGACTACAGCTCATTCCTCCCAGTCTGCCTACATGCTTCCTTCCTCACTGGCATTGCACTCACATCCTCTGAGGAAGCCAGGATGGGTGGGTGGATGGATAATTCATTCTCTCCCTTTATCCAGAGGCTGCACAAAATGTTTGCACAACAATCCTCAAGCACAGTCAAGGCAACAATTGAAACCGGCCCAATTGTTTCTTCTCGAGAAAGTTCATGGTTCTCACCTTCAAGGTGCTCAGCGCGCTGGGCCCAGGATATCTAACAGACCACGGGAAGCTCTGTCCGGGAGCTGTGGGGAAAGGTCCAACTCCTAGGCACAGTGGGATTTTCTATCATAAGCTGACCTGTTCAGGAGACAAGTCCTGAGGGCCAGCCTAAGACTATGGAATTAATTCATCCAGAACTCAGGGTCATCGCAAACTTCCCCACCTTCCACTTTGAGTGCACTTCTCTGGTTTGCCTTCTTGAAAGAGAGTGGGCTTCAAAAGAAAGAAATGAAAGCAGAGCCCTACTAAAATAAAACATCCCAGTGCACACCCCACTCTCCCCCCAGGGAGAGGAGGAGAGAACAAATCACATCTGACAGATGTTAGTCATGTCACAATGCACAACTGGAGGCACTTCAGATACTGCAGCAGTGAGGGTGGCAGAAGAACCTTTATACAATAGAATAAAATTATCCAGGCAGAAGGGCTATTCGAGCTCCATCTTAAAGCCAATCCACACAACAACCTTCCACAGTCATTCTTAAGTCTTAATGGTAACTGATTCCACATTTGCAGAACCTTATAACAAAAAGCTTTTGTCCATAACTTGTATTCATTTGAAGGTATGACAGTTTCAAAGCCTCTGTAGTGTATAAGCTGGGCTTGTTGAATGTAGCGTATTAAACAGTTCACTAGGCTTACAACAGTTCAGAATGTTAAAAATAAAATTGTACCAGCACTACTGTTGTCTCTGCGCTGGAGCAAAGCGGGCAATTTTTGAATAAAGAAAACAGCCGCATTTGTTGGAGCTAACGAACAATGCCAAATGACACATCCTGCGCATAATATACAAACTGCATTGGGAGAGCTCATTAGACTGCATTATCATCATATGCAGTAGTACCACTGGCAAGAACTGGCTTTCCTGCTGATGCATGCCTGTTCCCAGCCAAGAGTGCTAAGTCAAACTGCTACTTAATCTATGAAGAAACTGGAGTTTAACATGGTCACCCATATAACCTGCTATGAAAGTCGCATCAGATCAGAATGATCTCAGTATTCATCATTTTTAGGACAAAATGCAAGATTCATCTGTGACACAGTTCTCTCTCTCTCTCTCTCACTCACACACACACACAGTCTCTGTCTCTCTCTCTCTCCTACTCTTTGTCTCAGAGAAGAGGAAAGAATGCAAGGCGATCCTGTATTTCTCAAAGGTGATCAGATACCACGCTGATGGGTACATTATAGACATCCAGAGAGCTCGGACAGATATGATAGAATCAAAGGCCTAAATCTTTAAGGCAGTCAAGCTCTTTCTCAAATGATAACATACAGTGAGATAAAATTATCAATGACAGCCTAATTCAATCTGAATTCAGCACGTGATTATTACAGTGTGACTATTGTCACAATTCTCCTTTTGGTTATACTAACACTGGTTGGTTAAACATCTTTGGGGCTGGATGGGCTAGGAGATTAATAAAGGGATTCAGAGCTTTCCAATGGCAGGTCATACTCCCAGGCTAGCCTCCAACCCAGGGTGGGTGGTAAGGAGTGTGACTAAAATTTGCTACCATCTGATGGTTGTGCAGTGACCTACCAAAGTGTGTCATGAACTGGGTGGTCTTACCCCTGCTTCCGGCAGACGGGTGGCTATTTCACCCCCACACCATTCCCAGATACTTTCCTTGTTGCCAGTCATAACAAAGATTCGAGAAAAAGGTCCCTGGAAACCGAATCGCCATCTTCTCACCTATGTGCATCATGTCTGAGGCATATCAGCAAGAGACTGTGTGGTGAAACTCGACATGATGTTGCTCAGACTGTGTCTGAGCTGAGGTTAAATAGGAGACTTCAGACTCCCTGGCTGGATTGCCAGCACTAAATTCATTGTAGGGGATGAGGAGGAGAAGAGGGAAGGCTGGATAAAATGAGGTTAAACTTTTCTTGTGGTGATTTGAGCTAAATTGAAAATGACTCTCTTTGCAGCAGCCTCTTGGGTAAGAATGGTGATAAACAGGCACTGGTCAGTGCTGCTAAATCATCTCTTTACAAAAAGGGAGGAGGTATGGGAAAACTCCCGCTACATACAGCAAATACCTGGAGCCTGCCGCCTAGCCTCCCACATGAGGGCATCCTCCAATCATGGAGATTTTCAAGGCTTAAAGAATTCCTCTGCACTCCTTCCATTAAGGGTTTCTCCTCGGTACAGTAGCACATGGGCACAGGCTGTTCCAAGCGAGACAATAGAGTTCTGATAGACTGAGATGCGCTGAAGATGGAGCTGAATCTTAGTAGTCTAATGGGACCAGCGAGGCAGTAAATTTCACAGCAACTTGACACATGAATATAGAAGTACAGTCTGTTATATCAAAGGGAGATTGTCTTAGTCCTTAAGGGGGAACCAGCAATCCAAAACCGAAAAGCATGTGCTGGCAAGGAGTGAAAAATGGAGTTAACACTGAGTGTTAAACTGAGCAAGTTCTGCTGCCTTATCTCTGGCAAACTCCATTTCAGGAAACCCTTCCTACTGCCCAGCACCTGCATTTCCTGGGCTTGGCTTCCAGGGACCAGATCCTTTCTTGGAAATGGGACTGAAAACAAATAGACAATGAAAGGTTTGATTTTTTGAGGGAGTGAGCGTGGGGGGCAGGGAGACCTGAATATAAAACCTTCTGGCCAAGATTTTCAAATGTGGCCCATAATCTTGGATACTTCGGTTTTTGTGTGCCCCATCTGAGATAGCTTAAAAGGACCTGATTTCCAGATGATGCAGAGCACCTGAAACAGAAATTCCTAAAAATGCTGGTCACATCTGAAATTACTGGCCACTAATTTTTTATTTTTTAATGGGTGCTGTCTCTGCAAGTTTACCTCTCCCCACAATACAGGAAATATAGGCCCTGTAGAAACAAAAGAGGATGAGACTATATCATCTGACCCTGAAGATGCATGCTCCCAGGTTCATGCTCTTCCCTCTTCCCCACAGTGTCTTCCAGAACATTACTGATCCTTGACACAATCCCTGGTGGGCTCTGCTGGCTCTTCAAGGAAACTCTCCTCCCAGAAAATACTGCAACAGGCAAGAAAGTGCTGGAAATGGAATGGACTAAAACAGCACTTCACAAACCATGGTCTCTAGAGCACTATTTATAAGAAGAGACATTAACACAGGGATGAGCCCTAACCAGAACACTGGATTCAAGCCACCTACAACCTTGTGCAACACACTGTGTATGGATATACACGGACATTGTGGTCATGAGTGGGGATCAAACCCAGGACCTTCATCCCCTAAAAGACAGCTTTCCACCACTTGAAAAAATTATTAGGGGTATGGAACAACTTAGATATGTGGAGAGATTAATAAAACTGGGACTTTTCAGCTTGGAAAAGGGACGACTAAGGGGAATCTGAAAGAGGTCTATAAATTCATGACTGATGTGGAGAAAGTAAATAAGGAAGTGTTACTTACTCCGCATAACACAAAAACTACGGGTCACCAAATGAAATTAATAGGGAGCAGGTTTAGAACAAACAAAAGGAAGTTTTTCTTCACACAACGAACAGTCAACCTGCAGAACTCCTTGACAGAGGATGTTGTGAAGGCCAAAACTACAACAGGGTTAAAAAAAGAACTAGATAAATTCATGGAGGATAGGTCCATCATTGGCTATTATCCAGGGTGGGCAGAGATGATGTCCCTAGTTTTTGTTTGCCTGAAGCTGGAAATGGGCAACAGAGGATGGATCACTTGTTATTTACCTGTTCTGTTCGCTCCCTCTGGAGCACCTGGCTACTGTTGGAAGACAGGATACTGGGCTAGATGGATCTTTGGATGGCCATTCTTATGAATTAAAGAGGTGACTCCATTAGCTGAGATGGGTGTCAATACAGTATGTTTTACCTGCACTAAAGCCACATAAAAACAGCATTGGGAAAGTATACAACTATGTATATGTTTTGCATAATCTTTTCTTGTAACGGGTCTATGCTGATTTCCTGCAAAGCCTGGAAAAACAATCCTCCCCAGAAGCAATTTTGCTTTTCGATCACATATTTTGCTGTAATTCCCTTCTCTTTAGTCCTCTCTGTGTGTCTGTAATTGCACAAAACGGATGTTTCTGAAGAAAACATCCCCTCCCACTTGTTGTTTCCCCACCTGGGAATTATATAATCTTTTGTTTGCGATACCATCATCATTTCTGCAGCAGCCAATTGTGATGCATTAAGGTGGTCAACAAGGCAGCAGGGGAAGAAGGCTCGGTGAGGAGCGGAGATACTGTTTCTAAGGTGAGTGTCCTTAATCATGAAATGGAGAGAGCAGAAATAGAGAAAATGTATGTTATAGAGACAGAGTGGTTTGGAAACAGAAACAGTCACATTATTCATGATGCAAGAGAAGAGCTGCACTCTAACTTTCTTTCTTTGCCCTTCCTATCAATTTTCTTTTGTAACCCCATGTTCTATACTTTAGGCTAACTAAGAGGATATTCCCATGCATTACAGAAAAATGGAAACGAATGTTGTTCAGACATCATCTGCTTTTCAGTGTTAACAGAGATACATGTTCCCTGTACAGATTAATGTAGTCACAGGAGTGCAGGAAGACAGACGGGTGGACAAAGGGACCTGTAGGGCTCTCTCTGGGCTTTTAGCAACAGTCCTGGTTTGGGGCTGGTATGCATCCCAATCCAGTCCACAGGGAGCTCTGGGAGGCCCTGAGTCTAAGTGAGGCACCATGGTCCAAAGTTTCAGCTGGTGGAAATGAACGCAGTTCCATTCAATGCAGTGGATCTGCATCAGCTGACACCACCAGAAATTTTGGCCCAAATTGAGAGTGGTGGCATAATGGCTGCTTCAGGTAGACCATATGGTCTCCTGAACAGCTGGCTGACTCTTCTGCTGGGTTTTGGGGACATGGCCTTGCCTTCACTCTGCCAACAAAAGGGCATGAGAAGGGAGCAGTCTCTTCACAAAAACAGGAGGTGGAGCACCCTAGTACTGTCTAACTGGATTGGGAAAGAAGGAAAAAAAAGAAAACAAGAAAGAAAGCAAGAAAGATCAGATGAACACACAACAATGGACCATGTTTCATGCCTGATGAAACACTACTTCAATGACATTATATCAGGTGTGGCATAGTGCCATCTTATAGACACTGCATGCATCTAACAGGAAGTGCAGAGGCAAGTAGAAATAGGCTAGAGAGAGACACGGAGACAGACAGAATGAGAGCTAAATCTAGTTTCATCCGTTATGTTCTTGATGAATTAGTTTAATAGTCATTCATCGAAAGCTGAGGCTCCTTGCTTCCTCACCAGGGAATGAACCTGGCCCAGTATATTCATATAGAATTGAGCAAATTCTACAAAACCTTTTCTGTTCCTGCAACAGCCCCATTATTTTTTTTCTGATGACTTCCCTTCTGCGCCTTTTGTGATTTCTTAATGGCCTGATCCAAAGTTTGAGGAAATCAATCGAAAGCTCCCATTGACAGCAATAAGAAGAGCTTATTGACATCTGTGGACTTCGGACGGGGCTCAAAGCAAACATTTGAGTGACTGAGTTTTTATTCTCACCAAAATTCGGGAGGCAGGAGCAAACTTCAAACTTCTGTGGGGTGACCGTTCATGGAAAGCCGATGTTAAATGCACACCCAAGAGTAGTTCACACCAAAGAACTTGCTAGAATAGTTATGTTTACTTGGTCTGGGAGCAAAAAGGATGATAGGTGAATGACCACAGCTTATTATTCTTGTTTGTGTTGTGTAGGAGCATCTAAAGGCCCCAACTGAGATCAAGGCCCTTTTATGCTTGGTGCTGTACAGGTGCACTGTAAGACAGTCCCTGCCCTGAAGATTTTATAACCTAACAACACAAGACAAACAAAGAGTGGAAGGCGAAACAGAGAGGTGCCATGACTCACTAACGGTCATGTATCTGGTTAGTGGCAGAGCCCAGAATAGTTCACAGCTCCCCTGAGACTTAGACTGTGTTGCTTCTTCATCACACCTGCTCCAATTTCCAATATTGTCTGTCTATCAAACACTCACACATTCTACTGCTCACAACCCATCCACAGCTGAAAAAAAAATGAAAACTAAACAGAAGTGTGAAACAAATCCTTCCAATAAATCCAAGGAAATTGAAATCTCCTGGCACATATTCCACCAGAAGAAGAGAAAAGCTAAATTAGTTTAGTAAATTATTCATAGTGAATTATTCACTGAGCTCTAATATTTATATATCACCTTTCAACTCAAAGTATTCTACTTACTGGTATTTTATACAGACTAGCTGCAGGGTATGCTTTGGAACCTTTACTGACCACAGATGGCCAGACCCACATACTTAGGTCTCATCTGAAATACAGCACCCCTAGCAACACAGATCCCTGTGAGGCTATGCTAAGGCATATGTTGGCGCTAAGCCATATGTCAGTGCTGACAAAGCCAGGAAAGACACAGCCGATGTAAGTCATCCATGACACATCCAGCAGAACGTATGCAAGAAACTCCAGGATGTCATCTGGAGATCCAAACAAAACACAGAAGAAGAGGGGCTGAGAACCAAGCCACAGTGAAGTTCCAGAGAGGAACATTCAAGCTAGGACTGCCTCATGTAAGAATGTTCTCTGGGATCTATCCAGGTACTTACAAAACCCCTTAAAACTATAGTACTGAAGCACTTCACAGTTATCCCCAGATCTTATCTTTGTGACACCCCTACAAAAGAAGGGAGTACTATCCCACTTTGATAGATAGGGTACTGAATGACTTGCTCAGTGTTACAGAAGACTTCAATAGCTGAGTCAGGAACTGACCCCGGGATCCCACTAGACCATCCTCCCTTCCCTAGCCTTGGCTAAAGCTGGTTTTGCCTATCTGTTGAGTCCAGAGCCATAAATTCACATGGAGAGGTCGAGAGAACATCCTTTGAGGCCGAGACAAATATCTGCTTCCCCACCCTCACTCCTGTCCCCTAGGGTAATACTGCTTGGCCTACTGAAGATTTAACACCAACGGCAGGAATAAGAGAAAATGCTGCTTGTTTATTAATGATAACAAATTGCAACTACACTTTGCAGATCTACAGTATCTTCCATCTGAGGATCTCTAAGCCCTTTACAAGCATTCATTGATGAAGCATCGCAAGCAAAAAGAACGAGGAGTACTTGTGGCACCTTAGAGTACATCTATACTACTTGCCGGATCGGGGATTGATTTATCGCGTCTCATCTAGAGACTCCCTGTCGACTCCGGAACTCCATCTTGGCAAGAGGAGAACGCGGAGTCAACGGGGGAGCGACAGCGGTCAACTCGCCGCCATGAGGACGGCCGGGTAAGTCGACCTAAGATACTGCGACCTCAGCTACGCAACTGTCATAGATGAAATTGCGTATCTTAGGTTGATTCCCCTCCCCCTCCCCAGTATAGCCCAGCTCTTAGACTAACCAATTTATTTGGGCATAAGCTTTCATGGATACAGACTAACACAGCTACTACTCTGAAACCATCCTAAGCAGGCATCGATCTTCCCAGTTCACAGATGTGGGGGGAAAGACAGTGGAGAAGTGATGTTCCCAACATCACACAGCTAATCAGTGGCAGAGTCAGCAAAGTCCCAGGAGACCAGGAGGTCTTGAACCTCACTGCTACACCCTCCTAATGGAAAGTCCCCATTGAATCTAACAGAAATCCTTGCTGTGGGGTTTTTGAGCCATCCTTTAAAATTCAGTGGTGACTACTCTCCATGCTATAGAATTCTGTACTAGAGGGTGGGTTCAAAAAAACAACAGAAAGGAGATCGTTCTCTATGAAAGTCTACAGGTGTTTAGAATCATTTCTAAAGGACTTGATTGCACTTCTATGGCACCCACCTGATTCATTCAAGGGGACTTTTCCCTAATGGCACAGTCTCCTTACTATTTCAAAACTCAGCCCAGCACCTGGCTGGGAGGGAACAGGGAGTGGCTGGAAAGAAGGTTAACAGCTGAAGCAAACTGAAGAGGAGAAAGGAATAGGCACATTTAAAAGAAAAAAGTAGATTTGATTGCGCTGGTAAAAATAATCTTGAATTCATGATTGCTGGATGAAGTGAAATAGGTGCAGTCACGTCACATATGGAATAGGCCCCCACCCCGCCATGGAGAAAACTGAGCAAATTATTACAGAGCAGATGGTCTGAGCAACACCTGGCAGCATGGCAATGCTGCTTCTCCTTTTTGCTGAATCATGTGTTTTCATTAATGAAAACACTGCACTGCTCAAAAACGTGAATTAACCCTTTGAGTGGCCTACAGTCCCACAGCTACCAGCAAAGGGCTTTTATTTGGCAAGGAGGGAGAAGAGCTTATTGCAGCAGCTGTGCCTCCCAGACAGCGCTGAGCATTGGAGACTGGAGATGTGAGCATTGTCAATAACACGGAAATGGTCTTTGGTGACATTTAGAGCAATGGAGAAAAACAACTTAAGGGCTTATGTAGCAATATGAAGATAGGACTTGCCATACCGGAACAGACTAATGGTCCATCTGGACTGGTTTATGTTCTCTCATTGGCCAATGCCAGCTTTTTCCACAGATGATTCAAACCTCCCCAGTCAACCAATTGTGACACGGAGAGGAGGAAAGGGGAAATTTCTCCTCAAACCCTGGGGCACTAGGAGCTGGTTCAGTGAATTTAGGAGTTCTTGAATGCTCCAGACAGGTGCTGGATTGAGAGAAGAATTCTATTTATCTAGGAAGATAAGTGTAATTTAGGAACAAAAGGCACAAGTACCAGTCAAGTCCTACTCTGAGGGCTGAAGGGGGACTTACACAGTGCAGAGACCGTGTACTGGGTTCCAGAGGACCTATCCAGCAAAGACATTTGCAATGCAAGCTTCTCCATATTCATCTGTCAGAATGCCTGAGCCATGAAGAATAAAAGAAGAGCTAGGTCTCCCTGGCCCATTCAGCCTTTTGACCTTCCTACATCCAACCAGGGTACTATAGCAGTGTGGGTTGTTTGGCTTCTTTCATAATAGGCCTCCAAACATCTGTCAGGTGGTAACTGCTTTCAATCCCTCCCACCAAAAGCTCCAGACATGAAGGTGAAAAGCTCTTGTATCCCATTACCGAGCCCGTAAGCTATCCAAGTCCCCTGATGCATGAGGATTGATAGCCCTCGTAATATCTTGCATCCCGGCAAGTGGAACTGCAGATGCTATTCTTATTCATATAAATGTCTACAGTAATCTTTTTTTGGATTATCTTTGATATTGTATAGTTAAAGATGACAGGGGAGGGGGAAACAAACCACAACAACTCCAGTATGCAGATAGCATTCAATATTTATGACACACCATCTTTACCACTAAATATAGAACATAAGAAATGATCACTAGACAAATTTGTTAACATTCAAAAGCATGGGGAATAGTGAGAATAGGAACATCACTTAGGCAGAAAAATATAGTACTATTACTTGTTATTCCTTTCATTGTGTTAACATCTTCTCTGAGACATAACATGCTTTATAACAGCTTGCCACAGCCTCGTCAGTTCAGGAGGTGTTATTACTAATGCACTTCATAATGTCTGATAATAAAATATTTAAGAAAAAAAGGCTACACGCCCCTCCATTGTTTTGTGTGAATAAAGCCATTACAAAAAGTCATCTTGAAGGGATTATTGGGTGACTAGATTGTAACCAGGTAGGGGGTCATGTCTTCTGAGTTCTTCTACCAAAGATTCGGGAAACCAAATTGAAGATGGAGAGTGCTGTGGAAAACCACTGGCCAGCTAAGGAGAGCAACACTGCAAAGCTCTTATAGATCACACCTCCCCTTCCATCCTTCTGCCTTGTGCTGTGATACTGACACACCTCAACAACTACACCAGGCTTCACCCTATTGAAGACTTGGATGGTAGAGTCAAAAGCCAGCATAGGCATTGACAGGTACTTGGTGGTTCAGCAGGTCATGCTACTTCTACCGGGTTAATACAAGTAGGCTGGGTTGTTGAATATGCCATCTACCATTCTACCAGATGTGACATGAAACTGCAATACTGATATTTTGTGGTTGTGGAAGTTCATTTCCCTCCTCTCCCTGCCAAAGACTAAGGGTGTTAATTGTGGTGTCCTGGCCAAATTCTGCCTGGGGTAATTACATTCCACCTGCTTATATTCCACCTCCAGAAGTGATTTGTCCCAGAGTTACCAGTGATATATGAGAAGGCAGCATGACATGGCCCACAGTGTTTGCAAAGAGGAAGGGTGAGTACTTTAAACGCCGGAAGAGGAGGAGAGTAGTAGCAATGTCATTTCCAAAAGGTGACTGTCAGTAGCCACAGATCCCTTCCAGGACTAGTGATTACTCTGTATGTGAACATTAGGCAGCATAGTCTGTGATAGCCAGAGACCCAGCTGTCTGGGGTTCTCTGTGCTCAGCAGCCTTAGTGAAGAAGCTCCTTAATATTCATTATAATTGAGGCCTTGCACACAGCGGAGTGGTGGCAGTTTCGTGAGTTTCTTTTCAGTGGGCCAAATCTTGATTCCACCAACGTGGATGGCAAAACTCCCCCGTGACGTCAGTGGGAGCCGTGGCCCTGTAAAACACAGGGAAGCTTATTCTCCCTCACTCTGCTGCAGCAATATAAGAGTTCTTCTGTCTCCGTTATTCTTGCCTGCCTTGGAACTTGGTGTGACACTGGTGAACCAAGTGCAATCTCTGGCCAAGGCTGAAGGTGTTACTAGGAACTGGCAGACTCATGCCTGGAAACCAAACCAGCTCACCTGTGTGCTAGTTCTGTCCAAAACAGGCACTAGTCTTATATGAATATATTTTGTGTATGAACTGCTTGTAGGTTGCTGGCTGCACAAATTGCACTTGTAGCACCTGCATTTCATAGACTATCAGACTCGGAAGGGACCTCAGGAGATCATCTAGTCCCACCCCCTGCTCAAAGCAGGACCAATCCCTAATTAAATCATCCAACAGAGTTTTGCCCCATATCCCTAAATGGCCCCCTCAAGGATTGAACTCGTAACACTGGGTTTAGCAGGCCCATGCGCAAACTACTGAGCTATCCTGCCCCGGAATGCTATAAGGAAACAGGTACGTTTTGCTTTATAACTTGGAAAATGTTTGCTCAGTACTTATGATTCCAGGTCTAGAAATTGTCTCTCTCTCTCCCTTGCCCCTATTCAGGAAGCCTATCAAGAATAAATGAGCCATTAAGGAACATCATGATGCAAAAGACTGGGGAGTGGTCTTATTGCACCTTGGAAATGCTACCTGCAAGGGCGCTCTGCTCATGGACTGGATGGTCAAATGTAAAAGATAAAACATGGTCACAAGAAAAAAAAGTCACCCTTTTGATGTTTGAACTCTCACAGGGCCAGACACACAAAATTAATCAGAAATCACAGAGTCACCCTGAAAAAGACATTTTGAACAGAGTACTACATCGCCGTCACCTTTCGGAACTATAGATGGTAACTCATCTACGTGTCTATGTTAGCTTGCTTTAACCTGTACATAACTATTTCTTTTTCCTAGTTCATAAACGTTTCCTTAGTTTATGACAGAACTGGCTACAGGCATTCCCTGTGGTGTGAGATTTAAGGCACAAATTGATCTGGGTAAGTGACTGGCTTCTTGGGACTGGGAGCCTCTGAATATTTTGTGATTTTGATATAAGTGACCATTTATCACAAAGTCCAGCTTGCCAGGGTGGCAAGATAGATTGGAGAGCCTAAGGGGACTGTCTGTGAGCCCATGGTAAGACTGTTACAGTGATCCAGGAGTTCACATTTGTTACTCAGTTGATGAAATCTAATTATAGAACACGCCACAGTTTGGAGGGTCTGCCCTGAGGCAGACACTCACAGTCCTGAGCCACTCCAGACAGCGTGACACTTGGTTTATTTGGGGCTTTGGAGAGGGCGAACTAGGAGTCAGAGCTCTAGTTTGCTTCCATTTCAGAGGAAATTTGGCCTAACAGATAGATCTGTGGACTACAATCAGGACACCTGGATGCTATTCCTCCCTCTGGCTTCCTGGGTCACCTCCCCATGCCTCAATTTCCCCATCTGTAAAACGTGAATAATGATACTGTCCTGCTCCTGCAAAGTGCTTTGAGATCCACAAATGAAAAGTAACAGAGAAGCTAAGCATTGTGTCTATTTTATTAATAGTCTTGTTTTCCATGTAGAACATTTCTATTAAAACTAAATGGCATATGAAACAAAATCTCAGGAAGCAAGTAGTAACACATTGTTTAACAATGTTATTTGAGCACCAAGCAGCCCTTAGAGGATTTCATGGGCACAGTGTAATATTAATCAAAGATAAGTTAATACATAATGTTTGGTGGGCCAAAAAATGCATTTAAACTGTAATTTCTTGTTTGTTCAAAAAGCCAGAGAGAGATATTGAACATGTAAGTGATGCCACTAAATTCAATAACAATAAGCCCTTGATTTATCTCCTTCCTTTACAATTTTAGACCCAAATCATCTGATGTTCTGATTAATCTTTTATATTAGAACATGGTGAATGCTTCACAACAGCTTCCATGAATACTTATTGGAATTTTAAAACAAATTTGCTTCAGTTGTGTCTGTGCCTTCCCTGCTGTGAATAACCTAGAGAACAAGGCAGCATTGATCACAGGAACAAGGAATTTTAAGAAAATACTGAACAATATGGGTGTGAATTTCAAATCTGGAACAGCAAATGTTTACACCAGAAACTGGATTATAATAGCTACACTCATCCAATCAGAGAACTGAGCTATACTATGTGATCTATATGACCAGCCAAAGCAGCTTGACGAAGGAATAACTCGCAACAAATTGATCACGATCAACAAACCAATTATTCACAGAAATTACTTAACAGATAAAGTGCTATAACAAAGGCAATCAGGGAAATTGTGACCTGAAATACTTGGGTTTTTTCAACTTTGTTTTGCCGTCAGGAGGCAGCTCAGACAGAAAACGGAAATCCTGACCTCTCCTGGTCAAACAGGGCCCTAGCCTACTCCCTGGAAGCCAATGGAAATCCTGCCATGGCCTGAATTGGGCATTTGGACTGGACCTGAAAGATCCGATGGTCCTTTTGGAGGTCCTGATTCAGAAAAGCACCAAAGCACACACTTAAGTCCATCCCTCCTCAAGACATCATGTACGCATGTCCTTAGCTTTAAACATATCTGTAAGTTCCATTGTCTTGGGACTTAAGAATGTGATTTAGGGCTGTAGTAAGAAGGGGATGCTGTGCTGAATTGGAGCCTGAAAGACCCGTGGTGTTTTCTTGAATATTATGATTTGTATTGCCGTAGTGATTTCCCTGGGGTCTGTTTAACTGCACTCTAAGCCTGGATGTGTGGAGCTGCGGCTTGTGGACTCACATGTTTCCAAGCCTGTGCTTGAGTGTTCACACTGCATTGTAAACCTGGGCTTACAATTGCTGGACCCAGGTCTCACCTGTCCACACTGCGCTACACAGACCTTCTGACTCAGGGCTGAGGCTTGAGCTGTGTCCACACTGAAAAATGGCAGGGCTTGGACCTCAGTCACAGAAGGATTCTGGCTCTGACGCACCTCCTGACCAGGATCCTAGGATCTGGGTCCTGGGTGCTTGCTGACCTGAGTCAGACTGATTTGTATGTGGACGGAAGAGGGACTTGGGCTCAAACCTGAGTCAGAGCCCAAGCTTAGTGTGCAGTGTAGACACAGACCAGGACCCCCTCATGCTAGATGTTGTACAAAGAGAGAACAAAAACAGTGCTTTTCCCAAATACAATATGGGGATAATCATATTCCAGCTACATATATTTCCCCTATAGTTCCAATCATGCATGGGGCTTTTGTCCTAAAATGAATCTGGCTTTGCAATGTGACTGTTAAACAACGTCCAGGTTCTACCCCAAAGAGGTTGCATTACAGCGGCGGGTGAAATGATACTGCTTGATAGAGGTGCGTGGCACAGAAACCATTTATAAAGCAGCTTGAGATCTTGTCGTTTGCGAGATGCTAGATGAAACCTAAATATTATTACCGATGAATATTCCCTTGCTGGCATGTGCTACCCACCCAGGGAGGATGAGTCATGCCTGCTCTGACAGACACAGCTCTCACTGACTGTCGCCAAAGCCTTTTGTGAGAGACAGCACTTTAGTAATTACCGTGCGATTATTTACTGAGTGTAAAGCCGAAACACATAAAAACACAGAGGCTGACTCATCTCCCCCTCACACTTTTGCACGGATCTGTTCTGAAGATGCTCTCGGCAGCGGCTCACAGATAGCGCAGTGGACTATTTTTGGCCCCAGATCATTAATGCTGCATACCAAGCAGTGAAGAGGCTAAGTAAGCTTACCGAACTGACACCCACCATCGATATCCTTCCTCTTTATCATTAGTTTTTAAGCCATTAAAATATACTTACTTTTAACCTTTCATAAAGCAAGACTATAGACAGATAGAGGGGTGTGTATGGTAAATGATGACAGACAGACAGACTTCTTGGAATGATTGCTGAATACCTTGGTCTTTTGGAGAGGGGTTGGGTGGTATATTTCATATCTAGTTTACAGTCATACTATCCTATAATAAAATCATCCATGTATCATTCCTTCTCATTGCAGTGGCATGGCCAAATTTCAGATGGACCAGAGTGGCAGTTTGGCTCTGGACGTGATCTGATCTTGCCCAAAGTCCAAATGAATTTACATGCAGGGTTTTGCTTCTAGACTCACTCTACACCCTTCTGATCAAACTTCAGTGTTGCTGCTGGTAAACTTAACCAACAAGCAGTGTCCATCCATCTCTCCGGGAAGATAACTGCTTCTAGTAGTTTAAAAAAAAACAAAACTAAACAGTCTACATAAAGGTATGTGCAAATTGGGCACGGTTCTTGGGCTTCTGACAAGTTATCAACGAGCCCCTCTCTGCCACACATTTCGGCTGCATGAGTGCAGGCCCACACTGCTCACCTTTTTCACTTAACCTACATTTGGGCTGGCCAAGGAATTTGTGTTTTTTGTTGTGTGTGACTACAGCACCCTGGGTATCAACCATGCTTACTCAGCAGGAGTTTGGTACCCGCAGTTCTTCTCGTTGAGAGTCCGGGACACATGGCCCACAGTGTCAGGCAGCCTGCTTCAACCAAAGTATTGTTTATTTTAATCAGTAGGAACAATGCATCATGAAACAAAGGATTTTAAAACAACAACCTACTATTTTACCTAAACGCTTATCCTGCCCTCCTGGGAAACCTGGCAGACCTAGCGTGGTTTCTCTGAACAACTCTCTCTTCAGAGAAAGGCCCTTTCTAAACCCTGCCACGGTTCTTTAATCACTTGTGTTCCCAGGCTTCTTTCTGTCCTGGCATTGTCTCTGAATTAACCTCAGGTGTTTGTGGAGAAGCGGCTTATATCGAGCCATTCCTTTCTTTTCTGCTTGCTTTCACTCCCAACAGCTTCCTATGAAACGGCACCAATACAGTCATAGAGAAAGCATTCCAATAACTGGGTCTACCTCCAGTAATTAGAAACCCTCAATCTGTCACGCTATCCCCTACCCCCGTGTGTTTTTCATTAGTGCCAGGTCAGGTCGCCCATATATGCACAGGGCACTGCAAACCCAACAGTCTTGGGGTGGTGATTCTAACCCAGGGCTGTGGCTAGAGAGCTGGGGTTGGTCCATGCCTTTTGGATGCACATTGCTGCCATCATTGCTTGCCAACATTTCAATGCAGCTCTCTGAGAAAAAGTAGCAAAAGCGGCCAAGCAAAATGTTCCTTAAACGTTGCCATAGGTGCCCCAAAGCACTCTCTCACTCTCTTCTGGAGGCCACTGTGCCCACTCCAGAGGCACTTTCCCAGAGAAGAGTCCTCTCCCTGCTCCTTTTGCCTGGGATGTGTTCTGAATGTCAGGTCCTCCTTGCCCCATTGCTCTAAGACTCTGTAGGAGAGCAGCACGTGCTGCCCGAGTCCCGGCTCCTTCCCGGCTCCTTTATGCGGAGTGAGTGTTCCTGAGAGCTGTCTGGCTGCTCACATGGAGAGAGGCTCTATATTTTTCCTTGTTGTGGGAGGACGTTCCTCCAGTATTTGTGGCTGTCAGGTGAGCCATGGCCCACTTTACATTAATTGCTAATGCCTGTCTTGATTCGGATGCCGTTATGAAGCTATCAATTCATAGGCACCTACTCCGTGGGTGCTCTGGGGCTGTAGTGCACACAGAAAATAATAGTGGGTGATCAATACCCATCAGCAGTCCACGCACTCAGCTCTTCCCCCTCTCCCCCTGTGTCCCCACCAATGCGCATCTCTCCCTCCATCCCAGCTCCTCCCAGGCACCGCGGATCAGCTGTTCAGCAGCATGCAGGAGGCGCTGCGGAGGGAGGGAAGGAGAAGGAGCGAGTGCAGGGCAGAGAATGGGCGGGAAGGGGCGGGGCGAGGATGGGAGCTCAGGGGAAGGGATGGAGTCTATCCAGCTCTCCACAGCCCTCTTCTTTCCCCTCCCAAAAACCTCACAAGGGAATCGTTTGCTGTTGTCCTTTTAATCCTCCGGGCAAGCCACACAGTCATGCCCTTCATCAGATGCAGCTGTCACCGCCAGCAAGCACAACCGTAACCCTAGCAAAGGTCAGACACAAGCCATATCTGACAACCTCCCACTTCCCCTCTCTCCATTGCTATATAAACCACTCTCCATTTATATCTCTGGCAGAGTCTCCAAGCCCGTCTCTGCTCCCCAGCACTGGAAGGATGGAGCTGTTGGAATTGTCATCGTCCAGGAACTAATTAGATGGTGTGTGTGAAGCCAGCAAAGGAAGGAGAAATACATTAACAGCTCCAGTTAAGCTCAACGGGGGAAGTAAAACTTTCTATAAAAAGCACAGGGTGGGTCAGAGCTCTGATGAGGGACTAATCAGCCGTAATGTATTTATTTCCTTTACAGATGGGAAGAAAAGACCTGGCAGCAGCAGTAGAAATGAGCAGACACAACTTGTCACTTGATACCTCTTCTTTTTCCCTGTTTCTTTTATCCTTCCCTTATTATTATTTGTATTACAGTAATGCCTAGAGACCTCAGCTGACATCAGGGCCTGCATTGTGCTAGGCATTGTACATACCCACAGTAAGAGACAGCCCCAAAGAACTTACAATCCAAATAGACAAGACAGACAAAAGAAGTGACACTATCCCCATTTTTCAGATAGGGGACTGAGACAGGGAGATTAAGTGACTAGCCAAAGGGCACATCAGAAATCAGTGGCAAAACTGGGTAATGAGTCCAGCAACTGGGAGACCCAATCCAAAGTCTTAGCCACAAGACTATCTTTCCTCTGTGACAAGCTAGAACAACTGTCCGTGTGAAGCAGCACTTTGCAGCAGCCACACAACCAGGCAGAAAGCAGTTCTTTTTTTCTTCTGCTTGCAGATAAAGCAGGAAAGGCAGATCTACGCTGCAATTGGAGGTGTGATTGCAGCACATGTAGATACACCCGAGCTAGCTTTGATTTACACCACTTGGGTACCAATAGCAGTGACGTTCTGGTAGCATGGACTGCAGAGTGGGCTAGCTGCCCAAGTAGGTACCCAGGGTCCTGGGAGAGTGGGTACAGCCCATGCCGAAACCCGTGCTTCCACAGCTTCACCGCTAGTGGTACCCAAACCATCTAGACGAATGCTAGCTTGGGTGTGTCTACATGGGCACATCACACCTGTGTAGATGTCCCTTTAGAGGCAGTGATGACTAGTGGCTGGGAATCTTGATGTTCTTGTTTCCTTATGCTACAGAATAGTCAGAACAAGAGATAAGCAGTGGGCAGTCATGGGTGCTTTTCTTGGCTCTGCCACCGATTCACTCGATGATCTTGGGTAAGACATTTAGATGTCTAAAGTTAGACATCTAAATTCATAATTAGACACTTATCTGTTTAGAGACAGTTCACACTGCAGTCAACTCTGGGGATCGGCTACTTATTCAGACGCCTAACCTTTAAACAGCCAAGTTTTAAAATTTTAGCCATAATCTCTTTTGTGCCCTTAGTGTCCTCCAGCTCCAAAATGGGAATAATGCCACTGGAACATGTCCACGGTCACACAAGACCTTGCACTTATCACTCTGCCACAGACCTATGGCAACTCAGAACCTCTCAGCAATAGCAGGGACAAAACTCAGATCCTCATGCTCCAAATGCCCCAGCCACCTAAACAAGAATCTCTGTTAGCAATACAGGGACTATGATACACAAGCAAGCAATTCTGAGTGCATCCAACAGCAGGCAATCATACAAATATACACTAGCAAGATTATTACAATATTTTAAAGGACACTGTCAATTTGAATTTGGCCCACCATTTACATTCCACAAAAACAAGGAATTAGAGAACCTAAGTCCAATAGAAATGCTTCCTTAAAAAAAATCCGTTACATTTGCTCTTTTAAAACCCATAAACATTTCCTCTTCAGTGCTTGTTACCCAAATATTTCATCACTAAGAACTGAAAAGTGAAACTGACTCCATAGACTTGCACTGTCCAAGCCAAGAGAAATGCAAACAGTTATGTCGACAGTAACACACAAACTGGCTTTCTAAAATTCTTCCATATGAAACAATCCAGGATGATATTAGTAATATTTGTCCTTCTTTGTAACACATGATTTTTAAGAGGACAGTGTCCCTTTCACTACATCATATATGCCTATGACTAGGCAAGATACATCATACCCACAGCTAATCTGCATGAAAACGTACTCTCATTGCTACCTCACTCTCCTTCCTTTTTGCCCTCAGTCGCTTGTCTAGTTCACCCATCTGTAGCATCTTGTTACAAGTCTTCAGAGCAGGGACTATCTCCTACATCTTTTTACAATGCTTAGCACAAGGATTACCTGCTCCCTGATTAGGATCCATAAGAGTTAGGTTCTAATGTAAGACAAGCAAATGACATAATTATTAATTAAATAATGATGAGGATGACGACAATGACGTTGTGAGGCTTCATTTATTTAAAATATGTAATTATAATGTGCTTTGCATTTTTTAGCTGCAAGGTAACACATAAGTGTAAGTATTATATGATCTCCTCTGGCTGAATATCAGGGCCCTGAGCTGGCAAAGTGCTTAGGCACCTATGTCATTTAAAGCATGTGAGCAGGGACTATGCAAATCAATGAAGTCAGCGCCCACTTACGTGCCTAACATTAAGCACTTTGCAGGATTGGGACCAGCACTTTCAACATCTTGTACATCAAACCGCAGCCTCACAACTCGGAAGGGACAAAACCGCTGTGAGGTCAAAACCTGGTTTTAAACCTTCTGTCTTTTTTTTTAAATCTAGTGTTTCCCCAAAGCAGAAAGAAATTACTGAGTAAAGAATACATTGTTATTTAACTCTCTGTTACTCTCATGCATCAGCAGTCTAAGTCTCGCATTATAGCTCTACTGAAGTCACCATCAATAACACAGCTTACTAAAAATACACAGGCTTGATAGCACCAGTGAGTGTTTTTGGACTTTCCTGACCAGTATTCCTCTAGGACTCGCTGTGGAAAAGAGCACTAGAAATACACATGCGCGCACACAGAAGATAGCTGCAGAGGAAATTAATTGTCACTGCTACAAAATTGGACTGAAGCACAAATGGAAGGGTGGTTTCAGAACACAGCAAAGAGCTTTTCTCTTTGGGTACCGCTACACCAATCGCATCATTATTTCTGAAGGAGGCTCCAGCCAGACATTCCATTTGAAAACTGTCATTTGGCAAGTGTTTAATTACTTCTCAGATACAAAGGATGGCCACAAATGTGTGATCTGTCTTGTTAGGGACAATCAAACTCAACCCTATTGAGTCACCGCAAACTATAGATGGGATTTAGAATGGTTTTATCATTCACTCAGTATTTCGTTAATGATTTTGCACCCTTCCTTTGAGCTCAGTTCATTAGCTAGTGGTATCCAAAGTGGAAAATATCCTCCCAGAACCATTAGTTTGCTTTCCATGCTCCTTTTATCCTCAGTCAGTGGCCTCTCTGGTACCTCAAGGTGATACCATGAATCTGCTGTTCTGTTAAAGGTGGCTAACCTTTCCCAATGTTTATTTTTATCAAAGCAAGAGTTCTAGAGAGCCAGTGTTTCTTTGTTCCCTGCAGATATCACCCATTCCTTTCGTGGTTGCGGTAGTGTTGTCAAAGCTGTCTATGTGGCTTCTCAGCTTCCTGTTGATCTAATTTGTTCCGAACATTTTCCCCAACCATCACACACTGTAAGCTTCTGAACATTTCTGTAGGCTGCTCTTCTGAGGTCAGATCTTCTTTGCTGTCAAGGAAACAAGTAGCATGTTTCTATTGAAGGAGTTCAAATACAATAAGGAAAATGCATCAGCACTGGTGATTTAAACAAATTGCCAGTGACACAATTTCTAATGTGGAGCTTTTTCATCCAAAAAATTGATCGTGACCCCATGTTGCCTGAAATTGCATCCATGCTATTCGGACATAGTCTGAAAGGGCAAGACCTACAGTACTGACGTGTGTTAATGTTACCATTGATAGGTGAAAATGAAGAGCCATCATCATGCCTTATTTTATCATATTGCTGTTGTCCTGTTTACACCTTTGGTGGCTGATGGCCTAAAAGAGGGTAACAACGGTACTGCTGCTGAAGCTAAAAACAGCTCCTCCTTTAGGTTAAGTGACAGTGTTATCATTATTATACTATTTATATAGTACCCAAGTGGGGACCCCTAAAATGTTTCAAATGCAGGTGTGCACTCCTTTGGAAATCCATACACTCCCATGAACCACAGGTTGAAAATTACCATTCTCTGATAACAACCACCCTTCGCGGACCCCTTAGACACAGCCTGTGGATCTCCAGGAGTCCATGGAACACAGGTTGAAAACCACTGAACGAGGCAAAATGCAGATGAAGGCTGGGGGGAAAGGGCAAACCAAAAAAAATCAAAGAGCTCAAGGTAATGTTTGTAGGACAGAAGTCGGAATGAGAGAACGCATGGAGGTGATGCTAACAGACAGGCAGACAAAGCTGGAGACATCGATGGAGTAGTCAGTGGAACAAAGGATTTGCAAACTGTCCTGGGAGGTTCACGACTGATCACATAGGGAAAACTCCCAGGCAATCTGATTTAGAACAGACAACAGAAGTCTTTCCATTTACTTCACTGGGCACTAGATTCAGCCTGGGGAGCCAAGTTTTCAAACTTAGCTGGTTCAGTGGTATCGCCAAACTATGAACATGCAATCTGGATATTATAGGTAAGATTTTTCAGTGGGGCCTAAATGATTTACATACCAACTCCTATTGATTTTCAGTGAGAGCTCAGTGCTTAACTCCCGCGGGCTCTTTTGAAAATCCCAGCCTGGCTCTGCAAAAGGCACACTGGTGTGCAGAAACTGGCACACACCAAAGAGTCAAATACAAGTGGATGTTTTTGTGCACACAATTTTCAAGCACAGCTCAGCCAGCTGTGTTTGAAAACCTGGCCATCTAAGCTTCGTTATTCCTTGTGGGGATGAAAGCATCTGCAGGCTTGAAAGACGCTCACCCTGGTTTAAACTCTTCCAATTTGTTTCTGGTTTGGGGGACCGTGGCAGGGTGAAAGAGTGACAATGTGTAATTGTGTCTCAGAATCCCATTTAGCCTGTGGGAAAAGAAAGTGAGGAGAGGGGAAAAATTAGAGTTTTAACAAAGTGTTGCTTGTTGACATCAAAGATTATCTTGTTTGAGAAAATCAATTTTGATGACAGCACAATCTGAGAGAGTCGTCAGAGTTGATTTTATCAAGATAATAGATTAAGGACATCTGACAGCTAGAGTTTGGTCAACAAAATGATTTTTGTAAAATTTTTCAGACAGGCAAGTTACGTACCTATCACTCTCTAAAAGCATTTTGGTTTGGGTTCAGTTTTGTTGTTAAATACTCCCCTTCCCTGACATCCCCATCTGGCTCCCCTGATAGAAACACATTTCATGGGGAAAATATGTTTAAACAATTCATAGGGGTGGCTTCAGAAGAGAGTTTCCAACCCAGCAGTTATTTTCCAGTTATGGTGCCTTCTTGCTTCTCCTCCTTTTCTAAAAACAATGCTTGAAAACATGTTTGGGGAAACACAAAAGCCCCATTCACAGCCCTGCAATTCCCATCCACTCCCTCCCTTCAACCCATCAACCAAAACTCTTTCTCCATCCAGATTTAGCATCAAACCTAAAATCTAGTTTTAAACCAGGGTGCTTAAAATTAGACCCCTAGGCCCTGCTTCAGTAAAACACTGAAGTGGGGATGTAAGTCTTGCTCACATTAATGGGACTTCAGCATGGGTAAAAGTGCTTTGATGAAGTGGGGGCATGAGAACCACGTTTACAGCCTGAGTCAGGAAAGCCCTGAAAAACATGCCAAACTTTAAACACCTGAATTGTCTGGCTCCAAATACTTAAACCTGAGTTTCAGGACCTGCCTCAATTACTTGCAGCTGGTAGGGCCAGCAGGGCCAGATGTGAAGATGATGAAGTTGGGATGATTGAGAAACAAGTACTAGAAAGGGAGCATTCGTGTGCTGAACGTTAGGCGATGCTTCAGTGCCAGGCTGAATCAGGGCTAAAGGCACTGTGGGTGAAATCATGACCCCACTGAAGTCAATGGGGTTTTGTCGTTGACTTTAATGGGGCCAGAATTTTACCCCAAACCAGCAAAGCAGTTGAACGCATGCTTCAGTTTAAACCAGGTGAGTAGCAGTGAGGTTTCACATCTACCTGAAGCTGGAGTTCTGGAGTTGACAGGGAGCGTGTTTGGGGATCAATTTATCGCATCTAGATGAGATGCGATAAATCGATTCCCGATCCAGCAAGTAGTATAGACGTACCCTAAGTGAGACTTAAGAGCATTCTTAATTGCTTTGCTGAACAGAATGGACTGGTAAATCAAGCTCACAGGCCTTAGAGATAGCTAGCCTACAACCAGATACCATCCCACGGACCTCAAAGTGATATTCCACCCACCCATTTGCTCCAGATTTTCTCGTTAAGACAGTGTATGCAATAAAAATGAAAATAACGATGTCTCACCTACTGTGTAACCACCTGTCAGTAAATTTATGAACAATTAGGAAACGAAAGTGCTTTCCAGGGAACCATTTGCACAAGCTATAAAATGCTCTTTTTGTTTGGAAATATAATGGGGAAACAACTTTTCTAATTTTTTCCTCTCTTTTTTTAATTTAGCTTTTGCGGTAATTAATCAGCTTTTGTTGTTCTTCTATTCTTGAAACTTACGATCCCCTCAGTATGCAAATACACCAAATTGCACAGAGCTGAAAGGATCGTTTATAACAGCCAGTGAACGTGAGACTCCAGGCACAGGATGTTACACATGTTAAATGGATACTGTTCAATGGCCAAACATGCTTCATGGCTGTAATGGGGACATTTCTGTTGAGTAAATATTGAATATATGTCCCTCACTTTAGACGATCTCCATTAGGTATCACGAGTACAAAGGCCTAGCAACATCCTTTGTGGGCTGCAGCCAGTAGACTCGGTCACAACTGACATTCACACCACTAATGGGCAATGGTGCCAGACACATACTAGCCTTTTTGTTGCACCTTCCTCTACTCTAGCCGATGACACAACTTAATTTATCTAACAAATATCCACAACCTGCCTTGATTTCCTCTTGCCTTTCACATTATGGGCATGTTCTGGTGCTCATGGTTGTGTTTTGCTGGTGACAGCACTGGCCCCATGCAGAAAAATTCAGCTCTCATTTTTGTGGCCCCACCATCTTCACCACACCAAATTTGGGGGCATTTGGATCCACGTTTTGGTTAAAAAGTGAGTGGCTAGTTTCAAAATTCTGATGGTGCCAGCTCATGCAATATTTGATGTTTTGGTAAGAACCTCCTCTTACATTCAAAAAAGTAAGGACATGCTGGGCACTCATTGCTCCAGAGATACGTGTGAAAATGTGACCCATAATGGCTCAAAAGCTAGAAGACAAATAAAAAGACCCACAATGTATCTATTCATTTTAAGCCACATGATTTCTAAATCTCATTATTTGGGGGACCTGACTCATTATTTTTGAATGCTTGGGGCTGGCGATTCTAAAACTCTCATCTAGATCTGAACTTTCATTTTTGCCCAGCTCCAAGGGGACTCCTTACAAGACAACACAGGCTTTCCCATAGCAAGAAAATGCAAAACAAAACAATCTTTCTGCTTCAACTGAATCGCCCTGGGGGAAAAGAAATAACACATAATGGGCCTATTTCACCACTGAATTGCTCCAGTTTCACACATGTGTAACTCTGCTGAAATCAACAAGGTTACGTCAGCATAAAACCAGAGTGATGCAGGGGTGACTCAAGAAGAAAACGGCTCGCATACTCAAACTTCCTTTTAAAGACTCCACAGCACTAGTTTGCACATTTCCCAGAATCTCCAACTCCACAAGGTTTCCCTATGCTCATTGCTAACACACGCTCAGCTAATATTTTTAAAAGCTATTTTTCATTTAGATTTAAACTATTAAAAGATGTCTATCCCAGACTCCCTCATTATTAACTATACAATAAATACAGTTAAACTCAGCCTCATCAGCATTCAAATCATCTGTTCCACAGGAACTCAGCTAGCCACCTACCCCTCCCATTATCTAGGGAGCAAACCTCAGCCTGCTCCAAATCCCCTACCAACCAGGTGTCTTGGGCATGAGGCTCAGAAAGTCACAACACTGAGCTATTTGGAACAGCAAGTTCCAGAGTCCTGACCCTTCAGAGAGTATGTCTCCACTGCAGAGAACAACCTGTGGCTGAGATTTCTCCATGGGAAACCCAGCTCTGGCTAAATCCTGCAGCTTGGGCTCTGGAAGCAGGGGTACCTGTAGCTCTGATGCAGCAGGATGCAAAAGAGCTCCCCCCGGCAGGCCTGGGCTCCCTTTGCACATCACAGTTCTGCTGGGCTCCTTAGCATGGCGGGAGTACTGAGTGCAGATCCACTTTCCAGTGCTGCTGGGTAAGGATGGAGAGTGTAGTGATTATGGGAGTGACTGCAGTCCTGACTGCAACAGCAGCTATGGTGTGGATCTGCTGGTATCACAGCTTAGAGGGAGGTTTCCTTAACTTCCTGACCACACACAGCAACCCTGAGCCACAGGGCAATGTTTATTCTGCACCCACACATGGAACAGGATTTATCTTAATAGCCACCCTCCTCTTAAGGAGGAAGCCACAGTGCAACCCACAGCAAAACATACAAAGAACCAAAGAACAAACACACACCTTTTCTCCCAGCCTGAGACAGAACTTCCTCATGCAAAGCTCTCAGTCATTGCTGGAACATGGCCAAAAAGTCAGCTGCAAGCAAATTTGTGAATTGGGTCTTCTGGATTTTCTCTCTCATATCTCAGGTTTCGACATGAAAATTCACACAGCAAATATTGTGGGTTTCCCAGGGTCCTTCCCAAAAGATTTTTGGTTGGCCAAATGTTTTCAGAAATAGCCTCTGGTTTTAGATGCTTCCATCTGGGGAAGCCCCATCAGAGACATCTTGAGTAAAGTCCTGGGCCCACTTTATCACAGACTCCCTGAAATGTAGGGCTGGAAGGGAACCAGCACACAGCCATTTAGTGCAGGCTCCTGCACTGAGGCAGCAACAAATAAACCCAGACCAACCGTGACAGGTGTTTGTCAAACCTATTATTAAAAAATAACTCCAAAAACCAGGGATTTCTCAATCTCAATTGGAAGTCTATTCCAGAGCCTAACTACCCTGAGAGCCAGGAAAATTCTCTTAATATTTAACCTGAATCTCCCTTCCGGCAGACTAAGCCCACTATTCTTGTCCTACCTCCAGTGGACATGGAGAACAACTGATCATTCCTCTATGTAACAGCCCTTAACATATTTAAAGACTGTTGTCAGGTCCCCCCTCAGTCTTCTTTTCTCAAGATTACACATGCCCAGGTTTTTTAACCTTTCCTTCTAGGTCAGGTTTTCTAAACCTTTTATCATTTTTGTTGCTCTCCTCTGGACTTCCTCCAATTTTTTCCTATCTTTCTTATAGTATGGTGCCCAGAACAGGACACAGGACTCCAGCTGGGGCCTCAGCAGTGCCGAGAAGAGCAGAACAATTACCTCCCATGTCTTACATACGACAGTCCTGTTAATACACCCCAGAATGATAGTTGCCGTTTTCACAACTGCATCATATTGTTGACTCATATTCAATTTGTGATCCACAATCATCCCAGATGTTTTCTCCCAGAATACCATCTAGCCAATGTATCACTCTGGCTGTACTTGTGCACTTCATTTTTTTTCTTCCTAAATGTAGTATTTTCCACTTGTCTTTACTGAATTTACTCTTGTTGATTTCAGACCAGTTTTCCAATTTATCAAGGTCCTTTTGAATTCAATTTGTCCATGTTTCCACTTTCTTGTAGGATTCCTTTTTGGTTTTCAGGTCATTGAAGAGTTCCTGATGGAGAACCTTGGCCTGTTGGCCTGTTACTATGCTTCCTTATCTTTCCTATGAAATGAGATAGTTTACTGTTGTGCTTTTGACTTCACTAGGGCCAGGATTTACCCCTTGTGCCACAGCTCTAACTGCTGTCAGTGGGAGTGGCGGACCTGCCACGCCTTTGAAAAATCAGGCCACTGGCTACACTTAACAGCAGCTCTTCCCTTCTGCGTACTGGTTCCAAAAGGTAAAAGCAGGAGCACAGCGCCTAGCACAGTGCAGAACACTCACTGGTAGCCCCAAGTGAGTGCTGACAGACATCAGTCCCAAACAGGCTTTCTCTTGGAAGCAACAGGTCTTTGGCATTTCCACTTTCATTCACAAACCAGACCATCACTGGCTTGTCCATGTGTGTGCTATTTTCTGCCTCCAAGCCAAGCCCTTTCTCTTTGAAGTCTTTCCCTTCTTTGCGCCCTCATGCCTACGTTGTTCTTTTATTTTTCTGTTTTGCCTCTCTCTCTCCTCCTTTGATGACAGGCTCTTTCTGTGCATTTCAGTCTTTCTTCTGCACTCTTTGTTGTACAAGTCGCTAGGCTTTTCTCCTCTTTCTTTTTTAATGTTACTTTATTCTCTATTCATTGTTATTCTCTCCTGGATTTTCTCTGGTCTCTCCTTGGTTTTAAATTGTGCTCTTTTTTGTGTGTCTTATGCTTTGTCATCAGCTTTGTGTTCCCTCTTCCCTGTTTCTTGTTTTTGTAGGGTTCAGACTTTATTCTTTTTTGTTGTTTTCTGTTATTAGTTTTTTGCAAGCCCTCCTTTCATCTATGGAAAGTACCTTTCTACTCTAGATGATGTTGCTTTGTTATCTCTCTTTGATAAGTCACGGCAGCTATCAGAGCATCAAGCTGTCAGCTCTGACTTTGCTGGCACCTGCTCACTAAAAAGGGTATGTTCAAAGTGAACTGAATTCCATCCAGGGTAAAACCTCACCCCTTTCCACCGGGCAATGTAGCAAAATTCCACCCTACTCTCTGTGCAAAACTGGTGAATTGTGGTGGCCTTGAAGTCATTTCTAATGAGCTGTTCATGGCAAAAATGAATGTGTTGTCAGACTAGGTAAGGCACATTTTGCAGTATTGTGGGATACTATGGTTCAGCAGATTGGGCTAAAGAGCAGTTTATGAGCTCCACGTTGAAGCCAGTGGCAAAACTTCCACTGTCTTCAGTGGGGGCTGGACTGGGCTCAAGATCAGTACTGGCTACTCCACAGACCCAGAGGCAGCTTCAGTCTCCCAACCTGTCAATCTGCCCCTTTCACCTGCACCGTTGTCAGTACAAAGTCCCCAGGCACCATTACCTTGTACCGGATGCAGCCAAAACCTGCTGTTCCTAATGTCACACTTTAACAGCAAGGGAGTGTTGCCTAATCACTCTGTAGGCTAAACTATGCAAATATATGTAAATACTCTTGCAAATTAGGTACAGCCCTTGGGTAAGCCCTCAGTACAGTCCTCGATGACATAAAATTTCAGCAATCTTGACAGATAACACCTTCCGAATCTTTACAGATGATGCCAGCTCAAGGGCGGAGGTTAGCCAGCCCCTGCTAATGTGCCCTGGGAGGAAATTAATTTCAATCTCCAAATGTGGCAATCAGTTTCACCTTGGTACAGATGAGTGTGTATCACCCTGGTCCTGTTTATGTTGTGGCATGCTACTGGTCACCACGGTAGCAAGATGATGCTAAAACCTCTCTGGATGCTATATCAGCTACAGGCCCAACCAGAACTATTTATCCAAAGCCCTGAACCTCTGGCAATTTGGATAAAATTACATCCAGACCCAGCCAACATCAATTTGGGTTTTGCAAAATCAAAACAAGACCAACAAGTCCTTGCAAAATCAGAAACATTTGCACCGCTCTTGGTTGAAATCCAGATCCTGGGCCTGATCCAATGTTTCATGAACTGAATGGAAGGATTCTCAATGAATTCATTGGACTCTTCATCAAGTCCACTCAGATGGAAAAAAAATCGATAAACAGCCCATGTGATCTGAATCTAAACTCTCCTTCCCTCTTGTCTCTCCACGGGACCTTTGCTGTCATTAAACACTCAAGACCCCATTGATAAGCAGAGTTGAAGGTGAGATGGTGCATTATGATATTATGATCCTGCCTCCTTGGCAAGCTCTCTGTGACTGAGCTGTTGAGTCAACTCCAGCACAAAGCTGAGAGGTAGTCACTTTAGGCATTAACCAGTTTCAGAGGCTTTCAACCTCCATTAGAAGCAATCTTGAGATGTTCCTCTCCTTTGAGAGGTCCCTGTGTCTCTCCCAGGAGTCTCCCCTGGATCCCTTGTAATGGTGCCAGCCCTAATTGGTTTTCCTGTTTGTTTATTTTTTTGTTGTCCTGTGTCAGCCACTGGATAGCAAAATAAAACATACTGAAGCTGTCTAGACCTATTTCAGTCCATGCCTTCTCTCTGCAGCCCAACAACTTGCGCAGATGCATACGGAAAAGGAGATTTCAAAACATTATTTTTCGAGGCAACTGATGTGTTTTCCCCTTTATTTCCTGCTGGGGAGACATTTTGCCAGCATAAGTGATTTTTTCCCTTCCTTTTAAAAGCCCTTTCATCTTTGTTTTATTTTCTTGCTCTCCACCCCCACAGTTACAAAGCCTAAAGTCTGGGCATAACGACTTTGCTTTTCCCCACTGGCATGATTTAACCTCTTGCAATGGGGATCAGCAAAAGCCAATATTCTGAACAAAAGCGTCAGCAAAACACTTAATGATATTCCGAGGTGCAGTGGAGGGGACGACATGCTCAAATATGGAGTATGATCAACATACTGGAATCTTTAACATCACAATCCAAGGAGCAGCTGTAACGGCCAAGGGGTGAAAACATCAGTTATGTAGTCTACTCTGTTTGCAGTTAAGCTACCCCAAGCTGTGATCTCAAGCGCTAAGTTGGGTCAGTATTTAGTCTTTATTTATAACAGTGTCATGGATGTGCATAGCACTTTAGACATGTAAGGAAAACATGATACATGTGCTATGCCCACAACGTTCGGTGTCTTGTGAAGTGCTGAGCATCTTCTGATAAGGTTGATTTCAGTGGGAATTGATGTCTCTCAGCACCTCTTGGGACCAGTCCCTGTCACTTTCACCCATCTCCATTTTACATATGGGTAAACTAAGGCACAGACAGCATCAATAGCCTAGCATATTGAGGGATCTATATACTGATGAACAACTATGATTCCTGTGGATAAATTCTCTGCTAATGTAAATGGATGCAACTCACTGGAATTAACAAAGCTGCACCCATTTACACCAGCAGAAAATTTGGTCCCTGAGCTGACAGGTGTAACTCTTTCTAGGTACTAATGTCTTGGGATCAAATTCTGCTCCTATTACAATAACCGGCCAAATCTTTACCGTGCTTCAATGGGAATGAAACTGGTCCCTGTACTATCATTGTTACTGATTGTTCTGGTCTTTTATCTGATGTTGTTGCATGCTACAATGTACAAAATTAAAACTGAACTGAATTGAACTTGTGCATCACCCTGCGCGTACGCGCACACCCACCCACACCCTTCGATGTCCTGAAAAGGAGGAAGATCCAGGGCAACAAACCTAAGTGGAAAGTCAGCATGCATCTCTACTCTCAACAGCACTAGTGCAGCTGGAAGAACATTTCTGAAGACAAACTAAGGCTGAGCACAGCCTCTTCATCTCCGTAGTGTGCAGTACACCCTCCTGGTAAAGTTTTAATAGGTCTCCCAGTTTCATCTTCTGACCATATATCAAAGACCACATTAGAAAAGAAAGTTTAAAAGCCGAAGTTGTGAGATTTCCTGTCTCAGGGACCCACAGGCACAATGTGTTATCGTTGAAGAACAGACACTTTGTTTTTTTTTTTTTTTCTGTTTTGGAGTTAAGGAGCAGGTTGTTATTGGGAAGAAGGAAAAAACCCAAACTGCTTCAGAAACACTTGCTAATGAGATGAGTCTCTCTCTCTCTCTCTGACGCATCCATCAGTGTCTCAAAACAGCCCGTTTTGATCACTGCTGCTGTGTCTGGTACTCGGCACCTTTCCTTGTGCTGAAGTAATCAAGAACGGCACATTGTGAATGATCCAAATTACCCCTGCTAGGTGTATGTGCTCCAAGAGCCAAAGCTCAAGTCTCTCTCCTGCCAAGTGAACATGCACCCTCAATCTCCTTTCTGGGCTACATCCTGTGAGGTGCTGAGCACTCTGGCCCCACTGCAAAAAAAAAAAAACCAAACAAAAAAACCTCAACAACCCACCTTAGGCCCTGATTCAGAGAGGTGCCTAGGTCCGTGCTTAACTTGTTTCACCAGATGCACAAAACACCCATCGTTCTGCTACCACAAGAAAAGGCTTCTTTCCATGTTACAAATGGAGGTGAAAGCAGCGATATCCCTAGCAAAAGGAGAAAGGAGGAAGTGGACATGCCCTAGTGCTCTCCTGCAACAAGGCCAAAATGCTTAGCACCTTGCACAGTCGAGCCCTTTTATCTCTTATTCTCCCCTCTTCCCCGAACCTCTTCTTTCTCGCTTCCTTCCATGTTTCCCTCTTGCCGTGTGTTTTCCCTGTTTCCCCAGGGTTGTCTCCATTTCTCCTTCTCTGTCCCACTTTCTATCATCCTGGCTCCATTTTCCCTCCAGCCCTTTCTAATACCCTCACCTCGCCCACTGTTTCTCCTGCTTTGCCTCCCATTATCAACTTCTTCCAATTTTCTCTATTTTTCGATCAGCCTCTCCAAACAGTCGGCCCTTCTCTGATTATACTTCCTTAACTTGATCAGTTAGTTGATGTTGGTAAAATACCCTAGAGACAGTAAGTATTACTCCATACCTGCCATTTCCCCTATCCCTTGCCCTACGCCCTCTTCACTGCCTCCCAACTTTCCCAATCACCCTTCATCTCCTTCCCTCACTGCTGCAGCCTCTTCCATGCCACCCCAATTGTCACTGATGCATGATTTTTTTGTCATTCATTTCCCTCTCCGAAGAGTCTGTGCTCTTAAGAAGATGGTATGATCTTTTTAAGTGGTACATTAAGTATAAAATACACAGCATCAACCAAAACATTGACTAAGAGCTCTGCATTCAAGAGAGAAATATATTCCATATCCTGAAACAAACCATGCATGAGAGGCTGCAGGAGTTCTGTGCTGTCAGTAAATTCCAGATTGTTCTGGTTTATAACACCCGTGCATCCAGTGATTTTGCCACACACATTTCCATGGACGGGATTGCAAATCACTCACACGCACAAAAATAATCAGATGAAAAGGAACTAGCCTTGCTGGCTGGCATGTTTGTGATGATTTTTTGGCTTCCCTCTAGCCAGAATCTCACTTCCCTTCCAAGAGCTGCATTTCTGTCTTTATTAATCAACACTCTTTCGAAGGCAAAAGGCTGTGCTTTCTACTAATTGGTCTGATAGTGAAATTACAGCTCCTCTGATGTCATTAGTGCCAATGAAGTCACTCTGCCAATTATTTTCCTCCTCCCTCCATTTACCTTTGCGTGGTTTGCCAAAACTGCTCCAGTTTCATTTATACAGGGATGTTGAGAGCAGAGGGAGAGAGACAGAGAGAAGTCCTAAACCCAACAGCTGTTTATGATAAGAAGAGGATTAGGTGGCTCATATCCTAGTTACATTAAATTAAATCCCAGGTATCTTTCTGTTTATAATTCTCTGTCTCTCTCTCTCTCACACACACACACATGCACTTGTGTATGCCCAAAACCATCCATCTTATCACGACAAGATAGCCTCTGAAAAAGAGAAAAGAAAGGGGAAAAAAAGCTCTCTGGCCCTGCGCCATCCCCACTCTTAGAAACCGTTGTTAACTGCTGTAATGAACCAATCCAGGAGACATATTAATAATGACATGAAGAGACACATTTATTGTTGATTGTTGAGTCGCTGGCAGATTTACCGCAGGGTTGCAACGAGGGGAGGTCTGGCCCTGCAGTAGTGCAATTAAAAACAAATTGAATACAGGGACAAAGAATCAATAATCTAACCGGGCAACTTTCAGTTTTGCAAAATACACATATAAATTAATTGACCTGAACATAGTTGCT
The DNA here is from genome assembly GCA_007922305.1 of Dermatemys mawii. Classification (NCBI taxonomy): domain Eukaryota; kingdom Metazoa; phylum Chordata; order Testudines; family Dermatemydidae; genus Dermatemys; species Dermatemys mawii. The sequence goes on along the minus strand of ML677397.1, from coordinate 4,441,746 downwards.
AACTGGTCATTAATGCCTGTTTGCCAGCCAAGCTGGGCACACAGTGCAGCTCATTAAGCTGATGAGCATGAACCTCCCACTTGTGGTGCCCCAGACATTGTCTGTCTGTGAGTCCAGGGGGATCCCCTGGGCTTTCAAGGAAGGTGGATCTGAGCCTCCACAGTCCAGCCCACGTCTGAATGTCCTCAAAATGCCAGGAGGGCTGGGACACAGGTAGGACTTTGCTTCCACCCATTGCTCTTGTTAGTGCTACAATGATAGTGCTCTAGAGGCTTCCATTAAGATCAGTGGGAATGAGTATTGTACAAACGTGTAGTAAAAGACAAACCCTGTACTGTCTAAACAAACCAACCAGACGGAGGGTTGGAGGAAAAAAGATAACCCCACTTTGCAGATGCCAATTTGAGGCACAAAGAGATTAAAGGGACGTCTACATTGACGGCAGCGTGTAGAGTACAGATACTGCCCACCCAGCTAGCACGGGTATAGAGAGCAGTGTAGACGATGCGGTACGGCTTAGACGGGGGAGAGTTTAGTAGAGTGCCCCTCATGCCTGACACCCCTGACAGAGCAACATCTAAATACTGTTGTCAAGTTGGGCCATAAGCTCCTACATCATTTAGTTGCTTTTGAAAACTGTACCCTGACTTGCCCAAGGTCACCCAAAGAACTGGTGGCAGAGCTGGGAAGGAGCCTCCCAGATCTCCCAAATTCCAGTCCAGTGCCTTCACCACACAACCACTATATCCCCTTATTTTTCAGGGGCAGGCCAATCACATAGGTCAGATCCAAATGCAATTTCCCCCAAAGGTTGGGTCTCTTTAGTGCCAGCATTTGGGTTCAGGCCTCTTGCTAGTTTTCAGGAGTTTTCTGCTTCACCTGTAGATTTTCGCTCCATGCTGACACTGCATTCAAAGGTTTAAACTCTGGATTCCCAACGCTTCCTACCCCCCGCTTCCCTTCCTTCATTTTTTATTGCCGCATTCTGGCTGTAATCTCCCGGATGCAGCAGAACATGGCGAGGGTCTTTTAAGAGCCAACTTTCTATCAGAGCAGTGGTACTTCCATTGGGTGTAACTAGGTAAAAATGATGACCCTTTGCTCTCCTACTTGAGAGCACTTCTATCTAAGCCTCTCTGAGTGCTTCATGAGCATTAATAACAGTGAATTAAGGATGATTATCCCCAAGCAAGAGATGGGGAAACACCAGGCAATTAGCGAATTTTCCTAGTGTCGCATAGCAAGCCAGGTGGCAAGAACTGTGAAGAGAATCCAGGAATATTGGCGCTGCTCCTTTGCTCTGACCACTAGACAGCACTGCCTCCCTTCAGGCACTGTATGAAAAATGAGGTTGATATCATGTATACACTGTAATTACTGGTCCAAAATGTTACAGTTTATACTAGAGATAGTGCAGTGTCTTGGCTTTTTATTTAAAATGTACATGAATTTAATGCTGACTGACAGCCCCAGGGATGGGAGTCCTCTACTTATTCCCTGAACAGGGGCAATGTGTGCTGCAACTGTGCAAATTCTCCATATGCTGCTCTTATCCTGCAAGTCTCAATCTTAACCAGGAAGAACCAACCACAGAGTTAAGATGGGCATTCAGTCTCCATGGCCCATTTAGCCCTTGGCCTCACTGCTGAGATGGGCAATTACTGTCAATGCTGGTGTTTTGCGCTGTGATACTGCCCACTCAGAACTGGACTCAGGCCATCAAAGAGTTGTCAGAGCAAGACAGTTCCCACTCATTATCAACCAGGGCTGCATCTGAAGCAGGAAACAAGCGGTGAAGTTTCTGTACCTCCTATCACCAATCCTTGATGCAGTACCTTATGGCTCCATTGAAAGGACAACCAGGCAGTATTGGAGGGACTGCCTCCAATTAAAATCAAAATTAAACAAATGACTTTGCTTTAAAAATGGTGGGGAAAAGATGGGATCCGCTGCTATAGAGCCAGTTCTAGTGTAACGCCGACAGACAAAGGTTATCAGTGGGAGGGACCAAACCTGGAACCTCAGAAGCTTCCTGTATGAACCTCTATTGCATGAGCTGAAATATACATAGCTTTTAGCCATGGCAGAAGCAGACTCATCAATCTCTAGATCGGGGTAGGCAACCTATGGTACGTGTGCCAAAGGCGGCACGTGAGCTGATTTTCAGTGGTGCTCATACTGCCCGGGTCCTGGCCACCAGTTTGCGGGGCTTTGCATTTTAATTTAATTTTAAATGAAGGTTCTTAAACACTTTAAAAACCTTATTTACTTTACATACAACAATAGCTTAGTTCTATATTATAGACTTATAAAAAGAGACCTTCTAAAAACGTTAGAATGTATTACGGGCACCCGAAACCTTAGATCAGAGTGAGTAAATGAAGATTCGGCACACCAGTTCTGAAAAGGTTGCCAACCCTTGCTCTAGATGGTCTAGGTGCCACTAGAGGGGAACAGAATCCCACATCAAGCAGGCATGGGTTACGCTAGCAGTCCCAAATCACAAAGAAGAAAATAATTAATGTATTTCCACCAATAGAAAGCCAGTAAAGTAAAAACTTTTTTCCATGTTCAAGTTGCACTGGGACTAGGTTAACTGGTCTGCATTATAGTGTGGTCACCTGTACAAATGGATGACATTTTTCAGAGGAATTTTTTTTTTCAGTGAAAAATGCAGAGTCTGTGACTCTGGATTGGTTCACAAAGTTGTGTTGGTTTTGCCAAATAGTTCATGTCAAAACAAAAATCTGAAAAAAAGTCAACCAATGTTTTCTATTTTTTTTATTCCAAATGACTTTTTTGTTTTAAAAAGCTCCAAATCACAACAAAAAGTTTCATTGCAGGTCGAACAAAATGTTTCATTCAACCTGAAACTATTAGTATTTTATGCAGCTGAAAATTTCAACAAACTTTTATTTTTAGGTCAACCTGAAACAATTCCTCCCTCCCCGCTCCCCCAAATTTTCAGAACTGCCAGCCGACCAAAAAAATCAGTCACTTGTGCCCCTCAAGCTCAAATTCAATTTAGAAGGCCTGGCTAAACTGGAAAATTGACCCATTGCTATGACCTTTGCACTCAATCTCCCTGAACATGTTCTGAAAATGGCTTAATTGACAGTATGGGATGGGACAAAACCATTTTCAGCACCACCGAGCACTTTTTGGTTTTGCCCTGTCCATACAAGCAGTGAAATTGTTTCAAACACTACTTGCCTACAAGCATCCTTAGCACTGGGTCATGATCACACCACAGGAAAGACACAGAGAGTGTGAAAGGAAGATCCAGTCATCTGGAAGAATAAAGGTAAAGCTAAGAACTACTGACCAAATTCACAGCTGATGTAAGTGGGGAGAACTCCATTAAAGTCAACTGAACAATTCCTGGTTCCGCTCGAGGCAATATTGGCCCAGTGTGTGGAAATAAAGCATTTCCAGAGGAAGGTCGGCCATGAACGTCACAATCCCTAATCTTCTTGATTCTTGAGCCCTTCAGGGAAAAGGTCTGCATTGCAGACTGCGCTGCTGTGAAAGTCACAGCTGCAGGTTCCTTGGATTGCTACCGCCCTGCGCTCTCCTCTGCAACAAGCAGAGTTTGGCACAAGTGGCTCTGTGAAGTAAGAGGCTTTATTGTCTTGTTTTAAAGAGATAAGATAATCACACATGGATTTCAGTAGGCAAGATATCGGTTGTTATGTGCAGAAGGGAGTTGGAGCGTGCGGAGGGGGAAACAGGAGGCAAAGATATCATCTGTCTCTCTGTCTCACACACACACTCATTTCAGACACACACCCTTGCAGCAAAAAAAAGAGCCCCTCAATTTCCATCTGTTTCTTGCCCTCTAGGTATATTGCATCCATTCTCATCTCTTAATATTGGTCGCCACCCAGTCTTTTCAAGTCCTTAATATTAACCCTGTGGAGGCAGCAAAGAGTGCTGTAGCTAAGTCTGACATCACGCCCTGCCCCCTTGTAAATTCCACTTTAGAGCTACCATTTACAATCCCAGGGCCAAATTCATCCCTATGATTATTCCATGGACTTAATTACAGCAGGGACGATGCATGCCCTAGATCAATGGTACTGGTGGGAATTTTAACCTCAAAGCGGAACTTAGCAGGAACAGATACATTTTGACTGGTTCCAGTTTGAAACTGGGCATATAACCATTAAGTTGAATCACATAAGCCCCAATTCAGTGAGGTACGTAAGTATATACATAGCTTTAACCACATAAGTAGTTACACTGAAGTGCCAGTGCAGAGATAAAACAATCACAACTGAAATTTTAATAATTAATTTACTAGTAAATGGTTTGGATGTAGCCAAAGTCTCATGGCAACTGTCGTTTTTATGAGACTTCAGGCCAAGATGGACCATATCTCAAAACTGTATATGTGGAAATAAACTATCATAAGACCAGCAAAAGGAATTTTAGCATCATTAAACCTGACACCAAACACTTGCCTGGGCATCAAACCTGCTTCTTGAACCCTCTCCTAAATGCAATACATATCCAGTTCTGAAATTTGCCTTCTGAACCTGTCTCTAGTTACAGTTAGGTATGGGTGAACCTCAAAAGGAGTGGAATTTGGATCTTGGAGGAGAAAGAAAACGAGAAGTTCACATGTAAATCACTCATAAGGATTTATGTAACTATATAATGGTGTCAAGTGCTCAGATACATCAAAGACGGATGATGGGTGAATTAGAAAGATAAAGAGAGGATAGGGTAGCTAAATAGATTAGGGTCATAGAGAAAGATTTCTCAGAGGCCATTCGCTCTGCAAATTTAGGTACATATCTCACAAGATGAGGCTTTTGAGGGGGTATATTAGCATTTTGCTTTCCAGACCCTGCTGAATGTCAGATGTGTATATGGGTGTAAAAATGGAATATGCAGCCATGCACACATTTCAGCAGCTGCATCATCTGAGTTCAGGTCTAGAAATGCCCCCAAATGGGGTGGGAAAGGCTCAGTAAATTATTTTCTTTTTCCCAAATCAGTTTTGCCCTTCCCTGGTGACAATGCCTCGATTATTTTAGAATGCCTGGTAAGGCATGAAGTGCATCCCAAATGGACTATGACAGTAAATTCCATCAGAGGCTTGGCAAGAAAAACAGCATACAATAATCTGGGCAAGTGGAGAAGTAACTGATTTCTAGATCTATACATAATTAACCAGGTAGGTGACAGATTTGGGTGGGTTTTTCTCTTCCTTAATGACAGTTGATTGGTGGCAGTAATCAGACCTTAGCATTTCTAAATGGAGAGAGGATAAATAATAGTAGGAGTTTTTTTAAGAAACAGGTTGGGACACAGATATTTTTCAGATTTGCTCATTGCAAAATCAATACCCATCAGCTGTTTGAAATTAAAGGAAAGATTAGGTCCTGGTTTTATACATGCCTTATTGTATTCTGAGAGCTTTCTACTCAGCCAGATAAATCTTCTTTAAGAGGATTAGGAAACTTTCATTATCTTTATCTAACCTGAACTAACACTAACTCTGAAAAATTAATCTATGGACTAGACAAAACCCAATAGCTGTTGCAAAGAAGTAGGGATCTGGAGTTACTTTCTAATTGAAGTGGGTGGGTGGGTGGGTGGTGAAGGGGTAAAATCTATTTAGTGCTGAGAAAAACAAGAGCCCCTCACGGGCAGAGCTGGTCTCATTATTCTTTGAAGATAATTGAACCAATGCATTTCAGCATTTATTTCTATGATTCAACTGGCTTTGAAAACCACCCTACGCCCTCTTCTTTGACAGGTCTTTCCACCAGCAACCAAAGCTCCCTAACCCATAGGGTATCAGTGCCACCCCCTCTTCTTAATACACAGGGACATTTTCCTGAGCCAGTCATGCAAGGAGGATTCCATCTCCTTCCAGGGGATGCAGGGCGCATGGCTTCTGAGTTTATAATTCATGTTATCCTACAGGTACTGGAAACTTTCACACTCTTCTGATGTGGATCAAATATTCCAGCTCAATGGAACTCCTTCAAAAAGAGATACATGCTGCAGCCTACCTCCTCTTACCCAGCCGGTCTCAGATCTAGAAGCTCCAAGAGCCTTCTGATTGAAGAGACTCCGAGACTCCCACTTTTAAACCCAACAGCTTGTATTATGCCAAGGTGTTTCTCTAATAGCATTATCCATTGAAGCTGTGTGCCAAAAGCCCTTTATGGCCAGTATTGACTTTGACATACTTACACGATCTGTCTTCTTTCCTGAAAAGTGATAGCCTTGTTCTCTTTGAATCTGTTCCCCTATCGTACCTGACAGTTCTTTTTATTTCAGCATTGTATTTCCCAAAGAAGAAGATAACTCTGCTGTCAAGGCCAGTAAGGTGCCACCGAGACATCACTTCCAAGGCTAAGAATCCCTTATTCCTCTGGAACTGAGCCCCACTAAAAAGGCGGGAAAGCAAGAATTGACACTGCCTGGCCATATCCAACGCCCAGGATACTACGAAAACAAACTCCACTTTGCCATTCTCGCCTCCTTCTCTGGGAAATACTCGAGCTGTAGGATGACCAGACAGCAAATGTGAAAATCAGGACAGGGGTGTGTGTGCGGGTGAATAGGAACATATATAAGAAAAAGACCCCAAAATCGGGACTGTTTCTATAAAATCGGGACATCTGGTCACCCTACTGAGCTGTTACCAGGGAGATCTCCAAGAGCGGTCCCCAGCAGAGGTCACTGACCACAACAATCCAGACCCTTTAAGCTGATGGGTCCGTTTATTTGCTGGTAGCATACCTGGCTAACAACCATTAGTCCTAGGCACAATTCCCAACTGGAAGAGGCAAGCACTAAGGGGCCCGAGTTAAACTTTCAATTAGCAGAGTAATTAGTTGTTCTATATTCAATCCGAAGACGGCAGAACACTTGCAATGGGATAATCATCAGAGGACATTGGCCCACCTAGCACAGTGTGGAACAGCAGCCAAAGGACATGATTTCAATGCCCAGCTACTGATCATCCAAGACAGTGAACAAGAATTATTAGTCTCATTATCCACTGCATGTTATCAGCAGCACCTACTAGGAGCTGGACTGATGGGAAGCCCTGGCTCCCTTCAGCTTATCAAGTTTCTTTCTCAGAGTGCCACGCTGAGCTTTACCTTGCACAATCAGATGCACCCGCGAGGTCTTTGGATGATTGTCTGTCTGCACGGAGCAGGTGTAGGGCCCCTCGTCGTACACATCCACGTTATGGATCTTGATGCTGTACTGGGTGTTCGTGTTCGATAGGATGACCACACGGTTGTCTATAGACCACTTGTCATTTCCAGCGTACAGGATGGTGCTACGGTTCAACCAAGCTACTCGTGTGACCCTCTCGTCCACAGTACACCTACAAACAGAGGGAGAGAGTGTCAGAAAACAGGCCAATGGCCAGCTGGGATCATGCCCATACAGCCGCCCAATATTGACACTGAAAAGAGGTCATTTTATTCACTAGTGGGTTTGGGCAACTTAGTATGAAAAAACTCTACACAATATAATAGAGATGTAAACAATAGGGCAGCAAAACAATGAAATAGGGTTTTATTGAAACCACTCTAGCAAACATATTCACTATTATTCTTATTCCATAGCCCCCACAAGTGCAGCAGGGACTTGACATAAAAAAAACAGGCTCCTGATCCCCAAGAAATTACAACCCGCCTGAATTGGACAAAGAACCACAGAAATTATTCCACAGAACTTTTCAGAAGGGACAATACTAGAGATGTTCATAGAGTTCCAAACTCCAGTGCAGGAATCTGGAGGGGATGTATCCCAGGATATTTGACACACCCCACCTCCAGCTCTATTCAATCACATCCTAGCCTTATGCTGACAAGTTTTGACTGTTCACTGCAGTACCACATGGTGCTCTGAAGCATTGGAGAAACTGTGTCCCCCAGAAAGGGACAGTGTCACCTTTCTGGGTGGAAGCCACTTTAAGCTTGTCCTCCGAAAGCCTAGAGAGGCTCTCCATATGTCCCCTTCCTCATGATAGGGTGACCAGACAGCAAGTGTGAAAAATCGGGATGGGGGGTGGTGGTATTAGGCACTTATATAAGAAAAAGCCCCAAGTATCGGGACCGTCCGTATAAAATTGGGACATCAGGCCACCCTATCTCATAACCATCACAGACCCCACCCTGTCCCTTCCCCTGGCTGGACATACAGAATTTTAGATGAAGCTGTGAAATTTGCTGACAGTTTTGCTTGACAGTAAACCCCTCCAGCTGGGCCCTATGTGATGTATGGTGCCGAGCCCCAGAGGGCTTCAACAGCCTCAGGATAAAGGCAGGAAATGGACAGGGAAAGAGAAAGAGGAAGAATGAGGGGGGGCCTTCAGAGAAGCAGCTGTAAATCTCTCTCCCTCTCTCACAGACATCTACCCCCACACACCAACTATTTATTTGCTGCCTGGCTCCAGCCCTCCCCTTTCCTCCTACTCGACTGGAAAATTTCAGAGCCACGTTTCTGAGCAGTTAGTTACCATCAGTGAGGAATGGAGCAAAGAAGGAATTAAAATGGTCCTGGAAGGCTGGAACACACGTCTTTTTAATTCTATTTGGTAGATGATCTTGATGTATTTTACTCCTGGGTCTGTCTAGCTCAGGAGCCTCTTCCCCCCACCCCGTGCCCCGGAAAACATGTCACATGTTTGGCTATTTCAAGATCTGAGCATTTCTCCAGAGCTTTCCTTTTCTTTCCAAAGCTTCAGCAAGCATGGAAGGTAAGACCACTTGGCTGTGATAAAATGGACACTACTGGTGAGTTGTAATAGTAATGCTTGGTCCTCCTACAGCACTGTCCTTTCAAAGATGTCCAAGGGATTTTTGCACACGAATGAATTAACCCTCATAATTCTCCTGACAGGCAGGCTGGTGATATCCCCATTTTACAGATGGGGAAACTGAGGCACAAAGCTGGGAAGTGGCTTGGTGATTATTATTCTATGCATTGCGGCAGTGCCTATGGTACCCAGCTGAAATCCAGTCCCTATCATGCTAGGTGTTGTAAAGACACTTTGGGAAATAGTCCCTGCCCCAAAGCACATAGGCCCAGATTTCTGAGGGATTTAGGCATTGCTCTGCTCAGCACCGCAAGTTTTGAGTGATTTAACTTCACAAGTGACTTAGGCCCAGATTCTCAGATCACTGAAATCAATGCAAGTTAGGCATCTAAATACCTTTACGGATCTGGGCTCTAGGCGCCTGAGTCTCTTTGACTTTCAATAGATTTAGGCTCCTATATCTCTTTTGAAAATGGAATGCACCCATCTCAGTCACGTAGGACTTGAAGGCTGAGTGGAGCAACACCTCAACACCTTTTAGAAACCTGAGCCTTATGGTCTAAATAGAAAAGAGGGATGAAGGGCAGGAGATGAGAGTATTTGAATCCCTGTTTTCCAGATGGGGGGACTGAGGCAAGTCGAGAGAAATGACTTGCTCAAGGCCACACAGGAAGTTGGTGGCAGAGGTGGGCATCGAAGCCAGATCTCCTGAGTCCCAGCCTACTGCCTTAACCACACCATGCCCCCTTACAGTTATAGAACCAACCAGGCTTACCAAGCTCAGCCAGGTTGGGATACAGACCCCCATCAGAGGCTGTCTCGGATACTAAACTGATCCTGTACCGTTCCTTGCCGAAAAGCTGTGTCTGTAGCCCATATTGACCCAAGTGGGCCATTAATCCCTAGCGAATGAACAGATCCCAGGCTACTACTTTTTTCAAATTGGAGAGATGGGAGCAGGGGGGTCCAGGTATCTATTTCTGTGTTTGAGGCATGTGATTTGACTTTGGTATGGAAGGGGAATTCTCAGAGTATTTATGCCACTGAAATCACAGCAATCTAGGGCCAGAGTCCCCCAAGAGGTTACCTGGTCCTCCCCGTTGTGCTGAGGCAGGATCATCGGCCATGCTGGGTCGCATCGTGCATGGATGCTGCTGCTGCTCAGCCCCCTCTTCAGGCTTATAAACTCGCAGCAGCACCTTCCGAGATGTTTCACCTCACTCACCTCTGCTGCCAGACGTGGCAGGAGGGGAGCGGTGGGCCTCTGGCACGGAAGCTGCGGAAAAGCTCTATGCCTCCCACGCTATGTCCACCGAGTACCAGCTCAATCAAGGTTATGATTTGGGGTGGGCGGGTGGGACGGCATTAAGCATATTTCAATGCCCCCTGGGCACCTGGTGCAGAGGAATGAGAGATATATTCTCCCTTAAACAAATAATTCTCCCCTCGTAGCGGCTGCATGCTCCCACTAGCCACTTCAAGTGTGGACTCCTAGGAAGACAGATGGTCCGCTGAGCTCAGCATGTTATTACCTTTACCCCAGGAGGCCGCCGTATTTCAAACAAGATGCCGTTTCTGCAGCTAAACAAGCTTTGCCTCTCAAGAGCCGGAGGAGCAGCAAAGGGACCGGTCCCGCCACTCCGGAAGGAGATACTACATCATTTAATGGCAGCCCGATGACATGGGGGACCCACAGACCCAGGGGAGGACACCCTACATTTCCCCCATCAAAGTTCAGAGCAATAATCATTTCAGGGTATTTAGCAACAGATGGGTTGAGCCATTGGAATCATATTTTGTGTTCCCTTTATACCACTTTGCCTATGCACCTTAATCCAGACTGGTAGCCCAGGTCTTGGCTTCTCTGTACAACTCTGCCAATGCACCTTAATCCTGACATGTGGCATCACCGGTAGGGCTAATCTTCAGTCCCTCCAGAATGTGACCAGTGAATTTCAATCCTCAGCTGCTGTACCCATACAGTGCTATTCCTGTCCCCAGCATTGCAAGGGGAGGTTTTGCAAGGTGATGAGCTGATGCAAGACTCCTGGAAGTTGGTAGAGGTGGAGTGCTTCCCAGGAGGTGCTTCCACTGGCGCTCAGTGCTTCTCAGGAGGTGCCCTGCAGACAGCAGGATCAGCCCCAGAATGCCACCACAAAACACTGCGCACTTCACAGCAGCCAGATCAAAAGCAACCCCCCTACCCCTGATGGACAGCACCCCTCCCACTGCTATCCCAGTCCTTCTCCCACACCCCCAGAGCTCTGCCAGCATACCCCAGTCCTGACCTGCAACATACCTTGCTATTCTAATGTCAGGATTGAGAGCCCTCCCTTTATTCAAATGAACTGTTGGAGAGCTAAGCGCAGCCTAGTTAGGTTGAGCCCTAGGGAATTCCAGTCTAGTGGACTATTACTCCTGTCTCAGTTCATTATAATGAATAATAAAGAGATACTTACACACGTTTTCTGTAAATTATTCATTGCGTGCACTGAAAAATCAGGGCAGTAATATGTAAAACAGACAAGTTGCATGTCTGCACTCATATAAATATCTAGCATAAAGCCCCTCAAGGTACTCTCTGGTCCCCTCATTAGGGGGAATGTACAGGGACTACGGTTTGAAGTGACAGTGAAGAGTCGTTCACTCCAGTTTTGTGCAAGTTAGAACTTTGTTGCTTACATGCTTACCTGGGTGCAGTTCCTGACTGCAGGTGAGCCTGTGTAGAGGGCAGCACAACATGTCCCCGTATAACTGCACCTGTTTGCCTAGTATTTATGAGTTTCTGGGTCCGATTCCTGATTTCATTTACCATGCCGGAAGTCAGGATTGGCTCCGTTGAGATCCGTGGAGTGACTCAGTTAAAAGACAGAGTAAACAAGATCAGAATCAGGCCCGCTGTGTCTCTAGCTAGGGTTGCATGTATCTCAGCCAGCCCTCCCTCCGTCGCCTGATGGGTTTGGAATGCACCCAAAGAACTCAAAGCAAAAAGCAGGTGAAATTGCTGCACCGCATCAAAACCATGCATCTGCCAATGTTTTTGGTTCACTGAACCTGGGCTGGGTTTTGAGCTTGCAATGAAAGGGAGAGAACTGCATGGGTCCGGGTGCATTGGGTATGTTTTGCACACATTTGCTCTCTGGAGTGCTTTCTCAGGCAAAAACTCTCATAGTACATGACTTTACAAAGAGTTGACCCTTACACAATGCCAGAACTTGGGTTCAGGCTGGTGTCTGGTGGGAGAAAGCACCACACTTATTGACTACGGTTAATATGCACCAATACATCACCAGCAATAACAAACTCTATTTGACACATAGGCCCTGGAGATGCTCCAGCATAATTGAGACCAAGAAACTCTGTCATTTTGCACATGGGCTGGCTACTTGTATGCCGAGTTTTGTATTTTCAAAGGGCCTACTTACAGAACCTGACCCCACTGGAAATCAGGGTCTAACTACAAATGCCCATAGGCACCAAAATTCCAGTAGCGCCCTGCATAATTGTTCAACGTGTTCCAAGACCTATATCCATTAGCTCCTAAGCCTCAGGCATTTCCTTATCTGTGAAGTGGCCCTTTGTACCTATATCCAGTTGACCAGGACTATGATAATGTCTCCCGTAAAGCAAACAGATAAAGGGACATCTCCAAAGTGTTTAGATAAAGCAGACAAGCTCTGAAAAAGCTGGATAATAAACCAGGCCAGGAGGTTTTCCCTTGAAGGGATCTAATTAAGAACAAAGACAAACCTGCATTAACATTCTCCTGAAGGCTCTGTACCCATCTCCCAAGGAATCACTGTGTAGCAAATCCAGGAGGAGGTGGGGCAGGTCAGGAGAGAGTGTCTGATGAGACAGGAAATAACCCTTCTCAGATGTTGTTTTGGCTGGTAATATTCGTCAGAGACAAATACAGAGGGTAAAATCTCTACTCTTACTCGGATTTCATTAGCCGTTATGGCCACAGCATGGCACTGGGAGCTCATGTTCCCCTTATTATCCCCGCCACCAGCCTCCAAATCTTCCCAGCATACAATCCCCACTCCTGTAGGTATGGCCAATAAAGTCAGCAAGAGCAGAGGGTGCTCAGCGCTGAGCGGCCTGCAGGTTCAAGCCCACAGTGCCACCCCACAAACTTCCTCCCTTCACGGCAGCCCCCCTGAAGAACTGCAGATCCTGGAGAAGCCCTTCCTTAATCTAAAGAGGGGCTTGGATCAAAACCTGAGCTAAACACTTCCACATTTAGAGAGTAGGGCTGAGATGTGAACCAGACCTGGCTCCTAACTTTACAAGTGACTTATATTTTTATAATCACCTGATTTGGGAGGGTGTTTGCAGCCTGGATCCAAATTTTGAGAAGCCTTAACCTCTCTCATCTTGGGAGCGCAGGGAAGGTTCAGAATTGGGGTCACCAAACACTGCAGCTAAACCCTGAATATTTAGCAGTCTCCCCCTCACTCATTTTGCATTGGGGTTAGGAGGAGTGAAGTTATATCAGCTTGCACACACCTACTTCTGCTGGGCAAGCCAACTGCATAATTTTTGCCAGTAGCAGAAAGTCATCAGTTTGTGGCTCTTCCATAGGGTGACCAAACGTCCTGATTTTATAGGGACAGTCACGATTTTGGGGTTTTTTTTTTCTTATATAGGCTCCTATTCTCCCCACCTCCATCCCAATTTTTCACATTTGCTGTTTGGTCACCCTACTCTTCCAACAAACTTGCAGGAAAAAAACCCCCAAACCCCAGCCTTTCTCAGCTGGTGCATTCTTTGTTTAGATGATGCATTGCATCCCACTACATTGCTCCTGTGTGAATCACGTGCATACAATGCCCTCTGTATCTGTCTGGTTCATATTCTCTGCTCTTTGGGGTAGAGGCTGGTCTCACATGGCAGCAAACACACTGAAAAAGAAAGTCACCAGCAGCACAATCAGTTCACCAACAACATCTCCCACCACTACAGGTGGCCACCAGGGCTAATTTCTCATTCTTTCCCCAGGAGCAGAAGCCGCAAAAAGAAGCCATGTGGCGCTGGGACTCTCACTCTGTCTGTGCTGATACTGACAAATCCATGCTCTCTAAGCACAGGCCTCCGGAGACCCATTTTTTATCTCCCCATCACGGCTCTGAAAGCACAAGAGCTTCCTTACAGGTCATGCAGCTTTGCAAGAGATAATGGAGACAAATCTGAATGCCGGGGCGTGAGAAGACGCATGAAGGAGGGACTTTGGGGCACCAAGACTCTGCTGCTTGCACGCTAATTGTAACCATTCTTCCTCCTTACATGCTAATTTTGAAGTTTTCCAGGGAATTATTTTACCTAGTGTCAACAATACAGATAGCGCTGCTAAGTCCTTTGCATTCTGCTAGAGCGAGTGGTCAGCCCCTATCTCTGGAGACCTATTAACAGAGGCCCCTGCTTGGATCACACTGGCAGGCCTTCGCCTGGCCTCATTAATGATATTGACATGCTGCTGCCATGTAGGAAAGATTAAATAAACAGAAGCCACATTCATGTCCTGAGGTTGCTATTCCACGCCTCGACACTGATCTGTGTCATGTTAAGGGGGTAGCACGCATGGTTCCTGCTTCACCTTTGCATTGCTTTCAGAGGGGCGAGGTTTCATTTGCAGTGGTACCAGCTTTGCTGCTCTCCAGTGAGAGTGCCACTGTTCCTCTAATGCTGAGGTTTATGGGGGCCGGTGACAGATAAAGATGTGTGTGTGTATGTGTGGGGGGGAACAGATGTTAAACATCTACATTCGTGGGAGGAACAAAAGTCTCAAGGCGGGGAGGTTTAAGACCGTTGACGATTGGATGAAGCCTCCTGAAAAGTTCAGCCGCTCAGTTCCAAGCCATGAGAACACCTCAGCAGACAGGCAGAGTGGCCATGGTGCAAAGGCACTGTTTCTGCCACACATGTTAGGCAAGTCACTCGATCCATCTGTGCCTCAGGTTCTCATCTGCACTTTGGGAAGAACAATATGCCTTGTTAGATCACAAGCTCTTTGGGGCAGAGGCCGTCTCTTCCAGCATGTGTATTATGTGCCTAGCACAATGGAGCCCCCATCTCATTTGGGTCTCTACACATTGCCATTATCCCAATAATGTATGACAATAAGAACTTCGTCCAAAGATTCTTTAGCTTCCCAATTCATTGCTCTAGCTACGTGACAACACCGGCTCCACATTTCCACTGTGAAGGTTTCCAGCTGTAACTACCTGTAAATGGAGCCAGAACAAAAGAGTGGGTGTCATGCTCGTTGAGAAGGGAACGTTAATTACATTTTCAAGGAACTCATAATTGAATATTTTCTCTTCTTCTGGTAGTCACTCTGGCTACAGACTTAACAGGCTCTGAATGCCTTTTATTCCAGGCAGCTGGAGAAAAGGAAGAGGAGATTTATTTGTAATCATTGGAAATAAACACAGTTCCTCAGAAGTAAACACAAAGGAACAAAAACCTGGCTGGGGTCCCACCTCGTTAAAGATGCAAATTAGAAACAGGCCCATCAAAATGGGAGGTTCCAGTAATCCCCTCTCAGCAATGCAAATCATCAAATTAGCCTCCAGTACAATGGCATCTGCAGCATGTAACGTTCAGTTTAATACAATATATCCCAAAGGGCAGGGCGGTGTCTGTCGGGTTTCCATCATTGTCACTGGTGATATTTATTTTCGGTGTTCAGGACAGAAGGTGCTTTGTGTTAATTCCCAGTCCCTGCTGTTGGCATCATCTCTTCTCTCTGAGCCGTGGGTCTTATCCGCTCCATGGCACTGATACACCCATGCGTCTCTTTCCACATCTTCTTGTCGTCTTGCTGTTTGATAATCAGGAGCGGGTTTTACAAGTGCAGGCTGCTTCTTCATGGACGGGTGACCGGGTGCCCTCACTGAGGAGAAATGAAACGTGAATGAGCCATGTTTGGATCGAGATCCAATGCCCTCAGAATCTGGGGATGTTTCTCTTGAAGAGCTGCAGTTCTGCTCATTTCTGCGATAAGGATTCTTGCAAAGTTTGGATCCAAATCCAGCTTGCCACAAACCTCAAGGGTACCTGAGTCCAGGGGCTGGAGTCAGGCCCATCTTGCTGTTAAAAGGTTCACATGGTCCTCTGCTCACTAAAGCTGACAAATTTCGCACAGGTCTGCTCCAAATCACATTTCAACTCCCCTGTTCGAGCCCTTTGCAAAGAGGACATTCTATACCAGCCAATTTATATAAATACGTAGGGTCATACTCAGCACAAATCTCACTGTCTCTGGCTACACAGAAGAGCCCTCAATGTAATTTAGATACAACCTCTCTTTCTTCCCTTTGACTTTCCTTTCCACCCCCAGGCTTGAACAGCTGTAGGCAGACTAAGGTTCAATGGAACTAGGTATTGACCATGGGCAGGCTGTGTGATGTTAATGTTCACGGGGACAGAGCAGTCTTGCGGTCAGTGTATACTGACCCTGTTTGAACCAGGGAAAGCACAAGGGGAGAGAAAACCTAGTTTATGCTGGTCTCATAGCCACTAAATGACTGTATCTGTTCCCCAAAGCTGTTCACTGGATTTTCTGAATTAATGCTCCAAATCGAGCAAATCCGGAAACCACGGTTTGATCCTTTAAACCAAGTTACTTTATTATTATTTCAAGAAGCTTTTTATTTTAAGCTCAGATTGAGACTTCAGGGGAAAACAAGAACAAAACACTTGATCAAGTCATTTCAGCTGGGAAGGGGAATTTGACTGGGCTATGTGGTTGAGTATTCTAACTTGAAATAAGCTCCCCCTTGATTCGGAGCCTGAGCCTCTGGTTTAGAGAGACAAACATCTGTATTTTGATGACTAAGGACCTCATCCAAATCCCATTAGAGTCTCAGGAAAAACTCCCACCGACTTCAATGGGCTTTGGATCAAGTCCTAACAGATTCATTTGCTGCAGGGCAACTTCACTGCCTTGCTCTGAAGAAAGGCTCCAGCACACTGGGGTCAGCTTGTGACCTGAAGCACCAAACCACCAGATCCTCATCTCAAGTGTACGGTAAGACCCTGGCTTATCATGAGTTGTACATACATCCCATCATCCTAAGTGTAGCATGCACATAGAATGACATTGGGCCAAGAGTATATTTCCAGTAAAAAGAGAAACCTACCTATCGACTCTTCATCTCTCCATATCTACATCCCTCCCTATATACAATACATTTACCTATTTATAGCTATGCATTACTTATGGCACTGATAAAACAGCTATCTCCATAGATTCTGGGCACCAATTGCAAGGGGACTGTAAAGTGTCATTAATTAGTGAACCTGACCATGTGACAGATCTTTGATGCTACATAAAAGCAAAGGGCGGTGTAACCACAATCCCTTTCTAACATTACCACCCAAAACTAAGCCTTCTCTATGTACCAAATAGTGTGTCATCTGAACCTCGGGATCTCTGCTGGGAGCGCATGTGTTTTGATTTGAATGTAGAAGTCAGATGTTCCATGAGATGTGCCGGACATTTGGGGCGATGATATTAGGAGCAAGTTTCCACCCATCCCATTCTGACCCCCCATCTCACCACCCTAGTCTATTCTGAAGCATGATGATGATCAAAATAATGATGAGGGTGCTTTGCTTTGCCCATTTACAGCTCTGTCCACTTGAAGATCTCACAGTGCTTCACAAATGTGCACTGACTGTGTCTGGCAGCACAAGTGGTCCTCTCTCCCTGGAAGAGAAACTCTCTGCAGCTAAATTACTTTCTCCTGTCTAAGAATCACTTAACCCTAGGCAATAGAATGGAATGCGAACACTCTTCAGAGTGTGAAATGGAATCACTTGGCCTACAAGTCCTGAACTCACTGTCTGCTCTATTGCTCCTTCTTAAAACAAGGTCTCAGGTAGATTAGGTTTTGCACGCAGTAACTCTCGTTTTGAGCTGGGCTCAAGTCCTCTACTGGGTCACTTGACCGAAAGGTAGAGACTGCCTAAGGGATGTCTGAGACTAGTCAGCTGGGACCTAGCAAGCAGGCAAAGAACTGTCTCTCTTTTCCATCTTGAATGCATGTTGGGCTAAGTGACACAAGGTGGTGGCACAGATAGCTTTGCAGATTCACTCAGACCTGATGATAAAGGAGTGGAGCTGAGGCAATTGAAGAGAATAGTTTCTGTTGAGGCTATCACTTTGATGGTTACCCAGCTTTCCAGAAACCCAAGCAAGTGTAAAGTTACCCCAAAAGTCTGTCCTCCCCTGGGAAGGGTCCTCCAGAGAAGATGCCACCAGAGCCAAAGAATGGAGTGAAAGTGGAGAAGGAAGCCCTCTGGGGTGCACTGGCATCTCCAAAACCTCAATCTGTTTCTCAGCACTGACTTTTGGGGTGCATGCATGTCAATGCCCCCCAAACTACCCCCTGAACCTTGCTCCTTTCAAGCCCCTAACCCATCTCTGCAGTTTAGTGCATTTTTAAAGCAGCAGAACAGGTCCAGTGGAGAGGAAAAACTGGCACCCTCAGCCTAAGTCCTATGTAAGTGAGGCGGACAGAGAACTATTGTTGGTTTAATGGAAATTGTCATTAGGAATTATGAGACAGCAGCAGAAGAAATAGGGTAGGAGGCCTTTGATAGAGCAAATCAATGAAAATGTTTATAGCACAGACGGCACTTGGATGCTAACATCAGAATAAGCTGATGCTTGCGTCCATCCCTGATCTTCTGCATGATAATGAAAATTAGTACACAAAATGTATCAAATAGGGATGAGCAGACCAGTGTGGATAAGCTCAGGACTAGCCTCTGTGTCCTCTCCTAAAATAAGACCCATAACCAAACCTTGTATAAATCGAGGAGGAGTACTGAAATTAGGGTGACCAGGTGTCCTGATTTTATAGGGACAGTCCCAATATTTGGGGCTTTTTTCTTATCGAGGCTCCTACCCCTCCATCCCCCACCTCTTATCCCGATTTTTCACACTTGCTGTCTGGTCACCCTAACTGAAATACCACCAGAAAGTGGTACCTATGACCTGACCAGAACTAGTTTATATGGAAACCTGTTTTGCAGACTAGCTAGATATTTATAGTATTCTCATCACCGTAGTATCCCATAGAAGGTTTAAAGACCTTAACCTCACACTGCCGGTCAGCAATAGGGAAGAATTCTTAGCCTGGTTTTACAGATGGAAACTTGAGAAAGAGAGAGAGACTAATGTGCTGATTTTCAAAAGGTCTCAGCTCCCATTGACACACTGAGAAGTAGAGCTCAGACTTCCAAGTGTCCAGCACCTCCCAATGGTGCTGGATTGCGATGCTGGATACTTCTGAAAATTGGGCCATGCTACACTGCAACATAAGCCCGTGTTTGATCCCAGGCACAAGGCTAACCTGCCTTGCGTCTACACTGTAACTGCACTAATCCAGGGCTCAGGTCCAGGGTCCCAGGACCCTGCAGGTCTGGAGAGTCTGAGCCTTACTGCTTTGCAGTGTAGCCACAACCCTGCTTCACTCAGGTCCCGGGAGTCATCCGGAAGTATCCCACAGTTCCATGGGACAGCTCCCTTAATCCTCTGTATCCCAACAATCTACAGCCTACTCTACTGAAAAGAGAAGTCTCCTCCTCTCTCACTTCAGGTCAGGTCAGCATCAATGCATTCTCTTCTGATCACCGATCTGCAAGCACAGTCTCAGAGGGCCTCCTGGGTTTGCAATGGAGAGCCAATCTAATCGAGCCTTTTGCAAAGCAAGCTCCTTGCTGGGATGAGCAGTAGAGCTTTCCCACAGTGCACCACAATCCGAGGGCTGGAGCGGCCACATTTTGTAAGTGCTAGGGAATCTAGGATATGGTTACTTTGACTGAGGTCTGCACACTGCAGTGTGGACACCAGAGTCCTAGGTTCAAGGATGGGTCAGAAAATTCTTAACGTAGGGTTAAAATATAATGTAGACGCTCAAGTTCAGGGTTCCCTAACATGGGTCAGCTGACTCAAGTTCCAGGAGCCCTCGGCTTACATTGCAATGTAGACATACCCTGTGATGCCTGAAGGGGAGCTAAGGCCTGACTTGTAAAGGTATTTATGAGTTGCTCAGCTTAAGCACCGGAAGGCTCAGTGACTTAGGAGCCTGTCTCATTTCCAAAAGTGCAAGTTAGGCAGTAGGAGTCTAAGTCCTATTGGCTTTCAATGAGACTAGTACTAAGCACCTAAGTCACTTTTTGAAGAAGAGACAGGCTCCTAAGTTGCTTAGGCCTTGCAACATGGAGTGGAATACCACCTAATACATTTACAAATCTGGGCCTGAGATGTTTGGAAAATCTGGCTAAGGGTCAGATTTTTAGGTGCTAAAATGCAGATAGATGCCTAGTTACACCTAACTCCCATTGAATTAGGTTCCTAGGCACTTTTGAGAATTGCAGTAGGAATCTACCTGCGCCTTTTGGTGCCTCAGTCCCTTAAACACCTGGCTCCAAGTGACTTGCCCAAGTTCACTCAGGAAGCCTGTGATGGAGTTAGGAACTGAGCTGAGTCTTCTTGAATCCCATCTACTGCTCTATGCACCAGACTATCCTTCAACCATCAAGGGAGTTGTGTAGTTTGAGTAATTAGCACATCAACATTGGGGCTTTTCTCCAAATGCAACTTTGGGACTCTTCTTCTGGCGTCCACCCCTCGTTAGCATCAAAGCACCCCGCAGCATCATGAGAAATATATACTGGATTGTAATGTCCCCAGTAGCTCACAAATCAGCTGTTCTTCTCGGGTTATTTTGTAGCAGGAGATGTGGGCACAGGATAGATGGTTCGGGACATAATGGCTCACTCGGCATTTTTGTTCTATAGCCTAACAATTTGTATTTTATAAGGAACTGGTGATTCAGTGCACGAAATAAAATAGGCATCTTCTGGTCAAGGAAGCTTAATTCTCCTCTCAACCACTGGTACAGCCAAACTAGGGTTCTGCTCCATAGCACAGACCCTGGAGAGAGAGAGGGGGATAACAATATTGACAGATTCAAGGGTGCTGATTAAGGGACATGATCCGGCAAAATACCCTCCTCATTGCAGCCCGACGTTGGCAGAATCATGTGCTTGCAGAACACGCGCATCAATCAGCTGGCTGTGTAAGAATTCAATCAGTGCTAATCTAACACAATACAGCACCTGCTCCCTGGCTGATTTCTAGTGTTCTTCAATCAAACGAAAGAGAAGAAAAGCAGAGTTTATTGCTAGCAGTGTTAGCAGACCTGAAAATGTAAGAACCTGGAGCTAGATTATTTTTTTCTTCCACCTTTGGGGGCAGAGAGAGAAAATTTCACTGCAGTTTCAGCTAGCTCTGTAATTAAGTACCAGTAATTAACATGTGTTAATACCAAGCTCTGGCTACTATGATTCAGTCTTCCTGACAGATTGGCCACAATCTCCATCTAAACCAAGAAACTGGGCCAAATTCACTCTGTGTTTAAAGCAGTCACAGCTTCACTGACTTTAGTGGAGTCTTCCAGCATACAGCAGTGGCAAACAAGGAAATGAGTTTGCCAATATCCTTAGAACATGGGCCAGGAGACTCCCAGTGCAGGTATGAGATAAAAGGGACAGCTGGCTATTTGAGCAGAGGGATTTTAAATCTGCCATTGATGCCTAAGGGTAGGGGAAGAATTGGACCAGCTATATCACGAGTACCTGCTTCAAGCTGCTGCAGTGCTGAATCAATCAGACAGTGTAACTGCTGGTGGAATTCTGGATGGAATCCATGAAAGGATCCAGACTAGTATCAGTGGACAGAAAAAGAAAATACTTTTAAAGTTCAGAACACCCACAATTAGAGATGTTTCATCACTTGGACCTCGCTGTCCATGAATCTCATATTCTTACTGGATATCAGCTGGCATAAAATGAGATACCACCACAGAAGTGTTGAATAATGGCTCAATCAATGATCACTCGTCAATCAAACTATGTCAGTTTGTATCAGCTGATATCCTGTATCAGCTGATGATCTCAGTGAGGAAACCTCAGGATGACAAAAGGGGAGGGACATGGTTAATTGTTTGGAAAAGACATAACCACCAAGGGGGAGGAAGAAATGCATAGTCTGGTACAAAGTGGGTATGACAAGGAGTTAAGCGGGATGAAGTTAAGCAAAGGAAGAGTTAGGTGGGGTATTTGGATGAGATCTATGGCACGGTTTCACAAGAGAAGTGATGGAATGTTTGGGTCATTTAAAACTAAACTGGTCAAAGCCCTGGAGAATGTGTTGTGCATGTCAAGTGATCTTAAAAGCCCTCTCCCGCCATTATTTCCATAGATAAGCCCAGGAGGTGGTGACAAATTCTGGACCAGACCTCACCATAATCTTGTGAGCTATTCTTGTGTGACTGGGGCTTGAAATGGCGGACATTGCACCGCGCTCGGCAGTTCTGATGGTCATCCTGGACCAAAATTTTGCAACAAGGGCCGTTCTTCTGGTATTCTTGGAGAACTGTCAAATATGTTCCTCTGGATTCAGCCCAGAACTAAAACCATAAGATCTGGCTCATAATTCACACTCTGCTAAACACCATAGTACCTGGGCACTTTCACCATGATATCTGAGTGCTCTGGGATTCAAGCATTCAAGTCTTGTGCCTCTGAGCTTGAAGACTGACGAGGTTTTGATTTGAGGTTCCATTTCTGACTCACCCGTAATCATTTCCAAAATATATGTGTCATGAGACACCGGCTCCTATCTCTGTGACTCTTAAGGGTAATGGAGAAGTTTCAGTCTTTGGAGGATAAGTCTCAGGTTCTTGGCTACCTGCCCAGAAGGATTATTTTACAGCAGGTTGAGTTCTGTAGTAATTATCTTCAAAACAGCTGGACTGGTGGATAAACTCTCTGTATCTTCATATACAATACGAGAGCAAATACGGAAAATTAAACTGCAATTTCAGGCTGACCTAACAGATGGGCAGAAAAAGCATCTTGCCCGACAAGTCTCAAGCTGAAGTCCAAGACTCCCCTAAGTTTAGATTTGGGGGAGATTATTTTCATTTCTAGTCAGTTCAGAACTTCCCCAGGGAAAACCAAAGTTGTTCAACTGAAAAAAAAAAAAATTGGAACCAAGTGTTTTCATTCTAAATTTCTCACAGGAGGAAATTTCAGTTTGCCAACCACCTACAAAATTGCTATGAGGCAATGGCTGTTCATCAGTTTGTTCCGGCAGTTTTGGCATAGCCTAGAGGTTTGATAAGAGTCCCAACTTTTCACATATTAGTCTAGCTAAACCCAATAAGGGCAGCACTGAAGAATGGGCTAGATGAAAACCCCTTTCAGAGCCCCGCTTGACCTACCTATCAGTCCTGATTCTCATTTACACTCAAGCCATTTTATACTGCAGCATAAAAGGGCCCTACAGTGGTTTTAAATATAGTTTACACACAGCCAGAGAGGTGTACAGTGGTCTTAATATATACGAGCATCAGGTCCATCCCCTTCAGAACCTTTGTCCTGTTTCTCCACTATCTTGTGCTTCCTTCTAGTTCTTTCTATTTGTTGCAAAGTGAGCACAAATCTGAATTCTCCACTTATTTACGCCACTGGTAGCATTTTACTTCCACTAACCTGAGGTGGAAATGACAACACAGGGAACAAGGCAATGGAGAGTCATGCTGCTTATAGTTGGGAAGAACAAGCAAAACCTTCCCAGTCAGCTCTCTGGAGGTTGAGGCGAGTATGGGGGTGCGGGGCAGGAACCACAAACAAGCTGTGACAATTAGAGGAATCTGTCTGTGCAACCTGGGAGGTGTCTCTGGTCAGCTGAGGAGGATAATCAGGAGATTACCAGACAACGGAGGGACTGTAAGGTTATAAAAGGGCAGAAGCCGCTCCATTTAATCTCTTTGGCCATTTCCCCCCATCTTAAGATAAGGGAAACTGTTGTAGAAATCAGATGAGGCGGGAGGAGGAAGGGACCCTATCAACCTACCTAAACACAGATGGTTCCCCATGACTCCCAAGGGAAGGGTGAGCTAGACTGGGAGACGCAGGCAGGGTTGTATAAAAGTGTGTATTTCTCATGTGATTAAGTAAAAAGCATTAATGTGTTAGATGTCTGTATTCTGTGCTACCCCCACTACATGCCCTCAGAGAGTTAAACTGTAATCCAGAGGGCTCAGGCCTTTGGAGGGATTCTGGGAGAGGAAGGGTTTAAGATGTAGGGGAGTCTGAGGAGTCAGCACAAGTTCCAGGCTCTAAGCAATGCCTGGGCTCTCTTCAAATTCTGGATGTTTAAAACACCCAGGGATCCAGAGGCTGGATTCCTTTCATAGCAATCTGGTGGGCCATCAGCAGGGGAGGCTGTCCAGATCTGTGACAACCGCAAACACAAATGAAAAGAAAAACCGACGAACAAAAAAGAATCTTGACTTCCTTTAGTAAGGCACAGCAAACAGAATTAGTATGCGAACGTCCTGTAGGCAGAAGTAATAATGTAGAGAAAGAGGGAAACTCTCTCAGAGGATGATGAAACCATATTTCATGGGAGATGTTATGAACCATTCCTGCCAAATGAGAAATGTGTAAATTATCTGGGTAAGCAATCAGCTCGAGATTATAATTGCCAATTTGCAAAAAATTCACCAACAATTAGGCAAAATAAAATAACCCACCTGAGGAAATGTAATGCCTGACATTCCAGCACCTCTTTAAACGTGTCTACAGTCTACCCGATATTTTATTTCTCACTCTGAAATTAAAGTGGGATTTTTCATTCAACAGACAGGAAGGAAGTGGCCATCTCAGCAGAATTGCAAAACGACTTTGCTAACGTCTAATTTCCCTGGAATTCTCTAGGATATAAAACGTCTTTCCTCCCCAAACTCTTCGGTATATTATGATACAGAGGGGGAAATAACGGAGGGTTTCTTAAAAGAGAAAAACATGTCTAATAAATATGATGCTCATATGAGCACAGGATTTAAAGAGATAAAATGGTCAACCTGGAAAATGTGCTTCTGGTAAGGATCAGATATTTTCATCTGCACTGGAGAAGCAAGGCCCAGACTAAACCTGGCTACTGTGGGTCCCAGTTGAGGGGCATGTTTCCTGGACAGACTTTATACCTCTAGCTACATTGGAGGTGAAGAGTTGGAATTCTCGCTGCATGTGTCCAGGATGAACACACTGTCAGAGTGTGCTCCTGGGTTGGCTGCACTAGAGGTGGACCTGGATCTCTGGCCGTAGGGAGTACTGTCTTCTCTGGAGGACTGTGCTTGAGAAGCAATTTTCCTGGCTGGACAAGACTGTGCTTCTTGGGTGAATGCAGTGAGTAAGTGTGTTTTCTGGGTACAGCCAGTACTTTCAGTTTGCCCTGCAGGGATGCACTGACTATATACACACCTGTTGCAATTGCACAAGCTGCTCTAGACAAACATAGTTCGTAATTCCAGCTGCAGAGCTTCAGTTAAGCAGTATGCATACTAATTGCAAAGAGAGGTCTGTATTAACCAACAGCATCCTCACTGACAACCTTCTTTCAAGCAACTTATTGCTCCTGCACACAATTCCTCATTTTCTCTCCTGGAGCCAAAAGTGGCTCCCCTGGGAAAAAGAAAAACCAGGTGCAACAAAAACCAAAACCAAAAGAACAACAAAAAAACCCGCAAAGCCTTCAGAAGTAAAACATCTTCATCTGCTAGGCGAGAATCAGAAATATTGATTAATTTCCCATTCCTTCCCTCCTACCTCCATCCCCAGGAAATTGCTGAAGTTTCTCTCATGTTAAACAGAAAACCTGTCTCTGAGCTTACCCTGAGGAGTGATTCATTTGGCTTCTGAATGAAATGTGTGGATTCAGGGCTCCTGAACAGGCAAACTGGCAGTGTGTCCATGCCACCGAATGAGTTCATCTAATTAGGGAGTTTATTTGTTTGAGTTGTACACGAATATACCAAATTACATTATCAGATCATAGTCCTGTGTCTGATTTATTCCTTCTTTGTTCTTCAAGTCTTCGTACATCTAAGCAATTAACCTCTCAAAGAACTGGAGAACACATAATTATCCTCATTTGTCTAAACGTCACCAAGATGGCTGCCTTTCAATTAACCTTCTGGAAATGGTGGAAAGTTGGAGTGATATAGTGATCATTTTGAACCTCACTGTATGGTTTCAAAAATGTAATTGAATTGAAATACTCAGATGGTAAAACATAGTCAGATAATTGTTACCACAGGTAAAAGGATCAAGAGCGGGTTTCAGGTAGAAAGGGAAGTTAACTGAGCTACGGTAATGTTATAATAATACCTTGCACTTCTGTCTAAGGATGTCAAAGTGCTTTACGCACATTAATAAACTGAGCTTTTCAGGGTCCCTGCTATTATACACATCCACAGTAGTTCCCTCCTTTTTACAGAGGGTCAAACCAAGGCAGAGAGGCTGAAGTGTAGCTTGGCTCTGAAAAGCGACAGTCAAAAAAACAGCACTGATCCATTCCGCTTTGTTTTGAGTATCAACCATTTTCAGCTCCAATTCGCATACTTGATAAGAAAATAACAGAAACCAAAAAGGTTCGGAGACAGGGGATGAAAACGAGGAGAGGGCCAGAAAAACTCTGAATGTATGTAGACATTGAAAAGACTGGGGCTGTTTACTCTAGTCTAAGATGCTAATGAGTAATAGGGGACATGCTAAAGGTAGACAAATAAATACATGTTCTAAGGAAGGTATAGAAACCACGTTTGGCCAGAGAGCAGCCCTGGAAAACTTCAGTCTGAAGGATGAAAATGTCGCTACGTTCTAAGTCCCATATCCTCAAAGGTACTAAGGCATCTAACTCCCATTGACTGTAATGGGAGTCAGTTGCCTGCACCCCACAAAAAATATCTTTGAGGGCCAGGGTTTAGTTGACTGAAAAAAGGGGGGCTTAAATATAACCATTAGAGCTGTCTGTTGCCTCTCTTGCTATAATACAGAGCTAATATTAACAGAGTGTGTTTCAGCCAGAAAGAGTCCACTTCCTTATAGTGTGTCCTGGAGTCATTTCACCTGCCACTGAAATGCACACATATTTGGTGTGGAATTTGGCAGCTGTTGAACAGGATATTGCAACACTGCTATACATTACCATAGTGATGAGTGTACTATAAATGTAAGGGTAGGGATTCCCCCTCTCAATATGGCCTCTACACACTTTGGAGGATATAGGCTGTAAAAGCCCCATAGCCAGGAAGGGGGAAATTGTCCAGCACTGTATAAGACAGCTGTAGAGTGCAGTAACAGGTCCCTTCACAAGCCACAGGAGGTGAGTCAAGCAAGTGAGGGGGATCCCTGCCTGGTGGGGGGAATAAAAGGAGGGACGATACATATTGTACTTCCTGGCTGCTCTGTGTTACGGCAGAGGCCACACTGGTTCCTGGAAAATGCCAGCATCAGAAAGGTGCAAAGACCCCTCTTCCTCTGGGCTGCATTGTTCAGGAAGAGTAACACAGAATCTCAGCCACGGAGATGGACAGACAAGATTTACCACAGGCTCAATAGCCCAAATCCTGAAATACTTATTCAGACAAAACTCAAACCTCAAGAGGTCTGGGTTCAATTCCGGGCTATGTCACAGATGTCCTGTGCGACCTGAGGCAAGACAATCTCTCTGCACCACAGCTCCCAAGAGTCAAATGGGAAGAGTTGTACTTTCTTCTCCCCGGCCTTTTTTCTGTCCTGGTATTTACAATGTAAACTCTTCAGGTCATGGTCTGTCTCTTACCATGTGTACCCTGCATGTTGCGGCCCCGATCTCAACCAGGGCCCCTATGTGCTCCTAAAATCATCATAATCATCACCAGTGCTATTCAGGCAAAACTCTCATTGATACCAATGGGAATTTTGTTCAGGTATGAGCCCATAACAAGGGAATCAAGGACTTCAAAGTTTGGCCCAGTGCAAATCCTCAGAGTTAGAATTCAACCCAGACAATGAATCTTTTCTCTTGCAAGAAATGCTAGGTGATTTTTAATGACCATCCGGGGTCAGGACCTGAATATCATGCAAAGGAAGAAGGTCGCTCCATAATAAAGTTAACATTAGAGAAGCTGTCACGGCAAAACTGTCTTTGTCTTTGTTTATTTTTAATAACAGAAATGTTTTGCTGATATAGCGTCTGACACACTGAGAGGGTTATAATTTCACATTCCCCTTTTCTAATAAATATGTATCATTTCCACCAGAACGTGCCCGGTCAAGCTCCGTCCCCAGAACACAGTATATTAAAAAGATGCCGACGCTGGCTATTGCATGTCAATAAAAAAAAAAAAAAAAAAAATTGCCCTCTGAAGTTCATCACATTTCATTCCTGACAAGCGTGGCTTTCCAATTCGCCTCCGAGCCGCCACTTCCCTCTCAGCGTGAAATCCAGCCCGCCGAAAAGCAATTTCAGCATGGGCACCTCGTCGTTCCTTCCAGTTTTGATGCAAAGCGAGGGGAAAAATAAATTGGGCAGCCAGACGGTTGGGAGCGCTTGTTCCTACAGACCCGCTTGGCCAAATCAGCTCTAAAGCACACCTGTTTTTCATTGTTCAATGAGATACACATCTGCCCCTGACAGTGCGTAACATTTAAACAAAGTTCAGCTCTGCTTTACCACTGTCACTTCCTACGAGGTTGGTTGGTTTGTTTTCCTCTCAAACATCTTCTCATGAAAAATGGGCTTTCTCGCTCTCCCTAGCTCATCTTCCTCTCCTTCCCATCCCCTTCTCGGCTCTCATGGCTCCAGCCAGTACCCAGTGGAGTCAACAGAAAGACTCTCACTGACTTCAGTGAGCAGTGATTTAGGATTCACGGGCCAGATGAAGACTCCTTGTGAAGTAAGGCACTGTTCACTGTGAGGGTATCACATGCCAGCCCACTGAACTCAATGGCTTTCTCTTCATTGACATGAGTTTCATTCATAAGTTTAGGAACAGTCCTCTGTCCTGTCTCCTTGTTCTCCTTTTCCCACTTCCCCAATATCAGAGAAACCCCACCTTCTTTTTGAGCAATTTAACCATGTCTACTCCTCCTGATTTACATTTTACAAGGTAATGAATCAACTTAATTTTTAAGCTTTTGGTGGCCGGGGCTGTCTTTTTGTTTTCTACAGAACCCAGGGGCTCCTGATCCATAAGTGGGGGTCCTACATACTACAGTAATACAAGGAATAAATAAATACAAAATACATTAAGAAGTCCTTTATACTATAGTTATGGGCATCACAGAGGTAGACTAGACTAGAAAGCAGGAGTAGGAACGTCACTTGGGTTCTCATTCTGTCCAGATACAGATGCTTTTGGAATTTTTGTTGGTTGTGTTGCCCAGTTCTAAAGCTGTTGCGCCACCCCAGAGGCAGCTGCATTTTAGCAGCAGGAGAGGTGATTCATCACCGTACGCACACAGAGTTTAAAAAGTGTTCTGAGATCATTCAGGACAGAAGCACCTGCACACAAAGATGAGTAACTGTCATTAATCGCAAGGACGTGGGGATGCTATTATCATTATCTGCACATGCTGAATCTGTGACGTGCACGTTGGATCAGCGACTAGCAAAGCTAGAACGTCAAACCCAGCTGCTGCAGAAATCAGTGCAAAGACTCTACTTCTGCAGCAGTGTGGTGGCATTGGGCGTCTCCTGCTTAGTGTGTTTGTGTGCTTAGTGTGTTTGTGAGAGAGAGAGAGAGAGACAGACAGACAGACTCACTCTGAGCAGCAGGTACTCTGCCCCACAGTGTCCTAACATTCCCGGAGCCACCCTGAGAAACAACAAAACACAGCAGCATGGCTTATAGTCAGGAAGAGGGATATACGGTTACAGGCCTGCCCCCCAACATGCTGCAGGCATGTCCAGCATGACTCCAGGGCCATGGGTTAAAATTGTTGGGGCAGCTGATAGGTCAGTGTTACCGCCACTCTCCTTTGTCACTTGTAGTGACACAGTCCTACACAACACCCCCTGAGAAATGATACCTGGCATTAAGGCATGCTCCCTAGAAACCACATTTCCTGGCTCTAAATATTTTTGGGCTGCTTTTAATGACCCAGCCACTGATGCAATAAATAAAGGAAGAACCATAATAATCATCATTTTAAAAAAGATGGTTTCCTGGAGACATAACCCCAAGTACTGTATGACCCCCTTAGGAAATGGTGTCTTAAGCTATTAGAGGACAACCCTGCATTGTTTATGTATAGGGGGTCCCTTCCTGAGACTTCTTCACTCAGTGCAACAGAGGATGTTGCAAACCTCCAAGGTCCCGGCTAGAATAGCCTGGAGGGGGAATGAATTCTTTGCCAACCCCAAATGATATGTTCTAATTTGGATCCTGGGATAATAGAACATATGGCGCCATGTTGCTGTGCTAAGTACAGCAATTCCCGTTTTAATACCACCACCAAACACTCTTAGGGCTTGGTCCCATGTTCATTAATAAGACAATCATTAACTTAAATGGGCATGGCTTATAACTCTATAGCTTCTCTTCTATCTGTAGATCTCAAAGCATTTTACAGAAGTAAGTGTCATCCCCATTTTACAGGTGGGGAAACTGAGGCACAAAACGGACAGTTGTTCAGGACCACACACTGAGTCAGTGGCATAGATGGGAGCAGAACTCTGATCTATCCCACACCCAGCCACATTCTGCGTCCCAGCCACACTATGTTACTTTAAGATTAGCTATGGTACTTTACTTAAAGTATGTCTACACTGCAAAGAATGTTGTGTTCTTAATGTGGGTTAGCTATTTTGGGCTAAAATAGCAGTGAAGAGACAGCGACTCAGCTTTTAAGTCAAGTTAGCAGCCAGAGTTCAGCCCCAGGCTGCCCTCTAGGTTTGAAACGGAACTGCCAATCCAGGTTAAAAGCCAGGTTGTCATGCCTTCACTGAGTTGAGAACACATCTTTCTTTGCAGCATGGACATACCTTTAGAGGCTTTGAAGCAGATGTGTGAAGATGAGTGGGGAGGGAACAGCAAGAGGGCGCACATGAGGGACTTCATAAAACCATCTCTCTCTGCATTATCTGGAGAGAGAGAGTGAGGATAATACAATAGCCACAGAGTTTATTCTCAGCTGAGTCCGATGGCAACATAATTAAAATGCAAGCTGGAGTCAAGGTACCTATCAATAAATCTTTGCTTCTGGCTCCCAAGCTTGACAGGAAGCCTATACCTGGCGAGGGGAGTTCAGACAGAGGGAGAGGCAGGAATAAAGGGTCTGGTTTATGGACGGCTATTTTAATGTTACAGTTGAGTAATGGGCCTTGCAAATTAGCACCCACCGGCCTGAAATACATATTTTTCCAAGGACACACAGGCTCTCAATCCAACAGGTGATGTGGGCAAACAATCCCTGAGGGGAGCTTTGATTTCTGCACTTCTCAGTTGCAGTCATATTTTATTCTGGGATGACGGTAAAGATAGCAGATAGCTCTGGGGTGATCGAAGGGCTCAGGGAGGAAATGGAGCAGAAAATGACCCAGCATGAGAGCAGGGGGATGCTGATAAACTAAGGTGGTGGGGTAAGGGGGGCAGCCAGCCTGTCTCCAGGGGGAGGGAAGATAGCAAGGGGGCTATGAAGTACCCAGTTTGGATCCTCTCTTTCACTCCGAGCATGGTCACTGGCTGATCTGCACAGGTTGGCATTGATGGATTGAGGCACATCCACTGCAGGGACAGATCTAACTGGCCCAATCCCTTTGCAACCAGTTCCCTTCTTTCTATTCATCGTCACTTTGTAATCCCGCCGCCCCCGCCCACCCACCATCCCAATCCGCTGGTGCACAATTCGTCTGAGCCTTTGGGGATTTTAGGTTAGTAGGCTTCCAATGTTTTCAGCACTCACATGGCCCAACGTACATCTGTGCCCATGAAGCTACCCGCCGGCCTGCAGTGAAATAAAGTGAGCATCCATTCACTGGTGTAATCATGGACTGTTTCTCTCTCCCCCAGCCCAGTAAATCTCCTCACCTCCTGTCACTCCGATGCCTGTTCCGTTTGGAGGAAACTCAATGCTGCCTTGCTGGATCAGGTGCACTGAGGCCGGGGTGCTTACTGACACGAGGCATAGCACGGAAAAGAGGAAGAGCCTCAGGACCATGCCCCAGTCTGGCTGGCCCCTCCCTTTTCGTCCACTGGACACTCTCAGGTAGGCTAACTGGCCCTTTGCCTTCACAGACAGGTAATGGCAGCATTCTTCCGGGAGCTGCCAAAGCTGCTCGGAGACAGGCCTAGGGAGATTCCCCTTGGGTTTCCCTGCTGCCAATCACTGCAACGCCGTGGCGGCAGCCCTCAATCAGGATGCGGTTCCCAAATGATGACATCACAGTGTGAGGCCTGACATCATGAGACTGCGATGGAAGCTGGGGGAGCTCACACTGCAGCGGGTCCCTTAAGGAAGGGCCTGCGAAAGCTCACCCTGAATTTCCGAGTTCAAACCTAGAGCGCTACATTGCCTATTAGCAATGTCTTCCCTAAAGCTGCCTGGTGAAAGGCTGCTCCTCCGGGGCATACTGCTTTCCCTACAGGAGAAGGGCAGGGTGCAGCCTACACTCGGGAGTTTGGCTGGAATCTGAAATTCTGGACTGAACGCCGGAAGGGCTGGCTTTGCCTCGATGCTAACAGAAGAGTGCAGGAGGGGGTTAGTGCAATACACACTTGAGGACACTAAGTGGAACCCGGGCAATGGATTGATGGGGAGCAGAGAACAAAAAGTTGAACCATCCCTTTCCCCATCTCACTGGCCCATCATACTTTTCACGCCTCCTTCCATCAATCTCTCTCACTCCTCCCTTCCTTTCCTCTCTCCCCTCATGTCTTTCTCCACATTCTCCTCACCTCTTTCCCATCACATCCTCCCCACTCCCTCCTCATCTTTCTCCAGCTCTTTTCTTCACTCCATCCCTCACTGTCTCTTTTACATCATTCCCAGGCCACCCTCTCCCTACCCCACTGTCTCCCCAGTGGAAGCGGCCCAGGCTACATTGCCTCTGAATAGGAATGCAAGAAAAAGAAGCGTCTGAGTAACAGCACGCGTTCTCGCTTCCCCGGAGACGCACGTAGCTACGTAGAGCCACCAGCAGCATGCAAGTCAGCAGCAGCCCTTGCCTTACCGATGTCTCTACACAACACTTTGACTGTTGTGAGGGCTGTATTTATCACAGTGTGGGGCAGGTGCCTGCAAATTGCTTTGAACCTCCAGTTATGAGCAAGACCCCTATAATTCTTCTCCTCATTGTACCAACAGCATTCTATGGATACAGCGTTTCTGCATTGTGAATTGACTCTCCTAGCCCCTCCCCACTTGGAAAGTAATTAAGACAAGGAGGAAAACACAGCTTTTCTTGCAGCCCCAACGTGGCAGCTTCTGAACAGGACGGGCTGCGAGCCCACGGAAAACGCAATGTATCTCCTGCCCCGCACCTTCAGGCACGTACTTAGATCATTTGGATTTTGTCATCAGGTCTCAGAGATACTCATTTCACGTTCCTGACTAGATGTTGGCTCGTGCTCATTGGTAACCCAATTTAAGGCTTTGCAGTTGCATGTGTCATACCAGCCTGTGTCTTCGTGCATTCCCAGTGATGTTATTCCAGCTTCAGCCTCAGCCCGGGAACACCACACACCCATCAGAGGAAAACACATATGCCCATCAGGAGCTGTACCTTCAAGCTGTACCTTGAGGTGAGTCCTGTCTACCACCCACTCTTTTTACCTATAGGAGCCACACCTTCTCCCACTTTAATCCTTTATTCTGAATATTTCATGGGTATTTCGTGCTATTCAAAAGGCGCCAGCTCGGCTGTCCTGGAAAGTGAAATCTTATTCTCCTTAGAACTGGTACGGCATCCCCTGGGCGCATGCCATCCCTTGCCCATCCATGTATCTCAGTGCTGTTCAGGGTAGACCCCTCTGGGCATGGGACAGGAGTTCAGTCTCCAAGATCCATCCTGCCTTTGCCACCCTTACTGAGGTTACACTTCAGTGGACCACACGAGAAAGACCACACGTCCACTGGGGATAAGGACAGAGACTCGTTTTACACAGGTTACTAAGCAACCATCGGAAGGCAACAAATCATGGTCCTTACTGACTTGGGCTGGACTTGACCCCGCTGCCTCTTGGCAACAGCCCATCTCCCATGATCATTCACTTGAGTCATCCAGGTTCACCGACTCTGCCCTCTCTACCCGGATCAATGACGCACACCACCTAGTAACCGCCTGCTCTAGTGCACTACTGCTGTACACAGATGGAATCAGAATCATACAACCTTGAGTCACTAGCTGCACTCTGCCAACACCCAGGGAAGACTGTATGTCAGCACAAGCTGGTTGGCGCTGTGCTCAAGGAGCAGGGAGATCCGAGTTCTGTCTCTGCTCTCAGCTTGAGGTTCCAGGTGGCCAGGAAACGCAGCAGAGGTACAACTATGAACTCACTGTGAAACACTGCAGAGAAGGTGCAGTGTCTAATTGACATTAATGCCCACCTAGTGATCATCAAAAGCTTTGGTAGTGTGATAAGATTGCCTTTGGGATTTGCCATGATGATGAAGAATTCACATCCGGGCATGAGAGAAAGATGGAGACATGTCCATTAGCTCTTACCAATCCCTACAGAAGGAAAACCCGGCTTTCAAAGTGAATGAACATGCCTTTTCATTCCCCCATGGCAGCTTTTCCATTCAGTCTCCCACGGGCACCTCCATCTCCTCACATAGAACCTAATCCAAAACACTGAAGTCAACAGAAAAGCTCCCAGGCACTTCAACAGGCTGTGGATCAAGTGAAGTCCCAAGCAATTTCAGCTCTTTAAAGCTTTAAAACTCTTTAACAAAAAAAAGCTAAATGCAGGGACCAAAAGCACTCAGGCCAGTTAATTTGTGGTCTTGCCTTTAAGTACCTCTGCAGGGAAAGTCACAAGTGGTTCCAGGAAATGCCATTGGCCTCCTCCACCTATAATACTGCAAAGCTGCTATGAACATCTCTCTCTCTCTTTTATATATATATATATATATATATATATACACACACACTTTTTTTTTAAAAAAAAGGAGAGAATGGGCAAAAGAAAGCAGAAGTCATTTTCTCTTGGCAAAGCTGCAGACTCAAGGAGAAACATAAAATCCCAGATGAAGGGCTTGTCTAGTTTATTATAACATCAGCTTTAATTTATGCTCCTGCCTTTTATGATTGTTCTCTATCACTGTTCCTGGGGCTTATTTATAGAGGGCCATTAGCACAGGGAGCGAGCCCTGATGAGTGAGCATTTGGAGCGTCTGCCAGGGGAATGGGGATATAAACTGAGATGAGGAGGCGGCAAACTCTTGCAGGGAGCTTTACCGCGTCCTCTCTCTGGGAGCCGAGAAGGATAATTTGATCTCGGAATATGATACGACTTTATTTCAGATGGCGTCTTTCAAGCAAACTGTAGCCTTCTCTTGACATGCTTTAATAAACTTCAACGCACCATCACTGAACTAAATGATAAAACACCAGCAGCGGGGAGATGGGGAATGAGCGGTAAAGACAAAGGATAGGTCATTAGCCGAGTGCTGGGGATACAAAGGAGAAGGCCCTGGTGCCCTGACCAGGAAGACGGCATGCGCAGAGATAGAAGGACACGTGGAGATGGTTCCAGGGGTGACATAGGGATATTGAGGCAAGGATATATCACAAGGACCTTTTTCTTGGCATGAGTTGCAGAGGAGAAGGCTCTTGGGCCTGCAAGACAGAACAGAGGATGGAGCTAAATGAGAGGAGGAGAATGGAAAGAAAAAAGGCTTGTTAAGTAGATTGGAGCAAGTCCATGGAAAGGTCCTCCCCAAAAAACAAGAATCAGGGTCCCGCTTCTGCTTATCGCATGGCAATTGCATAGACCTCAAGAGAGTACGCATAATTTACACTGATGTTCAGTGAATGGAGGATCAGGCCTATACGGGGCAATATAGGACAAGCTCCCAAAATGGACACAGAAGGGGCAGGAGCTATTTGAGGTTGTGCGCATTGTCGTTATGCTTAGAATCGCAAGTCCTGCTGGAGGTGTCTTTTACTGAATTTCTGTGCAGTCTTTTATTCAGTAAAACTCCCAGTGACTCTCTCCCTCTGACGCACAGATGCTTCAGAACAATGTGGGATTCTTTCTTTCAGCACAGACAGCACCGGGGGAAGATTTTTAAACAAACTCAACTCCTCTGCAGGCGCACACACGGACACACACAATCACTAGTCAGATTTTCCAGTGTGCTCAGAGTGTTAGGTGCATGATAGGCGCAGAGCTCTTGGGAAAATCTGGGCCCTGCTGTCTCTAACCATATATTGCACAGTCCAGCACCACAAAATGAATAAGTGAGGTCAACCCCACGCTGGCAAGAGACAGGGTGAAAGGTGGGATTGCTGCTCATAACAAGGAGCAGTGGAGAGGAATCCCCTAGGAAAAGGCTTATTTAGATCCTTCACTCCCTCTCCCTGAGGCCAGTGCAGGGCAATTCCTTTGAGCCCTACAGCTTTATTCAGTTCTTAGTCTGGGCCCAATCCTTTTCCCTGGTACAGTTCTTGTCAGTTCCAGCTCAGGTGGTAACTAGGGGATTTATCATGACAGGTCACACCCTTTGTTCTGTTCCACTCCCTTTTATAGCTTTGACACAAGGTGGGAATCTTTTGTCTCTCTGGGTCCCCACCCCTCCTTCCAAATGGCAAAGCATCAGGTTTAAGATGGATTCCAGCACCAAGTGACATGGTCACATTTCCTGTGAGACCCCCACACCTCCATTCTTTCTGGTCTGACTCAGAGGAACACAGGAAGGCTTATGAGTAAACAGAGCCGTTTACAACCAATTGTTCTAGTTAATGGGAGCCATCAAGATCCTAAGCTGCCAGCAATGGCCCACACTTTGCATAATTACAATAGGACCTCAGAGTAATACTTCATATTTCGGGGTGTAAAAAACAAGAATGATACATACAAACAGGATGAACACACTCAGAGTATAGACATAACAACACCTTACAAGAGATCTTTTGCATAAAGCATACTCCAGCTACATTATATTCACATTCCAAGCATATTTTCATAAAGCATATGGAGTGCAACATCACAATTGGCACAAACGGATGCGTGCACGTGTGATAATTCATACCAGGAATGTCCCTCTCCTCCTGTACAATAACCTCCTGTACAATGACCTCTTCTCTTGTACAATAAACATCTCACTCATCCAAGCAAGAAGACTAATGGCATCATGTGACTTAAGTGACCTCAGGTGTGAGTATTAAAGAATAGTAAATAGTCAGAAACCTAATCTGAGCAAAGCATTTGTGAACAGCCCATAGGCACAAGTATGTTTATGACAGCACGACGAGGCAGATTGTAACCTAGAGAAAGAGCTGCTGTTCTGCTAAAGGATAAAATAGATTAGACAGATAGCTAGGCAGACAGAAAGACAGACAACGATGACACCAAATGAATTTGTAAAGATCAAAGTCTGTTCACAGATCATTTGTGAAGAGAACAAAAGGGTTTAAATTCGTCCACTAAATCTTTCACCACAAATCATCTGCTCAGCTCTTGTGCTGAATCTCTTCAAACATTTGTAGATTGCTTTTGTATCCCCTCTGCACAGAGAGGAGTTAGGAAACAAGAGGAGAAGCTGCCTTTTTCTTGGAGAAATACAGAGTCACTAATCCAACTCCAGCTATCACAGTCTGAATCACAGACAGGGCTGGTGAGAAGAGAGAATCGCCCTTAGGAAAATCTGAACTTCAAGCTCTATCTATCCCAATCCAGTGGCTCTCTGATCCCCCCTCCTTAATAGATTCTCACTGCAGGGGAAAGAGATGATGTTAAATTATTTTAGAATATGCTGAGAATGTCCTGCTTGGGTAACTGAAGCTTCATAAATCATTCTTCTTTCCTACGCTTGATCTCTCCTGCAGCAGGAAAATGTGAGTTCGCTGGGGAGTTTGTGGCCTTGGCACTTCCATGAACATGTTTAGGGTGCGTGGCATGGAAACTAGGAAGATACGGCAGAAGAAAGGCTAAGGAACAAGCAGGGAGAAGAGGCAGAGGGTTTGGAAGAGGTGAATGGATGAATTAAGGAGCTGGCAGACACAAGTGAACTTGTAAGGGTATCTGAGAGAAGTTGGGGAGGCTTGTAGGCAGAACGGGAGACCAGAGAGCACGGGCCTCTGGTTCCACTCCTATATCTGGGAGGGTGTGCAGATTTAGTCATTAGAGGAGGGGTGTAGGAGCCGAGACTCCTGGTTCAGTTTGCAGATTTGCGAAGGAGTACAGGTTTAGTGATCACAGAAGGGAACTAGGAATCAGGCCTTCTGGGTTCTATTCCTGGCTCGGCGAGGCCACGCTACTGTGCGAATGTGAGCCAGATGTTTCACCTCTCTGGGCATCAACTTTCCCACCTGCTCAGCAGTATTAGTCTTTCCCCTTGTCTCACAAGAGCATAGCCAGTCTTGATTCATTAATGTCTGGGAGGTACGTGGGCAGCGTGGGCACGTCTTATCGGGAGAGCTCTCCTGGAGATAAAAAATAACCACCCCGAACAAGGGTGGTAGCTTTATCACAGGGAGCCACGAAGCGCTGTCTATACTGGCGCTTTTCAGCGCCAACACTTTTATCGCTTGGGGGTGGGTGGGTGTTTTTTCACACCCTTGAATGACTGAAGTTTGAGCACCGAAAGTGGCAGTGTAGACACAGTCTCGCTGTACAGCATCTGTCTCTTCCGGCTTCTTATGACCAGCCAGGGGGCTCTGGTAGGGTTGTAGTGATGCAACACCCACTGCCTGAATGCAGAACGTTAGCTGGAGAAAGGAACGAAGCATTCAGAAGGACAAAAGCAAGGTGAGGAGTGAATAGTTACCCTTGAATTCAGCAGACGGGCACTCCTTTGGGGTACGAGGGCCAGTTCACCCCGTCCTAGCTCGGCAGAGCCACTGGTACTACATGAGAAGCCAACAGAGTTACAGAGTCACTAGGGATTCACCTATGAAGGTGCCTAAATACCAGTGTTGCCATCCCAGCCCCAAAAGACACTGACTGGCCTCATTGTGGCCATTCTGAGCAGAGCCCCCGAGGTCTGAGCAGAGCCTGGAGACAAACATCCCCTGACATTGCTAAAGGGGTCCCTTCAGACCAGCACTGAGAGGTTCAGACACCAGGGGCGCGGGGGACATATCAGAACCTAGACAGCGAGGCTGATGTACTGGGCAGGATGCTGCACGAGGCCAGCTTGCCCACGTTGCACCTGCTCTGTAGGTTACAAGGACTCCAGTCTCCAAGACTGTCACTCTGGATCCTTTCGCCAGCATTAAAATCACTTCTCACCGAAAATCAAACGAAGCCCCTCACTGAGAAGAAAGGATTCACTGCCCAGGACTGCCTGGGGGAGAGGAGCATTTCAGTCCAGTACCAGAGCCCAGGCACGGCACCGTCGCCCTGTCATACATACTGTGACATTTCCTTCACCGCTCACCCGTCCCGCACATTCAGCCTGCACACCGATGAGGTCATCCTGGGGGCTGCAACAGCTCCACCTCTCAATGCTGGCCTGGCACCTGTCACTCACGGGTGATGGACAGATTGCAGACTAGGGAGCTCTGTGACAAGGCAGTTCGGGAAGGAGCTTCATTTTTGGCTCCAGGCAAAGAGTGACACAAACCTCCACCCCCTCATGGCAGGACCGTAACTGAGAAAGCTAAAGGTGAGAGCTGAATTTGCAAACCCCTGCTGGGAGCAGCAGAAA
Organism: Dermatemys mawii; assembly: GCA_007922305.1. Lineage (NCBI taxonomy): Eukaryota > Metazoa > Chordata > Testudines > Dermatemydidae > Dermatemys > Dermatemys mawii. Next base: position 4,402,217 of record ML677397.1, on the reverse strand, counting down.
GTCACCCTGGCCCTGCGTACAAGCCTCCTCTGGAAGTTATTGAAGAGCAATGGTGTTGAATCACACCAGTGGAGCAGGAGCCCCTGGCTGACCCTATGGGGCAACCACACATCCCTTAGCTCCAGGAACATCCCTGCTCTTGGCATCTGTCCTGGAGACCATGACTGGTTTACCAACCACTCTCTTTCCTCCCCACACCAAGCTTTGCTCTGTTTTTTTATGTGTACAGCTGAGAAGGGGAAACTGACAACAGGGCTGAGAAAAAGCACACACCCCCTTAGGTCCAAATATCACTTGAGATGCTCAGATACCATGGTGATGAGCATGGCATAGACAGACAGACACACCAAGCATGCCTCACACTGATACAGTCTCTTCCCACGCATACCACAAGACCTCCCAACTACCTTCTCCCTTCTGCATAGGTCTCAAGCCAGCTTTCTCTGACACTCAAGATGGGCAGGGTCGGGATGGGGACAGAGAGGGAGATATTGGTACAATTTTCTCTCCTGATCACCCAGCACCAAAATCTTTCCTGACCCTCTCACCCAGAAAAGTGCCATGGAATAACCCCCACTCTCCTGTAAAAGACACTTCGCTCTGTCACTTTGCAAACCTGGCCTGCCTTTGCCTGACCGTCTTTGCTCTATGGACAGCACTCATGCTGCTGTGTGCCCCAGCATGACGTTGCTCAGGCGGGAGTCAAGTCACAGTGTCAAAGCACTAATGCGATCGATGCACACAGGCCTTGCGTACAACTCATTCTGCTCAATGGCAGAGCTCGACATGCAATGTTTGGGGAGGCGAAGGAGAGTTCTGCTCTCCTCCCATCTCCTGGCTCCCTGGGTCGGTTAGTTATTAGTTTCTATCGTCAGGTAAAATCTCCATTACATAATAAATAAATAAATAAATAAACTCAACCCACCTACGCTCCTCTGGAGCCCGAGACTGAGTTTTATGACACGGCAGCTATTTATTGCTCTCTCTGTTCTGCAAACACCAGATGCAACATGCACGGGGGGATGGTCTAGTTTAAGGCCCCGTGGTTATTCCACAGATGGATCAGATCGGCTATTTTAGAAGAGAAACACACGCCATGCAAACCAAAAAAGCCAGCAACAGCAGCTCCAATGACAATAGCAACAAAATCTGTAGTGATGCCTTCAACCTTGTTTTTAAACTCGGAGGAAGGCGAAAATGCCAAGAAGCATTATTAGCACCCCGGGACCAAGTCTCGCAAGCAGCTGCGTCAGGCAGGAGTTGAGCTGCCAGCAGGCAGAGAGTCACCGGAGGCTATAAGCCAAATGATGAGCCACTGGAAATGCCATAGGCAGGAGCCAAGCACAGATCTGGTGATTATCTCTGGGACAGCCCTTCTGGGCCACAGATGACAAACATGGGACCTAAATAATACCCATTTCTCCAGGTCTCCTTTTTGTTGTTTCAGATGCTAATCCATGGCATGGGCCCACTGCCGCACCTGGTGCCACGCTACATGATGAGTTAAAGGCATCCTCGGTGTAAGCCCATCAAAGCCTATGGAGTTACACCAGGGATTTTCAGGTCTGGCTGGGATCTTCAGAGGCGCTCTGGGATGTTAGTCACCCAGCTCCTGGGGAATTTCTGCGGCAGTGGGGCCCTTTGAAAATTTTAGCCTCATTTCTCTCTGCCTGCAACTCCTGGAGATGTGTGTGTCCAGGGGGAAGTGAACAAAACAACCCTCCCGCCAGACTCGATGTAGCATCCAGCATCGTGACTCATGCAGCTCAGATGGGCTTACACTCTGATGTGCTTAAGGGGAGAAGAAAGCACCAGGTCAGCCACCTGGTACATGCCGCAGCGAAGGAACACACCTGCATTTCACACTCAGAAGGCCAGTCTGCGATTCATTTGCAGCTGCTCCTCTGAAGCAGCTGCCCTGCAACCAGACAAGCCGAGGGCTCCCTTGATTTTGAACAGACCCATTCACGCACCTACTGAAAAGCGTAACTGTGTCACACAGGAAAACGCCCTCTTGAGCTGGGATTTATCTAAGATCTTCGTGGGTGAGAAGGAGAAAGCTGAGGAGGTTTGGATCAATTGTCAGAGCAAAGTTCTGATGCAGCAGCATCCCTAAAGTCTGGGGGTGAAATCCTAACTCCACTGAAGTCAACGGCAAAACTCCCACTGACTCTCGACCCAGGATTTTGATTTGGCCAGTTATAGACATAGGAGCCACCGATGAGAGGAATTGAGGGCATCCGGCAATCAACCCCTTGCTGGATCCAGCTGCAAATTTGTCAATGAACCAGCACTAGTGCCTATGCACACCCCTGCACATTCCCAGCCACAAAGAAACAGCCAGGAACTGTGAATTCCTTTTTACCTAGGCTCTTCTCCAGTGCAGCCCACCTGCACGCTGTCAGAACAAGTCTGGGTTACTGAATTGCGATCTCTACATTTCTCCCAGGGACTCCCTTTGGAGTTAAACTTCTCCATAGGCAGTCCTTCACCCTGATTGTCCCAGAAAGGCTAAGAACATGAGGATGCACTTCATAAAACCACCCCTATGGTCCCTCTGATGGAGATGGATTATAATTTGCAAATGATTAAAACCCAATTAACAACACTAAATGAGTTCCTGAGGCTTTGGTAAATGAGGAGTGATCAGAACCTTCGGTGTCCTGAGAACCTGTCAATTCTTGTTTGAAATAAGTGCATTAGCCTTGTCCAATCTCCATCTAACCTTTCCACTCGCCCTTGTTCTGTTTCCTTGGCAACCATTTAAAAGTGTTGGAAAAAGGCACAACTGCCTGGAAAGGAAAGGAAAGGAAAAGAAAGGAAAGGAAAGGAAAGACAATATGTGTTCTTTTAAGGAGTTCTCTCTCTTTCTTCAGGTGTCCTCCCCGCCATTCCCCCAGTTATGTTCTGACAATGACCACTTTCTAGCCACTACAATTACACTGCTAAAAATTCAGGTTAATTAAGGGGGGCGTTAACTGGTCTCATGGCAGCAGCTTCCCCAGTTTATGGGGCCATGGGAGGGAAACTCCATGGAGCAGAGCAGATTGTAGTTTAGCAGAAAGGAGCAGGGGCGGAGCAATCATGAGGGATCTCACTTGAGCTTAGGAAACCTCATTTGATGGAGATAGTGTGTCAGTAGACGGCCTAGTCATCAGGTCTTTTACTGCGGCTTCTTGGGAACATCCCCAGGAAAGTTGTCTTTGTTCTCAGATTCCTGGGAAGGACGGGTAATATTGAGCTATTCCTGCTCAGACAGCACCAACATCCCAAAGGATGGGGTTCTGTGAAGGATGGAGAGATAGGATGGGTCTACGGTTAAAGCCCCGGTCTGCGTCTCCGGAGACAGACTTCAAATCCCATCTCTGTCACAGGTTCCTTGGGCAAGTCACTTTGTCTCTCGGGGTGGGGATAACAATACTGCCAGCTTCCCTTGCTCCTACCTCTAGAGTCTGTAAGTACTTCCAGGAGGGGCTGTCTCTTACCTTGTGTTTGCAGAGTAGCTAGCGCAAGTGGGCCCTAATCTTGAAGGGCCTGTTAAGTGCTGCCCTAACAAGAATAACAATGGTTAGCTGGGTATTGTTCTCCTGGATTCTACATCACCGTCCCGGTGGGGCTGCCTGGTGCAAAGGAATAGAGATGCAGGCCCCAGGGAGCTGTTCCATTCTCACTCAGTCCTGATTGCCTCTGCTCTCCTGCTGTTGTTAACCGTTTAGCGCATTACGGGCAGACACCCTTGTACAACCTGCTGAGTGCCGTGCAGCTCTCTGGAATGGTACAAGCAAAAAACTGATATTTCACCGAACTCCTTGTCACTCTCTGAGCAAAACAGCAGTTAACAAAGGTCAGAACTTGAGGCTGTCATTAAACTCTCCTCAGTTGCCTGTGAAGGAGGGATTTCCTCCCTCCCTGGGGCCTCTCCAACTGCCTCATGTTTCAGCAAAACCACACAAAGAGGGTGGCATTTGTCCTGCTACCACTGGGAGATGAGATGCAAAGGGTAGAAGGGAAAGAGCAACGAGGAGCTGTCACAAAACCAAGATCCAGGATTATGGCCCCCTGAAGCCTGCTCCCTCTGCACCATTTGCCCACCTGGCTGTGTGAAGGCTCATGTTTGACTAGCCCTGCAAAAACATCCATGAGTCACCTCCCCACCCTTGCTGCAACACCTTGGAACCATCAGGGCAGGGCAGCCTCAGAGAGGCTGGAGGAAGGAGGGTTTAAGCCAGTGCCCGATCAGGAGCCACCTACAGACTTCAGACATGCCCTGCAAGACAAGAGAGGGACCCTGGGACATAGTGGAGAGAAACAGCAGCTGATATTAATAAAGGGGTTAGGACTGAGCAGGGGAAATGGTGTATTCCACCCAGACAAAGCCAGATTCATTTTGGGAATCCCCCTTTGATAGGGATCTGGAGGGCCAAGAAGTGATCCTGTTTGCATGCCCGGGGGCACAGAGGCTGCAGGAGCCAGGGGAGAAAGTCAATGTTATTCTATGTTGTGACAAAGCTCTGTCCTTGTCTCCGTGGATCCTGCGTTTCCCGGTGGATCTGTGTTTCTCAGAGGCTCACTGTGACTCTCCACGTAGCACTTCTCTCAATCTCTAGAGACAAGGGTCACAGCCTATTGAGCCATTTTCATCATAAGCCAGCGAGGGAGGTGAGGAGAAGCTATCCTTCCTTGCACAGTCTCTGTTGTCTCCCAATTTCAGTGATTAATTAGGGGAGCCAGAAAGGGGGGAGCCCGGGCCTGACCTCTACTCCGGGCTCCAGCCCAGGGACCCTAATAGTATCAGCTATGATGGCTGACCTTTTAGCAACAGAACACATACAGTTCCCTGGGCTACTTCCCCGCAGCAGTCCCCGCGTCCTCAAACTCCACGTTACCCTCATCTCAGGGCCTCGTTCCTTGCCTGTGATATGGCGTCTCTCGCTCAGTCTCACCAACAGCACAATTTCCTCCCACAGCTCCTGACATGTGTGCCCACCTGACTAACTGGGAGGTTTTTCTGACTAGTTCCAGCCAGCCCCTGACTGGCTTCAGGTATCCCAATCATGCTAGCTATTTCTACTGCTTTCTAAAGATTCTTAATTGGCCCCAAGTGTCTTGATTAACCTGGAACAACTGCCGTTTGGTTCCAATGGTACCAAGAATTTGTTTAGCCTGGGACTAACATATCTGTTCCTTAGCGCTTTCCTATAGTCATTTGGCCTTGCCCCATCATGATGTGTACAGGAACTCCATGTTACCATGTGGAATTCACCCTGCGGAAGTAGAATGCTAAGGCTTGAGGATGAGCGCTAGCTAAAACTGATCCCCTACATTAGCCACACAGACTAAAATACTAACACTAAACAATATGACTTTCCTGGGCTAGACAACACCAAACACCTCCTTGTGTCTAACAGTGCCAGGCAAAGCTCTGTTCACAGCCTGGCTCACCTGCACATCTGCCTGCTACTTGTTTATAAACCAATTTCGTGCACCAAAGACCAGCTCGATGTCCAGACTGTTCATGTCCCTGCATCACTTTCCACTCCCAACATCTGCCTGCATAATTTCATGTGCATCGTGTGTGTCTGTTTATATCATGCGCCACTCTAGCCTTAGGTATATTGGGTATCTGCACCTTCTGATTCCGCCATGTATCTTCATGATCTGCCTTCGGGCTCTGTGCTGGACCCCAACATGCTGGTATCTCAAAACTGCCTTCTTCGAGTCATCAGGTTGAAGCACAGTCAAAAAATAAATGCACACACTCTCAGACTGAGAAGACATATATACTGGTGTCCCACAGGGGTATGTCCTGGGTCTGGTACTGTTCAATATTTTCATTAATGATCTGAATAATAAGGTAAAGAGTATGCTTATGAAATTTGCAGATGACACCAAGCCAAGAGGGATTGGTACCAGACCCAGGACATACCCCTGCGGGACACCAGTATACATGTCTTCTCACTCTGAGCGTGATAACGACTTTGAGTTTGGTATTTCAACCAGTTGTGCATCCACTTTATAGTAGCTTCATCTAGACCACATTCCCTTAGCCTTCTTACAAGAAGATATACTTAATTTAATTCTCATATATATATATACACACACACACCCACATACTATACACATGTATACGTGCACTTAACACACACAATATTCCTAAATTCATCTCCTAAACACAATCAATCTCCTAAATCCTTTTCAAGAGTGGGATAAGACATAAAATCACTGTGCTTTAAAATCCTATACCTAAAGAGACAAGCAAATGCAAGTAAAGGACCATACAGCCAAGCAACTACTTAAAAAAATAGCCATATTGAGGGGGTTATAACAGACAAGGTAATGTTGGGTGTGCTCAGTTATAAAGCATGCACTGAGAATGGGAGGGGAAGGAGGGATGTGTGATTTGGCACAATCTGGGGGAGAGATTGTTTGTATTAATTAAATGTGTATTAAGAAGTGTGTCCATGCCACTTCACATTCAGCATCTCAAAAAAAAGGATGCGGGGAAAGGGAGGGGGACAACCACCACAAAACAAAAACAAAAAACCCTAATCTAACATTCAATAAACACTCAGCACCCAAACATCCTATCTTTGTCAGGAACCTTAGTTCCAAAAACCACTTACAGGCTTTCTTCACCACATTATAATATTAATCAAGACTCATAATGCAGAGTGATTTTGCATGCCAACAATATATTTACACTGTAAATTGTTTGTTGAGAAGCCTCAGAGAAATATGCAATTCGCTGCTATTGAACTTGGGTAGCAAAAAAAAATTAAGTACAAATTCCCTGTAGAGTTTGTTCCTTCTGGGTTTGGCCCCACCCCGAAAAAATAAATCATTAACATTCATTCTGATTTTCCATGGAGGCCTTAGTGCTGAACTATTCTGCTGGATCACAGCAGTTAGAATTAGAAAAAGGCTATTAGTACTCCATATTAAGTGCAGGGGACAGTATGTTTGATAGGGGCTGTAGCTGATGTCAAATGGATGCTACCCTGGCTCTTAGCCATAGAGCCAAGGCAAAGCAAAGTTCTCCAATTGGGGTCTCTTGGTCTCCAGGGACAGGGTAATAAAAGCCATGGGTGGATAAGGAGGGAGAGATGGAGCTACACAAGACCTTAAAGGGGAGCACAAGAAGCGTGAGCACCATGCAGTGGAGGAGGAAAAGCAAACGGGCGGATTCAAAGAGAGGAGTGCCATGAAATGGGTAGATTTGCCATCTAACTCTGGAGTGCTCTGCCCTCAAGCTTGGGAGTTCCGTGATGTACTCTGTTCACTAGCTTTTGCACTGCTTGGTCCCTCTCCTGTCTCTCTTGCCCGGTGCAAAGACCCAGCACTTGCTTGCAAGACCTCAAAACCTGCTGCAGGTGAATACATCTAACGCTCTCCACTCGCCTTTTTTGCTGGCTGCAGGGCTCTGGCCTGGAAAGGATGATTAGCGGAGGCGGTAGAAGAGAATTAAATTGAGTATTTGGTGGGACCCTGAAGAGCTGATTGGCAGGTGGCATGGATCTCCTGGTTCGGAGATCTTCTGCAGACGAAGAGAAGTGGAGGTGAGAGTTTGAGCAGGGAGGAGGAGCTGAGAGATGGGCTGGGCTGTGAGAAAAGGGGGAAATATGAGTCAAGTGCCAGAGGGTGAGGAGGAACAAAGACATGGTGCGGGGACTGTGATACCAGAGGTAGGAAGAGGGGATGGTGGGGCTACAATTCCCTCCATACTGTGCCTGTCTCCACACCTCCTCTTCTCTCTGCCTCCCACACCCCCACGCCAGTTCTCAGCTAACATTTCTCCCTGTGCGGACCCTTTAGAGACCACAGCCATATTACACAGACATAGGATTCAAACTTTAAAGAGTCATCAGATCCTTTGGCCTCTTTATGTTTTATCCTGCATTTCTCTATGCCAAGATCGCACAAGCCAAGCCCCTAATCCTCTCCACCATAATTACCAGTGCCAGGATGGAAGCACATTTTTATCAACTCATTATTGCTTACGTATGAACAACCGCCTTCTCCCACCCCTCCAAGCTGCAACATTAGGGACAGACCGATGCCCCCAAGCCTTGCAACTCTGCCTGTGCTGGACGAGGCAAAGGCATCAGGAGAGGAGATGGTGGGGGGATGTGGGCGAAGGTGGCGAAAACTCTTAAGAGCAGCACTTCCTGCAGAGAAAGAATCCACACGACATAAATGTCAGGTTTATGAACAATTGAGCTGCTCTAGTCCTGCCTGAAATTGCTCTTTAAGGTCAGTGCTGTGAGTGTTCCCTTGGGTAGCTGGACCATTTGGCTAAGTGCAGCATTGAGGACGGTGGCTTGACGGCTTGGAATGAACATGTGTGAGAGAGGGGAGATCAAGCTCCCCTGAGACTAGGGACTGTCTCCAAAGCAGCAACAGATGTGGCAACTTAATGCTTTCTTGGCGTGAAGATCCTATGGATCCACAAACACTCACAGAGCCTGCTGTGACATCACTTGAACAAGCAGGAGGAGCAATACACAAGAAGAAGATAAGGGTCCAATTCTGCTCTCACTTACACCATTTTTACGCCAAGGTAACTAGCTTGACTTCAGTGCAGTAACACACAGTTTACACTAGAGCAGAGGTTCTCAAACTGTAGTCCGCGGACCGCCAGTGAACCACAGGCTCCATTCAGGTGGTCTGTGGATAGTTCCCTCTAAGGTGTGCATCTGCACGGCCGCACATGAAGGGGCATCCACCTAATTAGCGGAGTCACACAGGCATGGCTCCACTAATTAGGTGCCTGGACCCTGGAGAAGGCAAACATGCAAGGTGGCCATGGGGAGAATGGGGGTAGGTGGGAGGAGGCAGTAGGGTGAGAAGAGGGGGTGGGAGGAATTTGAGATGTGCAGGGCTGCGGTGGCCAGAGAAAGAGGTGACTTTCCCCAGCTTCAGGGCTGCAGCTGCTGGGGAGAAATGGCCCTCCTTCCCAGCCCCAGCTTGGGGCCTGCTCTGGCCGGGGAGACAGGGCACATCCATCGCTTTAGAAAGATAAGGCTACTGATATTAAAATATGAGTTGTGTGCTTTTATTTGTGGATCAAAAAAATTAATTATTATTATGGGGTTTTTTATATAGTGTTTTTATCCAAAGGGCTTTACAGTACTGAGCTAATGGTACAAACAACATCTGGAATGATCATGAAGTGGTCTGCTGAGACCCACAGCAATTTTCAAGTGGTTGGTGAAAAAAAAAGTTTGAGAACCACTGTACTAGAGGGTCACACACTTTGTTTTGCAATGAGGCTAAAGGTCAAACAACTTGCCTTGTAAACATGTGCAGTGAAATTATGAGTGGAGAACCCAGCTTCTCTCTAGGTCCAATGCCTTTGCTCTACGCAGCAAAACATGAGTGGAGAACTGAGGAGGAGACTAGACTATAAGCAATTCATGTGCCTGAAATACAGACAGTGCAATAAGAAACCTATAGAACAAATCAATACACGAAGGGGCTAGAGAATGAAAGCATCAGAGATTATAGCAACAGACGCGACAGGAGGCTGGAAAGATGATCGCTATTGCAGGTTGATTTGTGTTCCTCGGAGTTGTTATGAAAGGACTTTGTTGGGCCATATGGTCGTGCCATGACCCCTAACTCTTCTTATGCCCTTATAACAGCAATGTTCATTGTTGCTGGCTTCCATTTCCTGTTATTCTTGGCAGTGGGTGGCTTGGATTCCAGGGCAGTTCAACCTCATAATGAAAAGTGTCAGATGGAGACCATCTGGAAGGAGCATCCAACTTTAACCTTGAGAGCTGCTTTAAAAAGAACCTTGAGCCAGCGAATGCTACCTTCCCACAGAGAAATGGGCTTTTGTAGAATGCTCCTCTGATCATGCCTGGGTCTTGGGAGCTATCAGCCTCTGAACAGAACAGCACTTAGGCACCGAGGCTTGATGCCTACAGGATGGGTTCTCCATCTGCTACGTGCCACATTACCAGATCCTCACATAGTTGGGTGACAGCAGAACGAGGCCAGGAAAGTGACACAATTCAGCCTGGGGAGCTGGGAAATAGACAGCCAAGTGGGTCTCACCGGCAATAAATCATTTAGCAAGCCACATTAGCCCGGGAAGTTGGGACACAAATCTCAGCGATGCCTAACTTGGACCCGAGAGAGGTGGGGAATGGAGTAGTCAATTATTCATACTTTGAATCTCCACTGCATCTTTGATTTAAAGGTTCTCCATGCATCTAATGTTAGTGAAATACCTCACCAGCCTACAATGAGGGAGGTAAGCATTTTTATTAGAACTGTGTGGAGGGCAGAAATTCCATGGCTTGAAGGATTTTGAGGTTTCAAGCGGTCTACATTTCAATTAGGAAAAGCACCCATAAAACATGAAATTCATTGTGAAAGAAAATTTAGGAAAATAATTAGGACAGATTGATCAAAACATTTTCTTCCAATTTGGCCTTACGTTATGAAGTTAAAACAAAATCTGAACCAAAACTCATTTCAAAACGGAAAAGCAAAAAATATCAAAATATCAAAATTTCAACATTGTCGTGGCTCTTTTTTAACGCTGTTTTTTTTCCCAAAGAAATTTTGGAAAAATCAACATGGCTTCGCAAAGCATTTGAACTTCTACGGCACTGCATTCCCTGATGGGAAAATGATTCAGCTACAGTTTTGTCAATCAGCTCAAATTGTTATCCAGCTAACTCTAAACAATACAAGGGAAATATGCAGGAAACAGCACAATCTCTCCCACCTACTTCCTGAATCAATGCCCCCAACCAGGACTAGTGACCCACAGATTTAAACTAGATATAGGTGGTATAACGAATCTATGTCCACAGACCACAAATATAACTAATATTTTCATAAGATGCATATAGTTGGGGTGGCAGGATTTAAACCCTGGCATATCCAAAAACATAGGCTTCAGTCACGCCAGCTGCAAAAGACTTGGCCCTAACTGGTAGCAGCAACGTCCTTTATCCTCTCTGTAGATCAGCCCAAAGAGCAGGCCTGGATTAACCTTTTGTAGGCCCGGCACCAAACATATTTGTGTGCCTCCATGTAGACATTATGGGCCCCTTCAGAGTGGTGGCCCAGCACCATGGAGCCATTGGTGTCACAGTAAATCTGGTACTGCAAAGGAGGACAGTCTCTCTCTTTCTCTCTCTCTCTCACACACACACACAGCTGTGTTTTTCATCTGCCTGAAAACAGCATGGAATCTCCTCCACTGTGTGTTTGATTGAAAGGAGCATGTATTAACTCCAAAAGGGGGTTGTGTTTTCTGGTGTACTTGGGATGGCTTCAACTATAACAGTAGCCAGTAGTCCGCCACCCTCGCTCCACACACATACATACACACACATTTTAGTTATAGCTGTGAGGACAGGGATTCTAAATGCCTGAGGGAACAGACCTGACACAAGCCTCTTATGCTCAGTATGGTGCAGATGTTGATGTAGATGTAACAGAGAAATGGGGCATAGACACACCATGAACCCTTTCCAGCCATGGTCTGTCTATGCAGCATCACGCACGTGAGCAATACTCATATATGATCAAAGGGCCACTTCCTCTCTTCGGCGCTGAAGTTTGCCAAGCTAAGCCAACCCATGGCAGTGAGGTTGTGTAATGTAACAGACACACCGCGGGAGCCACTGTCACAACCTCACTGGGATGCTCGGGATTTCCCTGCTCTCCTATAGCTTACAGTATCCTTCAGTTTAGTCATTTGATCCTGTTTACAAAGGTCAATGCCTCTTGCAAAAACAAAGAGAAACTGAAGGAGGTGGGGTGTCCTTATTCTCAAAAGGAGACAGGCAGTCATAAAGCAAATGAGAGAGAGAGAGAGAGAGAGAGAAGGCCCTATTTTGATCTCAGCATCAGCGTCCATTGGAAATAATACCCATACCGATGGAGTTACTTGGATTAACACCTGTGAAACAGACAGCAGAATCTGGCCCAGAGATAACTAGGACATAGCATCCATGCTTTTCATAACTTCATCTTCCCCTCAAAGGGGATGTGCCAGACAAAATGCTCCCACCCAGCAGCCTCCCCACAGAAAAGAAAAACAAACAAACTAAAAAGAAAGCATGAAATGGGGATTAGTCTATGCATCAGAGCTGTCCCTCTGCAATTATTTTACTACGAGCTTTCCTCCCAACATCTGATTTGAGGACTGGTTTGCCTCTTATTGAAACAGCAGCCCCAGGATTTAGCTTTCTTTTCTCCTCCTATCTCCATATCCATTCGATTTCTCTCAAGCTGCGATCCTGAAGGCCTCAGTCTACGGAGCTGGCAGCAACACATTAACCTGTCCGAGAACAGCCAGGGACATGGGCTGCCAATGTGACTATCAAAGGACCGACTTAGTACTCCAGAGTTCCTGGAGACTTAGACAAAGGAGCAGATATAGCAAAAGACTCGGCACCATGATGGCTTTTTTGTGCTTCATAATTAACCTTCACCTTGGTAAACAAGCGGTGAGCGTTGCATGGCAAATTACACACCTCACTGTTAACGAGGGTTTCCTTTCTCTTCTGAGAATGAATGAATTAAATTAATTTCCCTCCTTCTCTTTTCTCCATGCGCATGCACACACACACGCACGCACACGCACAGAGCCTTTGTTATCAATACGCTGCCACAAGTGTGCACGGCAAGGAAATGAAAGAGATGGTCCTGAGGGGAGTATACTCTACCTCAGGCATGACACAGCAAAGAAGAGTGACTGGTGGCGACAATGGTGGGTGGAGGATTCAGCGGGGGGTATTGGAAGAGCAATGCTTACAAGGGTAAAAGATCATGAGATGTCTGTGAGACATGCATGAGAGCCTTGATTCCACAAACCATCTCTATGCAGTGTGATGGGGCAAGGCCAAATGGCTATAGGAAAGTGCTGAAGAACAGATATGTGAGTCTCAGGCTAAACAAATCCCTGATACCACTGGAACCTTCAAGAAATCAGTAGAAACAGCTAGCCTAATTGGGACACCTGAAGCCAATCAGGGACTGGCTGAAACCAGTTAAAAGCTTTCCATTTAGTCAGGTGGGTGTGGATGTCAGGAGCTGTGGGAAGAAGCTGTGCTGTTGGTGAGACTGAGTGATAGACATATCATATGCAAGGAAGGAAGCCCTGAGGTAAGGGTGATGTGGAGTTTGAAGAAGTGGGGACTGTTGTGGGGAAGTAGCCCAGGGAATTGTATTATGTATTGTGGCTAATAGTATCAGCCATCTTAGCTGATACTATTAGGGTCCCTGGGCTGGAGCCCGGAGTGGAGGGTGGGCCCGGGCTCCGCCCTTTCTACCTCCCCTAATTAATCACTGAGATTGGGAGACAACTGAGACTGTGCCAGGAAGGATAGCTTCTCCTTACTGGCTTATGATGAAAATGGCTCAATAGGCTGTGACCTTGTCTCTAGAGAGAGAAGGGCCATGTGGAGGGTCACAGTGAGCCTCTGAGGCTAGTGAAATCTGCTAAGAAATGCAGAATCCACGAAGATAAGGACAGAGCTTTGTCACAGCAGCAAAAAATCCCACTTAAGCAGATACTTAAATTTAAGCATGTGCTTAAATCCTACTGAAGTCTGATACAATTAAGCATTTGCTTAAGTGCTCTGCTGAACTGGGTCTTGGTTCTTTCCATTTCTTAGTACACTAAAGCTGAAACTGTCAAAGCCACCTCTGGGATTTGACTTCTCAATCCCCGCTCAGGTTCATGGGCACTGGGAAAATGAATCAGAATGGAAGGTCCAGTGTTTTCCAGTGAGTTAGCCATCTCATTGGACACTTTCCTCACCATTACTCTGCAGCACATTGCTAAGGCTGCTTCTGATAAGATAGCTGCACACGCACAGTTTAGTTATGAGTTTGTTCGATGATAGGGCATAAGAGAAAAAAATGACAGCCACATGGAGTGCCTCCGTGTCTCAACAAACGTCCTTATCCTTCAGACACCAGGGCTTAACTCACAAAGAATTCTATTCTAGAACGAGGGACGTCTCTACGTCATGAGCCGACAATTATTATTCTAGCTGGATCGCCCAAATTGTTATATATAAAACACCCACTTGAGACAAGGACAACAGAGAAATAATCCTTCCATAATAGAACAGCAGAGCAATGTCTTGATGGAGAGAGGCACCAGCCAGGACTTCAGAGGGGGCACTTTCAGCCCTCTCAGCATGACAGGAGGGCGCGTGCATAAATGTGCTAGTTAAGGAGACAGCTCTCCTGCTGAAAAATGTCACGTTCTCCAAGTGGAAGGGTTTATTCCAGGCTGGAGACCTTTGCTATTGGGCCAGACTGGCTAACATGCATCACCTCTGCACCGGATCTTAATGTAATCTCTCCCTCTCCATATCTCCGAAATAGGTTTTCACTAAGGCCTAAAACCTGAGACAGAGTCAGTCTGTCTGTCCACTCATCCATGCTATTTCTACAGCATCCATCACTGCAGGGCCTAAGCATAGACATAGCATCTAAGAGTCAAAGACAGCATGAACCAGGAAGGCTAAAAGTGAAGTGGACCAGTAAAAACCAGAACAAAAGGCCCCATTGTGAGCTACATAACACACATCATGTGCAAGACCCTGGAAGATCACGAACACTTAGACCTGGAGAGGAAGGAACATTGACACTTAATAATAAAAAAGAAAGCACCACCATTTACCCATCTGATGTCAGCAACACCCCTTTAGGAGGGGGACCAACAAAACAGACTGCATAGAAAAGACCCAAGGGAATAAATGTAACTGGCTTGGAAGGATGCCTATAATCAGACTCCATAGAGAGGTTAAGTGTCTAATTTAATCAGTTGACATGCTAAGTGTTAACTCTTCCAATTATAACCTGCTGGAATTGGGTCCATCCGCATCCTGCCAATGGCTGGCATCTACTGGGGCCTCAAGAGTTAACGAGCTGATCTGAGGTGATCAGAGAGGCTGCGGTTTGAGTACTGCCTGAAGAAACTCCACTCCGACTCGCATACTGAGTTTGATTATTTGCATTGTGTGATTATAAGGTATAGCATCACCGGAATGGATTTGATGTGCCGCTGTTATAACAGTGTTTTGTTATGTGGTCTGATAAATGATTGGTTCTCGTGAACAATCATAACAAACCACATGCCATCAATGCAGCCATGAGCGAAATATGTTTCCTCACGTTCTCTGTGCAGTAACCAGCGAACCAGAGAATTTGCACCAATGCTGCACTCAGAAATCAATGGACTTGATTCATCTTATTCATCCTGTGTTAGAAGCTTGGTTGGCGGGAGTTGAGAGCGGGAGGGCTTGTTCGCATGGCCAGGGTCTAACTTGATTGTCAGCTTAGGGGTAAGGAAGGAATTTACCTCAGGTCAGAATGACAAGGAGTGAGTGAGTGAGTGAGTGAGAGTGTGTGTGTGTGTGTGTGTGTGTGTTCGTTCCCCCTTTTCTCTGCAACACAGGGCATGAACCCACTACTATGGGAATATCTCACCTCATTAGTTCCTTGCCATTGCAGGGGCCTTGGGCTTTGGTAGCCCGTGGATCTTTCCTGATCTCAGTGGATTTGTCTACACAGCTACTACACACCTGAAGCTGGCCTGGGTCAGCCAACTCGCGGGGCTTGTGCTGAGGGGATGCTTCACAGACTATGGTTTCAAAAAGCAGATGACATTTAATATGCTTCTCCAAGCATTTGCGTGACCCCTGGACTTTCCAAAACTGGGTTTGACATGACATGAGAACAGGTCCTTGTGGGACCATGATTGCTTCTTATGACCAGGATGTACAGAACAATGCAACCAAATTAATAATAATGATTTGCTTGGGCTGCATTGTATATAAAGCTATCAAACCTTAAGAACAGAAGCTGACTGGCTAGGGACAGAAGGAATCGCCCCCTACAGAGAGATTATTCCATAACTGTCCATTGTAGAAGATGCACACCTTTCTCTGACACATCTAGTCCTGACCAGTGTCAGAGATGGGACACCAGACCAGAGGGACCACAAGGCTGATTCAATATGGCAATTTCTCTGTTGCTTGCCTTTTCCTCTGGAGACCCTTTACAAAGGTGAATAAGTGCTCCAATCAACATTTGACAGGAATTCAGCACTGCAGAGGTGGCTAAGAGAAGGAAAAATCATGGGGAATAAAAGTTAACTCAACCTTTCAGAACCTGCACATTGTTTTTTATCTGAATGTGAAAAAGGGGTCTTAGAGGCGGCATAAATACTCACTTAAAGGCCTCTTCATACTCTCAGAGCAGTGTAAAGGGGCTTTACTATAAATAAGAATCAGTTCTCTTTACTATTTACTTCTTGAACCAAATCACCCATCACTAAAAAAACCCCGGTGCTGAGTCAAGCCAGGATGAAGGTACCTTAGATAAATTAGCGATGCAGTGTCTGATAACACTGAGCCACACAGGGAGCGCGCAAGCCACCCTGCTGTGTTCTTAATATATGAACTTTGCCACCACCCTCCCACGCTGCCTGCTGCTTTTTATACCATGTTGCATAATTAATCTGTCAACATTCGGTGACGAGGTATAAATATTAATAATACGATCACACAGTTGGCTGTTCCTTTTAAAATTCAAACTCTGCAAAGATAAATTGCACACTTAATCTTAGCCGGCTTTGAAGAGGGTGTCTCAAAGAAATAAAATAAATAAATACATAACGAGGATACATTTGACTTTGAAAAAGGATAGTCTGCTTTTTCACCTGGATTTGCCCTCCCTTTATCTCTGTGTCTGTCTCTCCCCACGTACACAGATCAGAGTCTGAGATAGTATCATTTGCTTGAATGGCTTACTGCCAGGGCTTTGTAGCTTTGTTATCTGAGTGTAGGGTGAGCAGACTGCAAATGTGAAAAATCGGGACAGGGGGTGGGGGGTAATAGGAGCCTATGTAAGAAAAAGACCCAAAAATCGGTGCTGTCCCTGTAAGATCGGGGTCACCCTATCTGAGTGGTACAAAAGATGTGCTGTAGGCGGCACTGTAAAATGGGCAGAACATGCTGAACACTGCTGCTCTGGAATGCTTAGGGAAAAATCTTCAACTAGAGGTGGCTAAAGTCTGAAACCTAGAGCGTGATTCCATGCTGCGCCTCTTGGAAATGCCGCACAGAGCGTACTGCGCAGTCCCTGCACTGAGAGAATACTTCCCGAGCTATAGCCTGAGGTTTTAGGGCCCCTTTCCCCTGCTCTGGCCCCTTTACCCAGTGTAAAATGGGGCTGGAGTGGGGTGTGTTTGAAGATCTTACTCTTATGGAGCTTTGAAATTGACTTCCGCGGGACCAGGATTGCAGCCCTCACATCCACATTCAGCAAATGAGGCTGGGCTTCTCGAAGTAGCCGCAGGGAGTTAGGAGCCCAAACACCATTGAATTCAGTGGAAGCTGGGTACCTAAGTTCCTTAGGCCCTTCAAAATGTCCATCCTCAAGGCCCCAGTTCACCGAGGCATGTCAGGACGTGCTTAACTAATAGCACGAACAATCCAACGGAAGTCAATGGGCTCAAAGTTAGACACGTGTTTATGCAACCGCAGAACTGAGGCCAAAATAACACACAAATTGAGGCACCATAAGCACCCTTGCTTGATTGCATCTGTCCTAGGCGTCTGCATGCCCCCCCTTCACCATAGTACCTGAGCCATTCACAATCTGAAACGTATTTCCCCTCAGAACCCCCCGTGGGGTAGGGAAATAATGGCCCCGCTGGACAGAAACATTAAAAGACTTGCTGGTAGTCACACCTGCTGTCCGTGGCAGAATGGGGAACCGAAACCTGGTCTCCTGCCTCCCCGGTGAGCACTGATGAGTGAGAGCCCAATCCATACCCAGCATTGGCCTGACCTCACCAGACACACGGGTCTTCGAGAGGAGGACAGGGAGGGTGCTTGGAAGGCTGAGCTTCCTACTCCTATGCCCAAAAGCCCTGAGAAAACCCTCTGCCCCCAGATAGACTCTTTCTCCCAGCCCGGGCTCCCTTTCCATCCCTCCTTACAGCCCACACACAGATTCTTATCTTCTTCCCACTTCTTGGCCCTTGACCTTCCCATCAACTGAAGCAGCCCGTCAATCCCACAGGGAGCTGTATGTCAGCAAAGAACCACGCATTCCTCTGCCGACTCCTGCTTCACCTGGCTCATTGACTGTACAGCACAGATCCCAATGACCTAACCCTGCCCCAGGCTGCTTCAGCACCTTCTTTTTCCCCCACAGGGGAGCCCTGGGCAGCACTTCCCTCTCCTCACCTCAAGGAGCTGTGGCTGCCTCTGCTGTTGGTCACAGCATCCAAGCCCTGCTCTAGGACATGTGCCATCTTGTGTCCCCAGGAGGAAACACTACCAGATCACGACATCTCGACATCTCATTGAGATTAAAGCACAAGAGCCCACATTCAGCACAGCACCTGCTCAACTTCATGCACAAGAGGAATCCTATCCTTCTTCAGCAAAGCCCTTCAGCACAGGCTAAATCCCAAACCCACAGCTCAACGTTATGCATGTACTTAAGTGCTTTGCTGCAGAGGGGGCAAGATGGGCAGCTTCCAAGACTCCAAACAGCATCTCAGGGGACAGGTGGGATCAGATGCTTCTGTCCATGCGTGAACCAGTTGCCAGATTTAAATTAGTCAGATGCATTGGGATAAACTGGTTCCCCAATTTGGGGATCAGGAAGCTGCATCTGCTCCTCCATCTCAAGTCCAGCATCTTTAGGTATTTTTGCTTCCCTCTGGAATATCAAGCAGGGAAGATCAGACTAGTCCTTTCCATACCATCAATTTGCCATCACTGCCGGGGGTGGGGAACAAGGTAAGTGGTGCTGGTTAGTGCTGGGGACTCCTCCTTGAGTGTTTCTCTGGAATACAGTTGCCTTATGCAGGTCCCTTCTGTTTTAAAAGGAAGCGGGAAGAGGTGGGGGAGGGGAATCACAGCACTCGTCAGTCTCTGTAATACAAATAAGGCAAAGCGACTGCAAACCCTTTCATCAACACTCCAGTCACTTTGTTTTACAGAGCGTTGAAATGAAAGGGATACTTTAGATTAAAAGATTTGTTTAATGGTCTGATTAATTCATTCCAAACACAGATTGTTCCAAGGATCCCTGTTAGCTCTTAACCTTTCCAGCGTGGGTTTTTTGTGTGTGAGTGTGGATGTTTTAATTAAATATTCAGCGCTTGCTGCTTCTATCTGGGTTGGATCATGTGGTTTTTCTTCTTTACAGGAAGTGAATGTGTGTGTGTGGGGGGTCAAATGCTTCTTAAAATAAACACCAAGAAGCCTGTAAACAAGTAAGGGGGGGAAGGAGAGGAAGCGCACACCTGCATGGTTGCACACGCCATGGACAATTACTCCATTCACCCCGGTTCAGTTCACAAAATTAATTAGCATCAAGCACGGCTGGTCCATATTAGTTATGAGCTAATGAGCAGGAGATGCTGCAGTTTTGGAGGCAAGCATGCCAGGATACTAAGGGCAAGCTGGGTGCACCGTACTGTTTCTTCAACATTCACTAGAAGGCACCATGCAGGTCCATGCTCTTTGGTGCTGGGTCAGCAGAGCAGGATCCAGAATGTATGGTGCATGCTGTGAAGCTCACTGGGTACCATCAGAGGCTCACTACACTATCATGCACTGCCCAGGAGGTATTATATCCTCCTGGAGCATCACAATCTCTTTGGGGTGGTATGGGACTGGCTAAGACATAAGAAGATGTAACTTTTCTACTCAGATCTAGTGCCTTCAAGTACCACCACCTATACAAAGAGGCCAAATTTATCTTGGGTGTAACTCATCATGAGTGTTTTTGCTTATTATTAGACACACTATGTCCTTCAATGGAATTCACCCTATAACAGGGTTCAAAAAAGAACTGCCCGGTAGATAAATTCATGGAGGACAGGTCCACCAGTGGCTATTAGCCACGATGGGCAGGGACAATGTCCCTAACCTATGTTGCCAGAAGCTGGAAATGGGCAACAGGGGATGGATCAATTGGTGGTTACCTGTTCTGTTCATTCCCTCTGGGACACCTGGTGTTGGCCACTTTCATTAGACAGGATACTGTCCTAGATGGACCTTTGGTCTGACCCAGTATGGGCGTTCTTACGTTCATGCTGCAGGTCGGGGTTTCTCCAACAGCAGAGGTGGAATTTTAAGGCTCCAAAGCTTTGAGAGAGGAGAAGGACATTTAGGAAATGGTGTAGTGACTGAGCCGCCCTCACTACGACAGCAGACCTCAGCTCAGCTCTGGAATACAGAGGCTAGGTTTGCTCTGCCTGGGGAATACAAATCGAACAAGAAGAGTATGGCCTTTGGCCAGTTAAGGAGCACCAAATGTAGTCCTGTTAGCCTTCCTGCTAAGAGCAATACCCACTCCTACAGTGGTAGAAGAATGAAAGAATGAAAAGGCAGCGTTTCAGAACTCCGTCTGGGAAGAGGAGGAGCTGCTGTAATGTTATGGCTGTGTACAAGTAAAGAGGTCTGGCTTGCTCTAGTGACTCAGGCTGAATATAACACAGAGGACCTACCACTAGGCGTGGCTGAGGGAGGTCTCCTTCAGTACTAGCAGCCTGTGTTATTGTAACGGAAGGACCATGGTTCTTGTCTTAGCTTCCCATGTGATTTGTACAGTAATTATAAATGTTGTATATAGATTGTATAGATCATCAGGGTGAACGGATGAAAAGGATATTTCGCAAGCACAAAGACTAATAGCATCATGGTGCTGGTAAGATTTTCTCCTTTCAAACTGGCAGAACCGGTGGCTGTTTCTTACCCTCCCAAGGAAAGGGGACACATGAGTGATTACAGCCGTCAAGAGTCACTGTGTGCCAAGACAAGCCACACAGTTTCCTAGCATGGAAACAATGGCATGTCAGCTATCTGTCGGCAAACATCATCTCTTCAACGGGGATCGCTTTAAGTTATGTTTAAACTCAGGGAGGCCTAGCACATGATTTGTGTCTCCTTAGCATTTGATCCATTCGCTCACTCTCTGCAGAATTGTGAAGACAGAACTTCATTCATCCTCAGAGTGAAATACAAGGACACGCTGCCTGAGGGAGAGGGGGAAGGTGACAAACCAGCACATTAATCAAACAGGTGAGCAAAGCACTGTGGATTAAGTGTTCTTTCCAAGTCCGAAATGCAGCAGATGCTTGGGATTCAAGAACCATGTCTTGTTCTCATCAATTGGATCTCCATGGAGACTGCTCCCTGCGTACCACTGGTGTCACTGGCATATTGACCAATGGAAATCCACTATGACAATAAGTTCCAGTATTCAGTGGTTCTTCCGAACGTACTCTCTCCTCTTTCCTGGCTTTATGGCAAGTCTTGTGCTAGCAAAATGCAGACTCAGCAGAATGGACACTCAGCAGCAGCAGTGTGAAGATCCAGAGTCATGATTCAAGCAGCAGGCTGATAAAGTCTAAGAGGCATTTAATTTTCACAGGAGGTGATATCACTTACATGAGATCATGGCTTGAGCTCTTAGTTTCACTCTCTTCTCCTGTCTGTATGACTGGTGTTACATATTGATGTTAAGCTCAAATGACTCGGTGAGTTCAGTTCTGGCACCTTCTAAGAGTAATCATCTTCCAAAACCAGTCTCTTACCCTCCCTTTCAAATGAAGATTCCTTGGCACTTTGCAAACTCCATATAAAAAGGCAGTTTAATAGCATGGGACTCTAGCAGGAAGGTGGGTTTACTGATGGGCAATGGGGACTGTTGGATTATTATAAGTGGACTTATGTAATTAACGACTGTATCAGAACATATATGCACAAGGGGGACCAATTTAAGGTTGCCAGGCAACCTTAATACTGGCATTTCTTAACTTTTGAGAGTTTGACTTTGCAAGGGTGGATTTTTGTTTTTATGCATTGCTATTTATATGGGGTCAATTTTATTGATATTTATATGTCCAGTCCATTAGCTGTGCTGTAGTTTTTAAAATATGGGTATAACCTATTGCTTGTCTTAATTAGTGTAAATCCTAAGTAAGTAAATAAATACAGGGATTGTTTTGCCCAGCACTGAAATGCAGCCACCTCTGGAATGGAAGGGGGTAGCTGTACAAGAGCACACAGCAACATTACCGAACAGTTTAGAATCAGGGGTGAAAGCCAAGATTCCAGAAGGGAGTGGACATTTCTATGGATCGCTAATCTTCCAGATTTATAGCAAGGATTTTTTTAAAAAAAGCCAAATAAACATGCATTCTGGAAAGGATACGTTCCCCTCTCTCTCCCACATGTATCAGGGAATACACCAACCTCTAACTGTTGGGGGTTAGAAATATGCTTCCCCCTGGGCAGATTATTCTATAAATGCCTACTAGATTGTGTTTCGCACTTTCCTCTGATGCACCTAGGACTAGCCACTGTGGGAGACAGGATACTGCAACTAGAGGGAGCATGGAACCAGCCTGGCAATTTCTATGTTCCCAGCTCCATATCAAATGCAGGGGAAATTTTATAGATGGTAGGAAGGAAGAAATTGCCCAGACTGCAATTTGACCAGGACACTGTGACTGACCCCTATACTCTTTCTATGGCATGTTTAATGACAACAAGCAATCAAGAATAAGATTCAAACTTCAGTGCAAGAGCTGTTTAGTTTACTGATTGTAGACTTCTCCTCATGGACAACTAGGTATATTATAAATCATGAACTAAGGGCTTGTGTAAAATTAGGAACACAGCTATAGCAGTATCACTATTCCACTACACCTACACCAGTTTAACTTCCCCATTAGGACACTCTATTCTGGAATAAAAGTATGTTACATAAGAATAATGTCTCCACTTTGGAAGAGCACTGGTGCATCCCAGCTAGAGCTAGCTGGGCAATCCCACTAGAAAAATGAACTATTTTTTCATATTTTGTTTATTTTTTATAATCTTCGGGGGGGGGGGGGGCGTGAGGTGAGGAGGTTGTGAAACAAACAAAAAACAAATAAATAAATTCACTTTGGGACAAATATATATGTTTGTTTTCAGTTTTTGACAAGCAGAAACAAAACAATTTCACCTGGTCAGGAAAAAAAACAACATATTTTGGTTTTACTTTACATTTTTTGCCTGACTGGCTGAGAATTTTTCCATGTTTAGTTGGTCAAAAACTGAAAAATTGATGGCTTTTGAGGGTTTGGTTTTTCAAACTCAAACTAAAAATAACAGAAATTTCTGTTTTGACAAAAAAAGGACTTTTGGGGTTGAAAAAAAGTGCTTCCAATGTAAAATTTTGACGTGTTGTTCTCCCAAATGCTCAGAATTCACATGGCTTTCTCAGACAAAGCATCTGGTCTAGACTGCATCTGAGAGCAAACTTCCCAGCCCAGGTTGATACACCTGTGGTAATGGGCATTGCACAGGTGCATTAAATATAACAGTGTTGGCTCTCCTCACCAGTCTTAGCTGCAGTGTCTACATGACTATTTTTAGTGTGCTAGTGTGATCCCCGCCACTGCAAGTGTGCCAACCTGAGCTGGGAGGCTTGTTTCCTGATGCAGTGTAAACATGCCTTCAGAGGCTCCTTCTGTCCCTCCACCCAGAGTACAAGACAGATTTGCTTCCTCATGCCATTCCCAGGTAATTATCCTTCCTTTTGTGGCACCCAATCTCGAACACTTTCACAGTGTGGTTTCTGAAGAATGGGACTATAACCAAAATTGTCATTAATGAAAGTAAATAACTTTCCTTTACTTCAGTTGTAACCATACTCGAAGGATTCCATAATTAAAGTGATAAGGCAAAGTCAGATATAAAAACAAATAATGTAAATTAAAATGTGGAGACAAGCCACATTTAGTCTAAACTAATCATATCCTAGGTGAAAAGTATTTTTGGTGACATTAGCTACCCTGTAGTTGTCAATCTGATGAGCTGTAAGGAGAATGGTAATGAATTTAGCTGTCTTTTCCAGGAGGAAGTACAATCTAGGGACTGAAACAGGGAACTAGGCAACAGGACTCCTGGGTTCTGGTCTCAGCTTTGTCATGGACTCACCAAGTGCGAGTCCCATGTTTTCTTTTTGTTCCTCAGTTTACCTTTACGTAAAATGTGCATATCAATATCCCCCTCACAGTAGTATTATTTATTGTAGTAATTAATTATTTCAATGCACTCCGGTGTCCTCAAATGAAATTTGCTGCATTACAAGGTGTTATCAGAGAGTGGGATTATCAGAAGCAATCAACATTGGCCTAATTCTGCTCCCACTGAAGTCAATGGGTTGAGAGGTAGGCCAATGGTCTGTGCTTTCGCAAATCCAATCCATAACAAAAAATTAAAAATCTTAAAAACCAAATACTGCTCCCAATGGAGCCTGTAGCTGAAATTTTAATGACGTCAGTGGTGCAGGTTCTGGTCTCACCTCATTAAACTTCATTGCCTTCAGTGGATTTATTCCAGAGACACGTGTGTGTCAAAGCAGAATCCAGACCTGGAGCAGTTCACTTTTCCAAGCTCACTGCACATTTCCACCTGGTTTTGTGCCTGAAATACAAAAGCTCTTTAGATGCATCTCCTCTGGAAGGGTGATGATCTGTGCTGGCAACAATCTCTTCTGCAGGACAAGATAATGTGTATTATTTGCTAAAATAAGTTTGACATTAATTAGCAAGAATCTCACTGGCAAAGACTCACACTGAGAGCAGATGTGTCACAGACAGGCTCTCTCCCTGCTGGGTGGATTAGGGGAAGAGCTGGATATTCTGAGAATTTACATCATGTCCAGGAAGACAGTGTCAGGAATGATTGTCACGACTGGTGCTAACTTGAGGCATCTTTTCAATTGCAGGACTGGAGACTCATTTAAATGAGATGTGGGGGGAGATGTCACGTGTGGCAAACAAGGCAAGGGCAGAGGGAACTTGAGCTCCAGAGAACTTGAGCTCCTAGGTCCTTTTCTGCAGAACTTCTGCTTAGCCAGTTGGCCCCCAGCCTGTAGCAGTGAATGGGATTCTTCTGTCCTAAGTGCAGTTCTCTGCATTTGTCCTTGCTGAACCTCATCAGATTTCTTGGAGTCATTGTGGATAGTTCTCTGAAAACATTCACTCAATGTGCGGTGGCAGTGAAAAAAGTGAATAGAACATAGGGAATCATTAAGGAAGGGATAGAAAATAAGACAGAAGATATCATATTGCCTCCATATAAATCCATGGTAAACCCGCATCTTGAATTCTGCATGCAGATGTAGTTGCCCCATCTCAAAAAAGATATATTGGAATTGGAAAAGGTTCAGAAAAGGGCAACAAAAGTGGCCAAATGATGTTATAGTGATGCACTGCACAACTTTAAACGAGCATGTTCTGTAATGGAGCAGAGACGTAACATCAAAACAACGTTAAGTGAGAGGACATTAAGCAGAGAGTTACTGTATTTAGTCTGCAGAAGAGAAGAATGAGGGGGGATTTGATAGCTGCTTTCAACTACCTATTCATTCCCTCTGGGGGGCCTGGCATTGGCCACTGTCGGAAGAAAGGACACTGTGCTTGATGGACCTTTGGTCTGACCCAGTTTGGCCGTTCTTATGTTCTTCCCTGTCTCCTCAGTGTGGATTTGAAAGTTGGGATTTTCAAAAATAGTGGGAGTTTTATGGTTGACTTCAATGGGGGTATAGTTAAGCCAACACTGAGCATTTTTAAAAAATATCCTGATGCCTGACCTTGACCCAATGCCATTGCCCCAATAACTCCACTCTTTTCTGTATACTGATTATTTACTCAGCTAATGCCCTAACCAAGGAGGCAGCTGTATTTATGTGCTATCTGAAATGATTTCTATATAGTGCCTAATTCTGATCTCACTTACCCAGGAGTAAACAAGAAGTAATCCAGCTGCAGTCCTTGGAGTTACATCAGTGTAAAGCTGGTGTGAGATCTGAATCAGGCTTATAGTGGCTTCATGGCATTTTATTGGAAGATGTCTGGCTAAATCCCCTGCATTGCTTTGAAGATCTCAAGTCCTTGTTCTGAATATTGGTGGGCCATTTACTGTGTACAGCCTAAGAGTCTTGGAATTGGACTGAGTTCAACCACAAATGAAGTAGCAAAAACTCTCTTGATGATAGTAAATAGAGTGAGAGTTCAACTTGGGGATGCCCATTCCTAATCTATTCTTCCTTCATCTGTGTTTCATATGCATCATTTTACTCCAATGCCTTATGCAGGGTTGCAAAACAAACAACCAACCAACCACAAAAACAAAACAAAAAAAACCCCATCTCTTTGGGGCCAATAAATTAATATCACACTATTCTAGGTTGCTCTATTGTCTTTTACTTTCTGAGGTCTATACTGACATCTTGCTCAGATCAGAAAGAGCAGTTTGATCTAACCCTAATAAAACCAAAAGAAACTCAAATTCAGCACCATGGACAGCAGCTGTTTAGAGAAACCCAGTCTAGTAAATTTTGCAGATTAGGACTGAGGTGAGTGAGTAGCCCAGGACTGGACAAGCAGAAGGTTCTGCAAGACAGGATTGAACAGCAACAGAACTGCATGAGAGCCTAGGATTAGGAACGTGGAGGGAGGAAAGGGGAGGAGCTGCAGGGTATGGCTGATGTGAACTGACAGAGATGTATGGGGCCCAGGACTGGAAAAGCTGGGCTGCAGGTCACACATTAGGTGCTCCAGGAGTAGTGGATCAGAATGGATGTGCAGCAGCAACAGTCAGAGAAAGCTCCTGGGCCTCAGAGCACAGGGGATATGACACTTCAGCATTGGGCATTTGCAGAATTCTGCATCTCAAGGTGGAAGATCACAATAACAAGTGGTGGTGTAAGTTGTGGCTTGCGGGCTGTGAAGTGGGACTTTCCGTGTCCCCTGCCTACACTATATCTGCCACTAGCTGGTAGTATCAGTCCTTCCACTTGCGTAAGTGCCAACTTCCCAACAACTACCCTCAAGAAAGAGTGAAATCCATGTGAATGGAGCTGTGTATCTACCTTGGTTCATTCTATTGCAAGTTCTGAGCCCTCCGACCCCAAACATATTAACAAATAAAAGGAGAGAAATCCAAGTTCAAAGCAGTTAAGGACCCAAATCATGAAGTGTCCGGACTGGAAGTGAGCTGACTGCAAAACAGCCTCCCGTCGGGTTGAGTCAGCGCTGAGGTGTTCCAGAGGCCCCTCAATCCAATAACAGATTTTCTCTTTCTTAGGCTGCTTGAAAGCGACTTGGCTCAGGGAGTGGGGGAGAGAGGACAAGGGGAGGTGGGAGAAAGAAAAAGAAATAAATCAACGAGGCCACAGTGAATGGAGTGGAAAGCTTTCTAAAGGAGCCATGTTTGTCACATTAAAGTGAGAGAAACGTAGGCACAGGCGCTTCCCTGCCTGTCAATTGCATTTGTCTCTGGTCCCTGGAATTTTCATTATTCATTATTCGCCTGGCGAGGACAGCAGCACCACTGCCAGGCTCTGTCTAATCCCCACCTGATAATGTATTTCTGATAAGCATGACGGAGCCAGCGCCGGTGACAGCGTTCACATTTCCAGAGGATAAAGTGCCATTTACATGAAGCAGGTGCTGTGAATTTAGATTGCCAAGATAGGGAAGGTTTGTGCCGAGGTATCCCCAAGCCGCCCTGGGGAGTATCGATCCAGGCTGAGAACACAGAAGACTTCAAAGCTCCTACCCACACATCTGGCGCCAGGTGGGTGGCAAACCTCAGTATCCCCAATAGGCAGGCAAGAGAAAATCCTGCCAGGAGTAATAACTCTTTGTCCTTACAAAGCCTTTGGCCTGATGATCTCCAAGCACTTTGCAAATATTAATTACAATAATTAAGCCTAATTCATTATTGCAATTAAGCTGCTATGTGCCATAAGCAGGCAGGTTGTATACTGGTTTCACCGATGGGCTAATTGAGGAAGAAAGAAGGGAAGTGACTTGCTCAAGGTCAAACAGAAAATTTGGCAATAGAACCCAAGAGCCCTCAGTCCTAGTCTCCCATGTTCTAACCATTGGACCACATTCTCTCCCTAGAAATAGGTACAGAACCCAAGAGAACCGATGCAAGAATACTATCTCTCACAGTATTCTGGTTTCGAATCTCAGCTGGAACCTCAGGTTAATGAGTCTGGGTCTGGTATATGGTTTGGTTTCATCTGAACTAGATCTCCTGTCCACAGCAGAGAGTTCAGAGCACCAAAGTGGAAAACATCTGTGAGGCAAATGACAGCTCCACATCTGGGGGGAGAGAGAATCTGATGACTGGTTGGTGTCCATGTCCAGTGGCAATTACCACGTCAGATCAACCTCATTGACTGCAGTATTGCTCCTGTATGAAGCTACAGATATGGTCCATTAAAATTTATTCAGGATTCATACAGGGAAAATTGCTTGTATGATATGTTCTGTGTAATTTATGTTATGTATTTTAACAGTGGGGCATGGCAGAAGCCATGTAGCAGTAATCTTGTCAACTAGCAAGACTTATAGTGTGGTTAAGAGATGTGGAAATGTAGGACATTTTACCAATCTACAAGTATTGGAAAGATGTAAATTCTAAAGAAAAAAGGAGGAATTAGTTACCATGATACAAACTAGGAGAGTTAGCTGCCAGAGGTGTAATAGTGTGAAACTGAGAGAGAGGAAATTTAAGCTGAATATAGATTTCTTAAAAAAGCTTTTTAGTACTGAGATCTACAAATCTGTGGTACAGTCTCCCAAGGGAAGTGGAGGGAAGCCGCCTGTCTTAGACATTTAATTTAAATTTAATCTGGACAAAGCACTAAACATACAGGGGGGATTAACGAAGGTACAAGTAGAGAGAACAAAATAAAATGTAGGCCCTACGATGAAAAATGGCCCTATAAAAATGACACTATCTTACTGTTCTACCCAACAAATAGGTACCCTGTGTGCAATCAGAGCCAGATCAACTGATTTTTAGTGACAAAAAAAGTTTTTTAATGCTTTTTTCTCCTGTTAGCGCTCCAGAGCCAATGCAGCTAAGAAAGAACGAGCGCTGGAGCAGGGACATATAGTCCCGGCTCCTACCCCTGCCAAACACTGTGGGGCAGAGGTGCAAACCACCGGGCAGGAGCCCACAGTCCTGGCTCCAGCCCCAGCTGCAGGGTAGGGGTGCATAGTCCCCTTCCAGCCCCAGCTTCAGCCTCTGACAGGTGAAACCGGAGAAGTCACAGAATCCGTGACTGCCATGACCTCCGTGACTAAATCGCAGCCTTAGTCATAGACCACAAACTCACCTAACTGCCGTTGCTCTCTCGCTCTGTAAAAAATACCATCACTTCTATGTTAATTCTACTATAACTACAAAGCACTATGGTGTTATCAAACAAATACTAAGCACGCAAGAAAATGATTTAATAAATTACAGGAAAAATAACTTGTGTTATAATTTAACTGATTTCTAATATGGATATAGAGATGTCTACATGCAATTAGAAAGTTGAAATTAGGGTAAAATAGGTGTGTCTTCTCATTTCTGTTCATAATAGACTGAAAAGGAATCATGCTGAACAACTGGATTTTGCTGATAGGTTCGCACATACACTGTTGGTATACCAAACATTTCAGGTGAATTTTGGTGGCCATATTTATTTGCAAGTTTGAGGTCCAAATGTCAAAATTCAGCTTGGTGACAACCATTTTCAAAATCGGCAGGTTCAAATTTTGTTAGAAAAAGCAGCTACTACCTTTTACCAAAAGACATCTCTCGACTCCTTACAGAGGATTTATTCTGAGATTTCCATCTAGTCTACAAGTTGAGTTTGCAGAAAGTCATTCACTTGGTAAAGACATTTGATATGGAATCACCAAGGCACAAGAAAGATGGTGCAGGAACTGCTGAGTCATTATTCCAAATACAGACACCCGTGGTGGGCAAAATCCCCGGCTGGTGTAAATCACTGCAACTCCACTGAAGTCACATCAGGCATTTCCATTAGGTCTCCAGCTGGTGCAAACTGCCCCCAAAAGAGCTACTGATTTATCTCAAGTCAAGAGTCTGGCCCTGTCTTGGCCTGGCCACCTCACAGAGAATTTGATTCGAGGGAGAAGGGAGACAAGGTTGACTGAACCCAAAGTAACCCCAAGAGAACTAAAAATTATTTCCTTCCATTCAGTACTTATGCCAGCCGGAGGGTAAGAGGAGAACAACGACTATAACTCCCTTCTTAAAATGATCATAACTATGCAAGAGAAGCTCTTTAACAGGCTCACTCGCTAACAAGCTGCTCTTGTTTTCATGTTTTGGAATGGCTTAATCCTGTATATGATAACATCCCCGACAACCGAGTGCATTAAACTGTGACAGCTTTTCACTGACCTAAGCAATTGCATTACAAAAACACCATTAGCGGCTCTCTCCTCTTCATCTAATCTCCCCTTCCTCCTCCTCCTTCTCCTCCTCTGCTGCCTTCTCCTGGGCCAGTAAAAGCTATGCTCAATACTACTATTAAATTACCCTTAGAAATACGCTCCTCAAAAAAAAAAAAAATCAATGCACATGTGTTTTAACACTTGTCACAAATAGATCAACCGGGCAATCTAACATATATTATTCCACTCAGACATTTAAGCAAATAAAAGAATCACACGTTGGTGAGCATGCTTACGCTCCCACGTGGACTATGTTTAGGAGAAGGGAGATGAGGGACACTGACGCAGCCACTTGTTCATACTGTTCCGCTATGCTTTCTATTCAGATGCCCAGCCAGATTCAGATTTTGGCCTCAATCCGGAGTACTACCACTGACGTAGACAGACACAACAAGGAATCTGGTGGGACCTTTTTTAAGGTGCCACCAAACTCCTTCTTGTTTTTGTGGACACAGACTAACACGGCTTCCCCTCTGACACAGACAGAATTACCCTGGTGTAAAACTGGCATGAGGGGCAGATCAGCCCGCCGTGGGCCAACGCCTGATTTCAGTGACGCTGGTGTAAGCCCTACTGAAGCCCATGCATGGACTCACTCTGGATTTACACCTGTGTAACCGAAAATAGAACGTGGCTCCCCAAGTTGCATGCTGCATTGTGTATAGGCTCTGGGGACCCAGGAAACTGCAGAGGGCACTGGGGGTTATACACTAACCTGACCTGCTGGCCATAGGACTATCACTGCATGCTTCCTGGTAGTCCCATCAGACCAGCGCCAGCAAGACTGGGCAGAAATGAATCCCTTGCCTTTATTGCCCTCATTCTGCCGGGGTGCCACCACCTCCAAGCTTCCCAAGCAACAGGGATCAGTAGAGGCTGAGGAGAGGGGCGTGACACAGGCGGAAGGAACTGAGGGATGGGTGGAGAGGGAGCTATGTGGAGACATTCATGCCTGGGTCCTGCTGCCTGAAAAAAAGTGCATTAACCCAGCAGAGAAAAAGTAGTACGCAGGATTGGAGACCCCCGTTCATCTGTCCTGATTAACCCTTTCTTAGCCTCTGGCATGCACAATTCCATTACTTTTCCTTTCCTACTTTCTTTTTTTAGTCCTCTCCTTTTCTGCTTTGTGTCTGATTTCACTGCCTTTAGTTCAGATGGGATAGCTGTAGGGGAAGAAGGGAGAAAGACCAAGAGCCTCTGTCCCTCCATTTAAAGGGCCAGTGTCACTAATTTGTATGCAACATATGGCCAGAATTCAGTTTAAAGTGCGGGCTAATTAAATTGTGAGCTCTTAAATCTATTCCTCTTATGCACTCATTTACTGCCACTACTTTCTATTTCATCATCATTTTCTTCTTCTCTCTGTCATTTTTTTGGGGGGGTTGAATCGGGACAGAGACAGATTTCTTGCCGACTAATTAAAGCCCTGCATGTTAATGAACTCCCAGCACTTTACTGCTTCAGAGTGTCTGAACCCCCCCAGGAAATTAGTAAGAGCTTTAAACATGGAGAGACTTGAAAGGCCAGTGCCTGCTATGGATTTTCAAACACAGAAGGCAACAGAATCATGTCCTATTTTAAAAAAACATCATCATAATAAGAAGCCGCAGGACTGAGGTTATAAACATAACAGTCAGGGAGGCAAATTAGAGGCCCAGCTACAGTCACAGGGCTGGGGGGAAACAGGAAAAAGTTGATTGTCATTAAATGTTGTGGCTGTATGTTCTATGTAATCCCTTCTACTTTTGTAATCCCATTTCCCCCCATGCTGGCCCTGGATGCACATGGTCCCTCTACCTACTAATGACCTCCATCCCTGCCTACCAACCTACCTATCTACTTAATGACCTCCTGCTCTATTTTCTATCCTACCTACCTCCTGCCATACCTACAGGTACTTACATAGTGACCTCCTGTCCAACCTACATGTTTATATACCTTCTGATCTACCTAGTGACTTCTTGTTACACCTTCCTACCCATTTCTATATCTTTATCTACAGTATTTAAAGATATCCTAAGTAGGTACACAGGCTCTGTAGAAATGATTCTGTAATGTACCTGCCTATTATATCCATTTACATACCTACATTACCTAACTAGCTACAGTATGTGCCACATTACCTATTCATTTATGAATGGGTATTTATAGACCACTCCTCCCAGTAGTATCTAAGCCCTGAGTTGCAAACTGAGGCTTCAGGGGATATTTCTGCCCAAGCTGGGTGAACCTCAAAAGGTTCAGGGGCTTCAATCAGAGAAGACTGATGCTACTTTTAGAGTCTTAAAGCTAAGCTCTTTGATCTCAAAATCAGGCCAAGCATTCCACGAGAACAGAATCTCTTGAGACATTTAGAATTTCTCTTTCTGGCCCTGGCAGGCCTCAGGAAGCAAGAATTCATCAAGTTTTCTTCACACTCAAAAGAATTTGTGGGGCAGG
Source organism: Dermatemys mawii (assembly GCA_007922305.1). Taxonomy (NCBI): domain Eukaryota; kingdom Metazoa; phylum Chordata; order Testudines; family Dermatemydidae; genus Dermatemys; species Dermatemys mawii. The sequence goes on along the minus strand of ML677397.1, from coordinate 4,369,435 downwards.
CTGCTTTATGGGATTGATGGTAGGATTTTCAAATAGGCTCCATGTTGGACTAACTGGGCTCCTACTGAAGTCACAGGGACTTCAGGGCAGCCCTGAGGCCGGTGTCATGTGGGAGGTCAGACTGGATGATCACAGTGCTCCCATCTGGCCTTAGAATCGACGAATGGGAGTTTTATTCTTGACTCCAATGGAAGCCTGCTCCATTTCTAGGTCATTGGTTTGAAGCCAGACCCGGTCACTAGAAAGTGGAAGGCAACGTGTTCTAATGTTTAAAGCACTCAGGCCATCCTGGATCTATTCCTGGCTGCCACTGTCTCCCTGTGCCCTTGAGCCAGATCCAGGTACTTCTGCTTAGCCACTTTGGCGAACTGCTTTGAGATCCTCAGTGGAAAAGAGTAGGGTCGGCCCTAATCACACAAACGAAAACAACCCTGCTCCACCCCTTCTCCAAGGCCCCGCCCTGCTCCTTCTGTTGCTCACTCTCCCCCATTCTCTCTCACTTTCACTGGGCTGGGGCAGGGGACTGGGGTGTGGTAGGAGGTGTGGGCTCTAGGCTGGAGCTGAGGAGTTTTGAGTGTGGGAGGGGGCTCCGGGCTGAGCCTGGGGTGGGGGCTAGGGTGCATGGGAGGGTTTGAGGTACAAGCTCTGTGAGAGAGTTTGAGTGCTGGAGGGGCTCAGGTCCACTGAAGATTTAGGCCTTATTTCTTTTTATGCTGCCCAGTACCCCCCTCTCCAATTTCTTCTCTTTCTACCTATCTTTTCCACATGTGCCTCCATTACCAAACCATCCTCCCAGGCAGCCCTTCCCTACCTCCCTCAGGCTCCTCCTTTCCTTGACCTTTGAGCCTCCACCAGGCCTTTTCCTACATGACATTGGAAAAGCTTCAGCCAGTCTAATCACCAACCAGTAGAGAGAAAATCACCCTCCCTGCAGGCTCCTGTGCACCTTCAGATGCCTCTACCCCTTTAACTCCTTACTGGCCACACTCCTCACTCTCTTCGGAAGCGGTCTCCATTGTGGGCTTTGGGAGAATGATGGGGAATAATCTCCTGAGAACGTGCAGTTGCCATCTCCTTTGCCCCTCATCACACGCCTTTCTCCCCTCCAGCCAAGGCCCCCTGCCCGTCTGGTTCTTGCTTTAAACAAAAGTCTGCATGCCCCCCTACTTTGTTCCCCTCTAAGTGCCCAACCACAGCTGTCTAAAGGGTCCAAACACCAAGAAGGGAGCAGACCAGAAATAGATCCGAATCAACACTACACACTTCACTTAGGTTTGGATTCTGGATATGGATCAAAATGTTGCCACTGGTCCCTGTGTTAGCACTGGGCCAAACCAGAACCCCAGCTCACATCATGCCCAGATGTTGGCGGGGTTGGGGATCAGCATCTCGAATGGGAGGCGGCATCTCGGGTCCACCTCCGGAGAGTCTTTAAAGAGCTCAACACTTAGCTGGTCATTTCTATTGTTACAGGCCAGATCCTGAGAAGGGATGAGCCCTGTACAACTGCCAGTGAAGTTCAAGAAAGCCGTTGGCATCAGATAGACACTAAGAAGATCCACAGCTATGCTGCCTGTGATACAACTGTACACAGCCTCCTGCTTCACGGCATAAAGCAACCACTGATTACACAGTGTTCACTCCAGGCAGTTTCCTGCGCCTTACTCTGAAGCATCCACCTCTGTCAGAGACAAGATATTGGACTGGGGGGCTGTCGGTCTGATCCTCTATAGCAATTCCTGTGTTTCATTTTGCATTATGGCTGCCTCGACACCCCTGGGGATTTGGCCCAATCTGCAGAGATAATTGGAAATGCACCCTCTGCCACCTCCTCCTGACAGAAGCCAGCTGTCTGCTGCTTTAGAAACAATCACATTGTTTTCATCCCGGCTCCTCGCTAAAGCCTCATCCAAGATCCTGGTGAGCTGAGCACCGGGGGAGCTAGAAAGGGGGGGCGGTGGGCGGGGCAGCTTCATTTCCAGGCTCCATACCACTCCAGACCTGGCCAAGCTTCTCCTGTAATATTCAGAGTCAGATTCTCTGAGAGCTCTTCAGGGGGTGTTAGAAAAAGTCGTAATAATAATACAATTAAAGTCTCTCAACAGCTGTAAAAGAAGAACCAGTAATTATACCTGCTGCCGGTTCCACAGTCATCAGCCCTATCCTGGTCCACCCTCTTCTCCCCCGACAAGGAGTCTGCGGCCACCTCAGTGACTCCAGAGTGACAGGGAGTTTGTCACCTCTCTCTGAGGTGCTGGACCAGCTGACAGTAATGGCTGTATGAGGAGGGGAGCACGCCTCAGTTCGCTTCACCTCACCCAAGAGCACCGAGCAAGGCAGGAGTGGCCAGAGCAATCGTACATTTCCGTGGCTTCCCTGGAGGATCGGGCTGCCTCCGACCCATCAGCGTGAGAGGGCTGGCTGAGGTAAAAGTGCCCCCACCACGCTGGAAGGTGGCTAATGTTCAGAGTGTAGTGGGAGCCGCGAAAGATGACTGGAGAAAGAGCCCCAGGGACCAGAGGCAGAGGTGCCATCAGCCCAGGGATGTCGTATGCTGGATACAGTAGAAGATGTCACCACTCCTTGCACAGTTCTCTCAGTATCTGGTTTCCCTGCTGTCTCTGCCTTGCATTTCTCATAAGGGCTTCCTGCCCTTGTGCGTGCACAAACTGCTAGCTGCCCTGTGTCCCCATTTTTAAGTCCCCTCTCCTTTCATCCAGCCTTTATTCCAATCCCTGCCGCCCTGGACAAAGACAGCATCTGAGAAAACTCACCGGGGAACCTTCATCTGTTGGGGACACAAAGCTGAAGACGTTTCATCCTCTGCCAAAATATCCAATCTCCGTGACTGACAGAGGGGATCTCTGTGACGCAGCTTCCCTCTCTCCCACCATTTATCTCAGCCTGGGACATGGGACTCCTTGGGCCTCCACAAACAGCTCTCCGGGTGTGTGTGCGTGCATGTGTGGTTGTGTGTGCGTGTGTGCAGGCGTGTGTGTGTGTGTGTGTGCATGCAAGCAAACCTGTCCTTCCAAGTCTGGGGAAACATGAGGTTCCTGAGTCAGCTCTTCATCCCAGAATGAGATCACAGGGCCACATCCCTACACAGCAGAGGACACAGTGAACCCAAAGGCCTGGGGCAGAACAGAAGGGAGGTCTGGAGAACAAACCTGCCAAGTTGAGACTGGGAGAACTTCACGCCCCCAGCAAAGCTGAGAGGCAAGGGCCTCCTGCAGATACAGCACTGCTGTGCATCAGATGTGGGATCTTTGACTGGCTAAGGATATGGGATATATAGAGAGACAGAGAGAACGACACATTTAATGATCTCTGATACCCTCCCCATAAAGAGTGGGAAATTATCTGAGAGTCTAGGAATATCTTCATTAAAAATGCATTTAGCTGTGGAGCTCTATGAAAGGGAGACCTGTAATACATGAAAGATTAGCCCCAGATTGCTGATTGGACTATTTCACATCATTATGGTAATTAGGCTCGCAAGGCTGTAGTGCTGACGCTGACACTTTGCAGCACTTGCCTTTTTTCTCAGATTTAAAGTGAGCTTTTTCCCTCTCCCCTTCCCTACCCCCGAAGTCTCTGTTGAAGGCCTATCCCTCCACCCTCACTCCCTCCTTCCGAGGAGTCCTGAACTAGCTCCACTTCATGCATATGCATTCTCCTCCACTGATTCCCTCGCACTCCCCGGGCTGCCTCTGCCAACCTCAGCCTGACTTGCATGGGAAGAAATTAACGATAATTACAAGGTGCGAGGGGATATTACAGCTCTCAATCTGATTGCCGCTGAAACCAAATAAAAATGGAACTTAATCAGCCAATTATTAAAATGGGGAATAAACAATCTGAGATGCCTGTGCTCCTCCCAGCCGTGTCACGGCTCGCGTACTCATGGCTGTTCATGGTCCCCTGCTCCACCATCAAAGGGAAAGCCAATGAGGTTGTGCCTACATGGGCAAATTCACTCCTGGGCCTTGCACTCCTGAGGTCTTGCACAGGGGTGAATTTCACCCAGAACGGTGCAGTAGTCACATGACTCATTTCTCATTTGCCACTCGCCCTTCTCACTACAAGCTACAAACTTCAGTCCTGGTTTCCTTCTAACTCCCACTGATCATCTCTTTCATTACAAATGAAGCACTGCTTCAGTGGAGTTACACCTGATATATACCAGGGCAAGTAGGGTGACCAGATGTCCCGATTTTATAGGGGCAGTTCCGATTTTTGGGTCGTCTTCTTCTATAGGCTCTTATTAGTCCTCCCCCCCCCCCGTCCCAATTTTCCACATTTGCTGTCTGGTCACCTTAAGTGCAAATGAGAGATGTATCAGGAGGACTCTTGGGCTAAATCTTCATTTGAGCAAAACTCCAGGGACTTTATTTGGCATTTTGCCTGAGTAGAGAGTGAGTTAAAACTGAAAGGGAAACTTCGAGATTTGGCCTCCTATGTATATCGTAATCATTCACTCAGCCTACCATGAAAATGCAACTGCCTTTGGTGTGGAATGTAATGGCTATATAATAGTGCATGGGAACACCACAGACAAATCTGGACTAGGAAGTAAAAGAGGATCCCATATCTAGATAGAATATGATCAGTATGGGTCAGAACATTGGGGAGACAGGAATGCACGCTACAATCCTCTAACCCAATTTTTTCAGAATGTTGTACCTGCTACAGAGCAGAGCGTAAGATTTATATGATAGACACTTAAAGGGATTTGGATGCCTTTTTCTAAAGAACTCAGCATTAGCCTAGATGCTCCCTCTAAAGTCAAAGGTAACACTCACACTGATTTAAACAAAAGCAAAGTTAAGTCAATATTGAGTGCTATTGCAAATTCCAACCTTTCAGTTTTGCAATTGATTTTAAAAATGTGCTGACCAGCCCTGGCAATTACCCAAAATGATCTCCAACAGGACACCGGGGTTCAAATCCTTTTACTTGGGAAAATGTCATGGGACCTTTGATGACTACAGGTGGTCAGGACCTTAGTTTTATACCTCATCCAGAAGAATAATTTGTTAGGCCTGCTCCTTTGTGTTCCCGTTTGTAAATTTGTTCCACATGCCTTTCACCACTGAGATGGCCAATCCCACCTTACTAATCAACCCAATCTGAACCCAAAGCAAGAAGCTTCAACCCTTTACACCATATTAGCTTTCCACATTGCACTATCTGAAACAGGCCTATCTGGAGCTGGTTTCTTGAGATCAGTTCATGCCATCCCAGATGAGACTTGGTGCCGAGGGGTGGGTGGGGTGGCTTGATGAGCCCTTCTCCCACAGAAAACACATGCACCCCTCAGCTGCTGCCATCCTATTTCCACAGCACACTCTGATGCCCTCAAGCTGGTGCCAACCAGGATTATTCATTTGCCAATCCCAGCCACGCAATCCGCTAATTTCACTCTTCAACCTTGTATCTCTCAGCCCTGCGTCTTCCCCACCATAAATTTCACCTAGTGTGTTTCTAATCCGGATCACGGCCCAGAGGATCTCAGAACAGTGCATGGTCTTCTATTAACCTTATGGCACCATTGCAATTTTGGAGACTTTCCAGATGTGCTCAGAATCTCTGACTCAGAATAATAGACAGAGATACTCATAAATTAATCTTCTCTTCCATCTATCCCCACCTCGCATGTGTATTGATGTGTTTCTATAGCTCTTCTGCATCCTACCTTCTCTCTATTCATCCATCTATCCCCTGGCATGTTCTTTAATTACCTGCCTATTAGGTTTTCTGTTTCCTAGCTGGCACATTTTATCCCTTTTCTGATTGCTGTGGGGAATAAGCTTTAACCCTGAAATAGCCCACAGAAGAAGAGTTCACGGAGTTATCCAGCAAGGAGGAAGGGCTGTGCCCCTGAATCCTTAGAGAATCTTCTGCAAACTTCCTCTAGTGGGCGAAAAGCAATTTGATTAACTAGAGCACTTGCTCCCAGGGATATAACCGGCCACCTACCCACAGGGACACAGCTGTGATAGGCCAGAGTGCCCTGCTTCAGGGATGCTGTGGTGATAAACTAGTGTATCTGCTACAAGGGATGTGACTATCCCAAAAAATGGTATCAGAGACAGGAATGCAACGATGCTACCACTCTGACTTCACAGGAACCATCCCATGTATCCAAACTTCTGATGACTGATGGCATTTGCGTTTCAGCGACACAGTCAGACTAGGAAATCTGACGGTCACTCCTGGCTCCCAGAATTCAGTTTGAAGACACCTCCCTCCTACCACCCTTTAACAATTGCTTAATGACCATCATATTGTAACGTACCAGTTCCTTGTGGGCATGTGCTTATGACTGGCCACAATCACAGTTTGTCTTTCGTACCCTCTGTCACTCAAAAGGGGAGAGGTAGCGTTACTCCCACTCAACGGATCATCAAGACACAGAGAGCTGAGGTGACCCCTGCCAAGAGACAATGGCTGACAGAGCCGGGACTAGACCACAGGTTGCCTGAATCCCACCTCTGTGCTCTAACCACCAGACAAGCGGGGCTGCTCTTTCGTGCCGCTGGCCCAAAGATGGACATAAGGGACCTAGTACTACTCACAGTGACAAGACGTTAATTCTACCTCAAATAGTAGAGCTCTATATTTCTGGAGTTGAAGGTTCTACCACACGCTTTGGGGGTGGGTGGTGGTGATTGTGGAAAAAGCTTAGGAGACAGATTAGAGCCTACAACCAAAAATGCCCAGGTATAATAAATAAAGAGGCTCTTTAAAGAGGAAAAGGCAGCTGAGTCAGAGACGCTGCAGACCATAGCTTCCTGTCTGGCCTACAGTCCTCTGTCTTCTGCCCAGCTGCCTTTTCCCCTTTAAATAGCCAAGGATTAAACGCCTGGATTAAACACCATACTGTTTTGGTCTTATGCTCCAGCCTGTCCCTTTAAGGAATGGCACACTCCTTCACAGTGATGTACGAGCCTGCTGTCTGCAGCGGCTGAATTTGTTACAATACGTGGGCACCCCGTTCCCATTTGCTTTTCGATCCTACTCCTGAAGGGTGCCAGGCACCCGCAGTCAACAGGACTCCCAAGCTGGCTGTAAATTGCCGGTTCCAGGGATGATCTCTGTACAAGCACAGATGGATCATTCGGCCCTGTCACAATCCGGCATCTGTGTCATTGCAGTTCAGTACCCTGGAGGCAATTGTGATGTCAAAACAAGACCGAGCAGCTCTGCTGGGGCAAGCTGAGCACAGTTATTTATACACCAATGTCCTGATGAGCACCAACAGCAGGAGAAAGCATAACTGCATCTTGATGGGAGTTTGGCTAGACAGGGGTATATTTTAGAATGGACCTGACCTGTGATGGGTACATATGAATTCACATCACCTACCTGTAGTATTTTCTCCCCCACAACCACCACCCTGCTTCCATAACTAAAGCTAGAGACAGAGTGCCGGATAATGAAACTTTAATTCCGCTTGGTGACTCGTGTGCGTATCCAGTATCATAAATCTGTCTGGCTAACATGGAGGCAAGAGCAACTGGGCAAATCACTGCAATTATACTTGGTGGAGGTTTGCTCCCCCCCCCACCGCCAAAAAACAAAATGTGAGCAGAAATTAAAAAAAGCTTGGGGTTAATGTACCTCGCTGTTGACTGGCTCACTGGGGAGCTGGAGATGAGACAACAAATTGGAACTTAATGCTCGTTTAGTCAACAGTGGGAGTCAGAGGTTCATTGCGCGTGGGAACCCGGGGAGAAATGATCTCGAGTCAAGGGGGAATCATCTGCATTTATAAACCCACAGGTGAGGGGCCGGCCTTCCATTGCGGCTTAATCACAGGCAGACAGGAGCTGCTATTTTCAGCCACATTAACACAGCTGTGTCAATTTCTAGGTGAATCGGCTTTGCTTCATCACACACATCAACAGACCCGGCACTGCCTTCTTCTCTCCTGCTTAGATTGACTTTAACCATGAGTGGTAAACATCATTTTCTCTCATTTGCCGAACTACATCCATGTGTGAATACCTCTTGGATCTCCCAGATCTTCGGTCTTCCCCACCCTTCGCATGACTCCTCCCTCTATCCCTTCCTCAACTCACCCTGCTCCACTCGAACTCGCTTACCCACAGAAGTGGCTATTTCAAATCCCGGACTATGATTTTCTAAAGGGACCCCTGATTTTGGGGTTCTTAACTGGAGACACCTTAAAGAGGCCTGCTTTTCAGACAGCAAGTGCTCAGCACTCTCTCAGTAGCAAGAACCTTTTTAAAGCATCTTCAGTTGAAGTGCCCAAAATCATTAGGTTAAAATCCTGGCCTTGAGGTCGAATGCTTGTCTACTCTCCAAAGTCTGGCATTTCTCTAGGGACTCAGGAACCCAACTCATATAGAATTCCAATGAGATTTGTGTGCCTAACTCCCATTGGCTCTGTGAACATTTCAGTTAGGCACCTAAATAAGTGGCCTAGTTTTTAGAGATACTGAGCTCCCATTGGTTGGGAATTGTGGTTGTCTAGCACCTCTGAAAAACAAGCCACTTATGTAGGTGCCTAACCGTGGATGGAGGTACCTAAGGTAGCACACAACATTGGCCTAAGAACACCTGGGCTCTAAGCCAATAGACATAGCTGTCTCATTCTGGGAGCCCCTTTCTCTGTCCTGGTATCATCAGCATGGTTAAAGTTATCTGACTTGGCTGTCATGTCACAGCCATATCAGCAAAGGAGTCTGCCCCCATTGAACCTGCCAGTGCAGCTATTTCTTAATTCCCTTTGAGGCACAATAACTGCTTTCCGCAACAGATATCTAAGACAAGCAATGAGCCGTGAATCTGAGCATTCATCCAACTCACTGGCAATCGAAGCATTCCAGGTTCCACTCCCATTTACATGGGATGAATGTTAGTCAGTGGAGTGACTCCAGATTTACATAGCTGGAATTGACAACTGAATAGGGCTCAGTGCTCATCCAAAGCTGAAAGAGAAGTCAGGCAAAGCTGTAAAAGGCAGAGGCTCCTGTGGCATATTTGAATGGCCATTGCAGGATGTTAGTAGTACAAAAACAAAATAGCAATGGTTAGTCACTGTCCTAGTCTCACGAAAATGAATGGAATTTAGATAGAGTTTTTCCTATTATATTTCGTTAATAACGTGCCATTCTCATCATATCACATTATGAGAAAAGCATGGTGGGCAAAATATCTATGGTCGACGAAAGAGGTGTCCTGAATTCTCCATACAGAAATCCTAATCATAATTAAAGGCTGTTATTCCCATTACCTAGAAAGGCAGCTCAGGAATTAAATCCACTCTGCAAAGAACTACTTTGTTTTTTTAATCATTTACAAAAGAAAAATCTGTTCAAAACATGAAATGGCTTCACTCACTCTGGGAAGGCTTGGGATCCTCCCTGTGGGTGCTCTTTTGTTCTTGCTATTGGCCTGCCCTAGCAGATGACAGACCAGATTCTCATCCGTGATCTGGCTCCTTGCACTTCCCAAGCAGAGCAATGGAACTGAATTCTGGCCTGAGGTAGTCAGCTGAGAATTCCTTTGGGGCAAGGGAAATGTCAGCTGGTATAAAGACAGTAGAGCCATCCTCTCCAATGCCGGCATAGAGGGCATGTGGAGGGAGGGAGGTGGTGTGTTGGGGCAGAGAGAGGGGGGCATGGGTCAGTTTGAAGCTCTGCTCTGTTGAGTCTCCATGTGGTGTATGGTCCCTTAGATTGCTCTAAGTGACACCCAGCATGGGTGGTCCCACAAACCAGGGAACCCAAACCCAGTTCTCCCGGTGCCTCTGAACCAATTCAAGATCTTGAATTTAGGAAATAATCTAGTCAGATATTAATACCAGGCCCTATCCTGTCACTTTTACTCACTTTGAATAGTACCACATCCCCTGTTTCAGTGAAGAAAATGGGAATACTCATGGAGTAAGATGTATATTAGGGTGGCAGAACTGAGTCCAGGGTCTGGCAAGACCTGAGTCCGCAAGGTGCAGAGCTGGAGTCCAGGACTGTTGAGTGTATTGAGCACCGAGCAGGACCAGGCCATGAGTCTGCACATGGTGATATTTGTATCTTTCAAGCAACGTTTCTGACAGTGTAGAAACGAGAGTTGGAAAATGCAGATGGTAAGAGTCAGAAACAAGGCCAGATGCAAACCAGCTCTGTGTCAAGGCTCCTGATTTCACTCCTGTATGGGAGGAGAGTCTGATTTCAAGGAAGAGGGTGGGAAGGAAATGATAGTAAGACAGAGCAGGACACACAAGGATCTGCACTCCTGGGTGGAGCAGCCTGGTGGAAGATCTCACATGAATTGGCCAGGGGAACAAATGTGATAAGGAGGGATCAGAAAGGATCAGAGACTCTCCTTATAACCCCCTTTTACTCGGCCACCATTAGAAATGGCCATAGGAATTGAGCAAGCACATGCTCTTAACTTTTTGTATCTACCTGAAAAATCCTTTGGCTAATGTGACACACCCACATGTTGGCTGCAGTTTGGTGGGATCCCTACCTGATTTCAGTTCAGACCTGGGTTCTCCCGAGCATACCTGTCCATCCAGAAAAATACCAACCAAGGAACAGGCAGGCGATTAACATGGCAGCAGCAATGCCACTCTGGGGAATACAGGGCTGCAGTTCACACACCATAGAATTTACACACTGAAAGCACTTATTAAAACCATTGAGTGCACCCCCCATAAATTCAAGGTGCAGAGCACATCAGATATTTAACTGACCCTAGTCCTGTTTGCAGTCAAACATGGGGTGTTAGCGGCACAAAGGCTTTTCAGAGAACCAAATTCAGACCCAGTCTAAGATAGAGCAACTGCAGTGAAGTCAAGAGAGTTCCACCAGTTTGCTCCAGGTCTGAATTTGGCCCAGCGTAGCATGCGTCTGTAGAAAATACACATTGCTGGCTCCCTGTAGACTCATAGAACCAGCCTGCTATGGCTGCCTTTAATAACTTAGCAATCAAGTTTAAATTGCCATTGCAAAAGGTTTATAAAAGTTTGTGTTGCCTACTAATTAAATCCATGTGAATGCTGGCTTGGCATTAATTTACTGTAAAATTAGTGCAAGGCTGCAGTGGGGTATTTGCAAGAAACATGCCCATGACGAACTGCAACATGGAGCCACTGACCTCAGGAATTATCTTCCCAAACCCTCTCCACTGCAGATCACATGCATCTATTCTTGGGAATGCCACACTGCAAATATTGTTGCTTTTCAATTAGTCGGCGACTGATCTGATGGCTTGGAGACAGCAGCTAATTAAAATCTAATTGAAGTAAAATCATTTCCAATTCTGTCTCCTTGCATCACCTCCCAGAGCAAAAGGTTCCTTGCTTTGTACAATGTCTTTCTTCAGTCCCATTCATTCCTTTGGTTTGCAAGCAGCCCACATGTCATCACTATCTCTGTTCTGAATTGGCTTCCTGGCATTTCGAGAGGAGGTAAGATGGACTGCAGGCAAGGAGAGTTTCTGGGAGGAGGCAGTGAGGAAGGAAGGATAGGGGAAGCTCTGGAGCTGGGGAGGGAAAATGAGATGGTGTGGAGGGATAGGCAAGGAAAGGGAGGAGAGGTGTGGAATGGAGGGAGGCAAGGAGGTGAAGAAAGGAGATGGAGAAAAGACAGGGGAAGCAAAGGAGGAAAGTGTGGGGAGTTCAGAGAAAGAGGCGAAGGAGACCAAGGAGAGGAGGAGGAAGGCAGGGGATGCTGACTGGTACAATTAATTCTATGCTCTGATGAAATAAACAACATGCAAACAGGTGCCTTCAAACAAGAAAGGGGAGTGAGACAGGAACGTAGCCTCAGCCCTGCCCTTCTCAATGCAGACATCAATAAGCTGCTTACTCTGCCGGAGCAGTCCCCGAACCTCCCACTAAACGGTCCAAGATGAAATGCCTGCTCAACACAGATGACCCAGCTGTGCTCACACCTACATAACAGAGAGTTTGCATGCCAGCCAGAGGCGCACTCCAGCGGCCAGACACTCCACTGCCTTTTACTGAGGAGCCTACCACCTCTCACCCTACATGTACTCTGGCATCAGGGAATTTCAGAGACGCAGCATCAACAGGACAACAGAAAGCTCTGTGGGCCTTGCACACTCTCGGAAAACCAGGCCCCCTACCATCTGGGCTGCACTGAGGAAGTCACCTCCCGCTGACAACGGGGACAGCTGACCCGGAGCAGAGAACGGCTGAATGGCAGGGAGAGCCAACGCTCCGCACCACGGCTGAGACTTGCAAAGCATTTCCAGTCCTGCTTCAGCCTCCATCGTCAGCAGTGGGTAAATTTCCTAGGGGAGAAGTGACTTAGAAGCCTCAGATTGGGCCCCTTCCAAAATCAGCCCCGCTCCCCACCCCACCCCCAGAATTAACAGACACATTTGAAAAAATGGACGTATGCATCTTGCCCAAGGTCGCAGACTGTGTTCATCAGAGAGTTTGCAATAGGACCCAGGAGTCTTCCTTCCCTGCTTATGGTAGCAAAGATTAGGGCTTAACTGCATTATAACCTTATCACTCTATAGAGAAAGGGATCAAGCACAATTAGAAAGCCTGCAGCTGCGCTTTTCCACGTACACAGGATCTCTCCTCACAACGGCTGCAGGGCAGAACTAGGACAATTCCCTCTGCTCATCATTATACATAACCGAGCTCTCAGCTTCCGGGGCCGGCTCAGTAAAAACAACGGGGACCCTAACCTGCTGCCACAAAGCGCTAAGGGCTCAATCCAACTGCCACTTAAGTCACTACAATGATTCCCATTGACTTCAAGAGCCTGATCTAAGTCCCTCTGGCAACTGGAGAGGGATGCTTGGCCAACGCACATTGCTATGATGTAGCCCAGCCCTGGGGGTTCATCGTTGTCTTCTACAGACCTGCCATGCCGACCACCCCAATGCTCAACATTAGTGAAGGCTCCAGGGAGACAGGAGAGTGCCAATTGCAGAGGGCAGAGCAAAGACACAACCTCATGCGATAGTGAACCGGGCATAGAATCTTCACACTGGCATATGCAAAACTCAGGCAGACACTGAGGTCAGAGCCAGCTACCCCAGACAATAGGGAAAGAGAAACGGGGTGACAGAATGCTGAATGGAAATCCACAGAAGAACAGTTCTGTAATCAACATACATGCTAGGGGAGAGATTGAAACTGAGAGACGTTCTGTCCTTTGAGATATAGAGGGGCTTTTCCGTGGGCATTAAGAAATAATTGGGGAGGGGCCTATCCATTCCTCATTCAAAAGCGAGGATGAAAAGCTGTGCCTAACTTGAACGACGATGGCTGAAATACCTTCCCCAACATACACCAATTTGAGCCATCAAATCAAGAAGTGGACACACTATATAAACCCCAATTACCGTTGTGAAACTCTCTAGACACACACACTTGAGACACTATTAACTCCAGCAAGACTTGCACATCTCGTCATGCACATAAAGTTCTTGACACTGAAATTGAGACACAGAGAGAGTGTGTTTGGGAGGAAGGGGCCGAGGAAAGAAAGAGAAGGAGGAAGGGTGAATATCCCAACAAACAGGTTCAATTTGCCTGAAACATTTGCTCTAGTATATTTTTTCCCAATGACTTGACAGCTCAGCGGGACTAACAAAGACCACAAAAGGGGGTGGGGGTGGGGGGAGAGAGAAGAAAAAAGGAAAGGAAAGAAAGAGAAATAAACATGCACGGTGCTTTCAGGCAGCTAAGCTTCCACACCAAGGTCTTTGGAGATAAGTCCCTCGGTGCTCCTTCTTGGCAAATGTTTTCCTGCATTTATCCATTTGTAGCTGACTTGCCTTTTAAACTGTGTCAGCCGAATGTGGCCCCTGCTGTGATTCGGGCAAGACAGTCTATCTTGAATCAGCCAGTTGGCTGCGTGGGTTGCATGCAGCCTGGAGAAAGTAAAAGCCAACTGAGAACGCCCCACTGGGAAGTCTGAAGCAAACAAAGACAACTAAGAACTAGAAATGCTCTTCCCTATGCCATCCCCTCACCAGTTCAGGGTAGGGTGGAAGAGATATGGAGACAGGCTGTGGAAAGGAGGTACCTTGAGGACGTCAGTACAGAGATGCAACGGGATGGGACAGAGGGAGCTCTGTGACGCTACAGGCATAAAGACAACACCCTCATGGAGCAGGACAGAGAGGGCTCTGAGAGACAAGCTGCGGGGAAAGAACCCCATTACTGAATGGAACAGAAGGTGCTTGGTGGGGGGATAAAGGTAGGGAGACATCCCCCTGATGGAGTGGCGTGTAGGGGAATCTGAAGTTGAGGGGAGGATATCGATAAAGAGACAGATCCCTTCCTGAAGTGGAAGCAACAGCATCAGAACATTTTTCTCTTCCCACTTCCCCAAGCTTTGCTTTTGCTCCATCCCTCCCACCCACCATGAGGTGCCTTGTGGATAAAAGCTTCCCCAGAGAGCCCCCTGAAGCTATTTTTCTTCTCTGGTGATGCCCCCGCAAGGCCAGCCCGAGGTCCCTTCTGAAGCACTGTGGCACTTGAGACTACTCCTTTTTCATAGGGTATGGTGTTTCCTTCCAGTAAATTACTGCCCGTTATTAATCCTCACAAGAGGTTTCAGGGGATCACGCTGATCGAATGATATCTGCATTAGGCAGAACGTGGCAGACTCAACACTGCATAACTCAGCTCCTTCTCTCCCTCAATATTCCCAGCAGCTTAAGGGCTAAACAAACTTGGTTTGAGGAAGACTTTTTGCCTCAGCGATATGAACAATGGGTTATAGGAAGCAGCGACAGCAACACTGGAGGCAGAAGAAACTGTGCTGAGCGCAGGATATAAGGGGAAACCTTTTAAAGGGGGCCACTGGGAGGCTAATAGTGGAGGTTTCTCCGAGTGCTGTGTTAGGTGAGGTGGAAACAGAACTTGTCTCTAGCTGCTGCTCAGTGTCCTCTGCGAATTGAGTGTGGTAGTTCTCAGGCCAGCTGCCTACAACAGCACCCCATCATTGCAATTAACCCCCTTTTTGGCCCTCCCACCCAGGAGGCCCCAGAGGGAAGGGTTCACGGAGACTGAACTCCTCTTTCACCCCAGAGGGAGTGCCAGCAGGCCAGGATTGAGAGAGATACTAACCTGGCAGCATGTGGGAGAAGCTTGCCCTTGAACTATCTGTGTTGCACCTCTCCTATAGACACAGAGCCTTAGACTGAGCTTTCCAAAGCCGCCTAAGGGATTTGGATGCAATTCCATTGACATGAATGGGGATTGGGGCTCCAAGTGCCTTAGGCAGCATTGATGGAGCACAGCTTTGATCTCCAGAGCTTTTCATCCAGCAGAATCAAGTCCCCGGCTCTTCCCTGGTTCCTCACAGACTGGGAGCAGCAGGAATAAGCAATATGGGAACATCTTCTTTCCCCATAGTGAGTAAGAAGGTCTAGACCCTACCAGCAGCTACACATACTCTGCCTCTGTTACTAAGAGACTACACCGAGAGATATGGATCCAAAGACAGACAGATTAGATGAAGAGGATGAAGGGAAACAGAACAGGAGGTTATCATCCAGCAATATTCCTCATACAATAATTCCATCAACTTCATTAGGAAAAAAAATGTTAAAGAACAATTTGAGAGACCTCCCCAGCCCCCCAGATTTGATTTAAGGGGAGAAGGGATGGGAAAAGTCACTTCAGTCTCTGAACTGCTGGAAAAAAATTTCCCCGCCGATGTCTCTTCATATTAATGATGCGTCTGAGTGTATCAATTCCGTGCTCCCAGAGAGATGAGACAATACACGTGCCAAGGTCAGGGCTACATGGCTTAAATGTATCTATTGTCATCCACATAATGTACTGTCATCCTCATAATAGCAAATGAGATCCTTTTTCTCCTCTTTTCTTCTTTAGTAATCCTACACAAGGAATGTCATTCTTTATTAATAAATGATATAGGATGAGTCCATAAAAATAGGTGTGCGCTTTTTAAAATTAATATCAATGTGCAAAGAAAATCTGAAAGGTAGGGTCTGGGGTGTTCATTGCCCATTTCTGGCAAAAAGTGTTTTATTTGTTTGTTTCTTTTTTCTTTTCCTTTTTTTAAATCACCTTACAAATATCAGGAATATCAAGTTGGATCTATCTGAAGAATTCACTAGAGGCCCCAGAAATGCAGGTTTGGGCCTTCCTGAACCCTTGTTTGAAGGGTACAGGACCTCATATCTTTTCTCTCAGGTGCTCCTTCCAGGCCTCAGATGTAAATAAAGATGATAACACCAAATCCTGCCTCTAACCAATGGGTTTCAATCAGTCTGACACCCCTTTCTCTTTGAATGAATCAGATTCGCTGATAATGGTAATCCTATCAAGTTCTCCAGTTGTCCTCAGAATCTTCCAGGAAACCAAGAATAGATAAGACCTGAATGTCTAATGTACAACAACCAGTAAACAAAAAGAACTAACAAAACAAAAACTAACAGAATGAAACTTTTTAGTCCTTTCCATGTAAATCAGTGTGGTACATTATCTCCTCTAAAAATAAGGAGCCCTAGTGGCACCTTAGAGACTAACAAATTTATTTGGACATAAGCTTTTGTGGGATATAACCCACTTCATCAGAAGCCTGGAGTGGAAAATATAGTAAGCACATGAAAAGTAGGTGCTGTCTTACCAACTAGGGGGCCATTGCTAATGAGGCCAGTTCAGTTAGGATGGATGAAGTGAGAAATATTCTACAAAAGCTTATGCCCAAATAAATCTGTTAGTCTCTGAGATGCCACAAGGACTTCTCATTATTTTTATTGATACAGACTAACATGTCTACCCCTCTGAAAATTGTCTCCTCTGGAATCAGTAGCCCTTTTCTCCCCCATTTCAATTCTCAGAAGCTATTGTAAGAAAAACTACAGCAAACCACCGTGCAATCATCAAGTCTGAGAGGAACAGCCCACTCGCTACAACCCAAGCTACATACACTCACAAGCACACATGCGGGTGCGCACATGGAAAGACAAATGCCCACTAATTCACTTCTGGACCTCAAGGTTTTGCCACCCCATGGGAGATGGGCTTTGTCTTGTTGTTTGGAGAAGAGAAATAGCCCTTCCGATGAAAGGCAGAGCCCAAACGTGCTTTACTGATGCTGGCTTCTGACTTCCAGAGTTGATGCTTGCTTAGCAGGTTCCTAGTGAAGGTCGATTTAACATTTTCTTCCACTTTTCAGAGGCTGGTGGGTAATAAGCTGGACATTCTCAGTCTAGTTCCCAGCAGCCACAACATCAAGATTGGCCTCTTGATTGGCAGTTTCAGTAGAGAGTCCGAAAAATAAATGGGCCAATGGAGGCTGCACAACCTTCTTCCCCTGTTGTAGATATAATTCTTCCAGGTCAGGCATGAGGCACACTAATGGGGCAGCATGGGGGGAAACTGGCATCATCACTGGTGCTGTTCTGTGAATGAACAGAAGGATTCCCAGGTTCTACCCATGCTCTAGGTTGCTCGTGGTAGAATACAGGGACGCTTCTTCCCCTTTTTCTGCTCTGAGCCCCATGACCTAGACTGTAGGTGGCATTTCCTCTAGTGCCACTAAGGATAAGCCAACCCAATCAGGATGTGGTGCTGGGCTTCATAGTTCTTGGCTAAGCCTGTCATCTTTTATTAAGAGCTTGGCTTCTTGCCGGTCACTGGTACCAAGCAGCCTTTCACCTGCCAGTTACACTACACTGCATTGGTGAAAGGCAGCTCCAGGGTTCATTATTGTCTTAAGCCAGGCAGTGACAGCTAAAAATGTCTCCCGCTGGCTGGAGGACAGAAGATTAGAGCTAGGCGAAGGGGTAATGAGAGATGAAGGCATTGTCTATGCAGAGATTTCAACCTCCAGTACAGCTGCATCCAGGCATGCACCTAGGAGACATTATTTCCACTGGTGCAACGTGATTTGAACTAGTGGGTTGAATTGTGCTGTATCAGTGTCACCTGTGTCTGACCTAGGAGTTTTCTCTGAAATCCTGGTGCATGCAAGGCCTGAGTTATGAGTAGGGTTGCCAACTATGCAATCACACAAACCCAAATACTTTTGCCCCGCCCCACTCACGTTATCCCTCTCTATCTGTCGCTCGCTATCCCCCACCCTCGCTCACTTTCAGCAGGCTGGGACAAGGGGTTTCAAGTGTGTGAGGGGGCTCCGGACTGAGCCTGGGGCAGGGAGTTGGAGTGTAGGAGGGCGTGCGGGGTACAAGCTGTTGGAGGGGCTGTAGGCGCAGGAGGGAGGGCTGAGGACTGGTGCAAAGTTTGGGATGTGAGAGGGGGTGAGGGATGCGGGCTCTGGGAAGGAGTTTGGGTACAGGAGGCTGCTCCGGGTTGGAGTAGGGGGTTGGAGTACAGAAGCGGGGTTGGGGTGCAGGCTCTGGCCAGGAGGCTAGTACCTTAGGCAGCTCCCAGTCAGCAGCGCAGTGGGGCTAAGGCAGGCTCTCTGCCCTGTGCTGCTCCCCAGAAGCAGCCTGCGTTTCCTGGCAGGGGGAAGGGATCAGGGGGCTCTGTGCACTGTCCTCACCACAAGCGTCACCTCCGCAGCTCCTACTGGCAGCTGTTCCTGGCCAATGGGAGCTGCGGTGCAGGTGCTCAGGGCAGGGGCAGCACACAGACATCCCCTGCTCCCCACAGAGGCCAAAGAGGTGCGCTGGCCACTTCCAGGAGCAGAATGGAGCCAGGGCAGGTAGGGAGCCGGCATTAGCCCTTCTGAGCCACCAGACTTTTAGCACCTAAAATCTTCCACTTTGGCATCAGTAGCCTCTGGGAGTTAGGGCCTGATTCCAGGAGACTCCTGGACAAACTGGGAGTGTTGCCAACCCTAGTTATGAGGAGACAGGCAGTGCTCTCAGAGCAGCGATAGCTGCAGGAGAATGATGGCCTACATTGTTCTAGCCCCAAAGGCCTTGTTGCACTTACTTCTGCAGGTCCTGTGCTATTTCCATCAGACTGGAGTGTTTGGATGAGCAAGAGGGGCCCTCGCTCACATCCTTTGTACCAACAGACCACAAGTACCCAGAAAACACCAGTCATTTAGCACTGCAAGAGACCCAGAGAGCCTTCGCATAGCATAGCTCAGAGAGAACAAGCTGCCATCCCGATTCAACACCTACTCCGGTACACATCCCTCAAAGTTGTGCTGTCTACAGCTGGGGATGGGGTGGAGGAACCAGTGTGCAAAAAAACAGACTTGGCCCCCACAAACGCTCAAACCTCGCAGGGAGTTGAAGGGCCAGCATGTGAGCCTATTTAGCAGCAGGCCCCAACATGAGCAACCCCACTGAAGCTCCTGGGGCCAGTAACTACTCACCCATGTGAGTAAGGGCCTCATAATCTGTTCCTAAACATGGTAAATCCTTATACCACGTCCTGTCTTGTGGGACTCCCAGTGCAAACAAGAACCAGGTTGCACAGCTTTGTGATCAAGAGAAAGAAGAAACCGTCCTCAACACACACACATTTCCAAACCTCTAAAAAGTTTGTCCCAGTTCCTTTTATTTCTGCATTTGCTGGCCCTGTGTCTGCTTTGTTATGAACATCCTCCAGGGTTACACTTACTCCTGAGCCATCTCGAGAAGGGAAACGGATCTCATTCTCACATTAAATGCCATATCAGAGCTCACCATGTAGAATTAGTGCTGGTAGATTTCTCTGACTAGAACATGTTAGAAATCGCAGATGGGTTACAAGAATCAGTTGAGGCCAGATGGCGGGGAGTGGAACTTAAACAATGCGCTTTACTGTAGGACTGCACATGCTGGCGAAAGGTTCTTTCCATTTTCATTTAGATTTAAAATCACTCAAGTGTACACTCTGTGTAATTCATTCTGGGAATGGAGAGGAAACTACCCCAGAAAGGTATGAAATGTATTGTTCTTCTCTGGTAGATACAAGTAGAAATAAAGGACCAAAGACCAGATCCCCTGCTGCTGTAAATTAGCATAGCTCCATAGAAGTCGAGGATTTACAATGAAGCTATGCTCATCTGCTCATCTGACATTGAACCTAATTCTGCATCGACTTCTTTCAGAGCTGAGGGTGTTCACTACCTTGCAGGAGCAGATATACCGTAGCTTAAGTTAAAATTTGTTTCACACCTTCCCCAGACAGAACAGGATGCTTGTCAACTTCATGACCAGCAGAACTAAACCCCAAACAGTGATTCTTAAGAGAGCTGGAGGCTGGTGATGGGACCCAGCCAAGGTTAGTCAGGGGGGAAAAAAAAACAAACCACAACCAAAAAAAAAAACCCCACCCCAAAACCACACGCTTGCTAATATGCAGCACACCTCCACTGCTGCAATAAAGACAAGATTGAATTGCAGAAAGTGGCTGCAGGTCTTGTTTCTATACGTTTCAATGTTGTGCTCCAACAGGTCGGAATATTGTTAGCAATTCCATCTGCAGAGGAGACATTGCTGAGCTGAGTAAAACATGTGGTAAATTTCTTTCTGCATTAAACTTAGATCAGGTGAAGGCATTTGATTATAAAGGCTTGGGGCTTATCTGCATTATGGGATTCCCCGGTGCTCTTCCTGAAATGGTCAGGAACATTATGCAAATTAGCTAAAGGGGAAGCAGCTATAAATGTCTCAGTTGACCGAACAACTTTAATCTAAAAACTGGCTACTTTTCCAATTACCTTGTATGTCTTTTGCCACTGACTGCTTCATAAAGCAAACCCAGCCTAGCCTAACCAGGCTCTTAAAGGGGATCCCTAAGTTGTCACATTAGAAGGAAATCCTATTCCATTTTCTATCCTTGTGCACAGTCTAACAGAGAACTTTCTTGAGACAAGAGGAAAAGTTAAATATACCCCTTATCCTCTGAGTCCAGTTCCAAGACTGAGTCTGATGAAAGTGAAGCCAGGAGATTTACAGCTGGGATTTTCAAAGCTGGTTAAGCGAATTAGGCCCTCAACGCCAATTGACATTCAATGGAATGTGGGCACCAGAAACCTGATGAGGTTCAGCAGGGACAAGTGTGGAGTCCTGCACTTTGGAAGGAAGAATCCTATGCACTGCTACAGCCTGGGGACCGACTGGCTAAGCAGCAGTTCTGCAGAAAAGGACCTGGGATTACAGTGGACAAGAAGCTGGATATGAGTGATCAATGTGTCCTTGTTGCCAAGAAGGCCAACAGCATATTGGGCTGCATTAGTAGGAGCATTGCCAGCAGACTGAGGGAAGTGATTATTCCCTTCTATACGGCACTGGTGAGGCTGGAGTATTGTGTCCAGTTTTGGTCCCCTTACTACAGAAGGGATGTGGACAAATTGTTCACAAACTGACCAGTTTCTATCTTGGTTTTTATACCTCACTCCTCACCGAGGTGTCTGAGCACCTGAGTTTGAGCTGCAAGAAAGTCCATCGTGTTTCTGGGGTTTTTTCCCCCTTCTGAACCAGTTTCTCTGTTCCTAATCAGAACCTCAAGTTCCTCAGATTTACACCCAAACTGGGTTTTTGGAGTTTTCACCCTCATGGCTAAAGGACATAACTCTGCTTCAATCAGGACTGTGGCTAAGCTTCACACTGGAAAAGCGAGAAAGTATTTGACACTCTTTAAGGGAGAGAGTTCTAAATACAAAGCAGCTGATCACTTAACAAGAACTCTCTAAACAAATGGCTCTCGTTAAGGAATAGGGAACAATATCCAGAGAACCTCTCAATTTGGTTATCGGAAATTACTTCATTGTTGTTGCATGTTGACAGTTGCTGAGTTGCTTCTGAGTTTACTAAATTAGAATGTCCATATCTCCCTTCAGAGATACCTTGATTTATTTTACTCCATTCATTATTTAAGCTGGATACCTTGGTGTAATATTGAAGACTGACTCATTCTTTATTATAAATTGCCACCATATATCCTAGGAGACTCGGTGATCTAACTAGCCTTCGATCCAGTGGGAAGAGAAGAAACTCATCTTGATCCCTTTGTAAGTATGAGGAATTGCAGAACTCCTTTTTACATTGCCTGTGTTACTGAAAATGCCTTACCACAGAAAGAATTCTTAAAACCTAATTTACTTTTTCAACATCTGTTTGCTGCTGCTGCCACCCTTTTTGCTATAGCAAATCAGCCAGGCAGCTGAGGATCTGCTCTGCTGTTGTTATTGGAGTTCCTGGCACTGCAGGGGGCTACTGAAATTTCTACCATCCAAAATGTTTTACTGGAAATTGTAAAGGGGGAGAAAAAAATCATGAAAACATTCACAGTTGTGTTAGATCCTTATGTTTCTGTTTTTTAAACCCCATTTATTCCCTTGTAGGACCTGATCTTTCATGTTGTTCATCAATTGTGATCATCATTCGGAGATGAAGGGGCTCAGAGTGGAGTATCTTTAATGGCAAAGTATCTTTTTCACCTCCTGTCTCTTTCAGTGGTACATGAGTGTCATGTTGGATGCTTATTCCTGTATCCACCAAGGATCTCCCAGTCTTTGACAGAGTTGACCCCTTGTGCACAGCATGTTCTTCAGATCTCATTAAAATAGAGAGAGCCAGCCCAGCCCACTGGGTCTAGAACTCCCCAAACTTTGGGGAAATCTGGGATCTGGATCTAGATCTGAATATGAAATTCTTAGCTTGGGTCCATCTCTACAGGGGGATGAGCAGAAACACTGAATATAAGAACAACTCCCTACCATGAATGTGGATCTGCTCCCAGATAAGAATCTTATG
Organism: Dermatemys mawii; assembly: GCA_007922305.1. NCBI lineage: Eukaryota > Metazoa > Chordata > Testudines > Dermatemydidae > Dermatemys > Dermatemys mawii. The sequence goes on along the minus strand of ML677397.1, from coordinate 4,346,767 downwards.
GCTCAGACCCATCTCTACTTCCAAGTAAAAAAATGGAAGGTTGGGGGACTTAACCAAGGAGGAAGGAGGGCACTGTACAGTGTGCTATTCATTTCAGTTGACCCCACAGTACTTTGCAGCCTTAATAACTTGCTGTAAGTTGCTCTGGGTAAGGATCACTTCAAACACCACTGAAGTGCAACCACCTCTAGAGAGAAATGTGATAGCTGCTTAACAGTGCAAAGCAACAGTACACAGCAGTTTAGGAAAGGAAGGAAAGCTAGCATAGTGTATCCAATTGAAACCGAAGCTGGGGGAATTGTAGAGAATTAAAACACAACTACTTGAGCTGGAATTGAGCACATACCAGGGTTAACATGCCTAATTCTTACCAAAAGCTGAATCTTTACTGACTAAAAGCAGTGAGGACCTCTCTTTACATCACATCTGAAGCAGACTGTATCTTTGAGCACAGCACTCCCCAACCGTACCTAACTAACTTCAAGCTTTTGAGCAGTGGCTGGAAGAAAATAGGTTTACAGGGAAAGTGACACTGACATACACTAGAGATGCAAACGGGGCTTATATATGGGATGTATAGAACAGATATTCCCTGAATGGTTAATAACTATTAATTCCACTTGGCACACAAAAGTTAGAAAAGCTGTCTACCCCTGTTTATCTCAAAATAGGGCCTAGCTAGGAAGAAAAGAAAAAAAGAAAATGACTCATATTATGTGAGACACTTTGTCTAAAGATCCACAGATCAGTTAAGATTATGAGTTCCACTCCTCAAGAACAGAAACTAAAATGAATACATGAGACTGTTGTTAATGACTTAAGCAAGAACCTCTCTCAATTGGTATATGGATAAAATCTCTTTTTTCCCTCCCAACCTAGCTAAAAAGAACTCCAAAAATCTAGCAATACAAAGCGGCCCTTTGCACACAATGAGTGGATCAAGAGACAGATGGGGAAGCTGTGAGTTAAACTAGAAATGATTTGCTGTGAGATTGAAGGTAAAATGGGACAAACCGCACGTTACTCCCAAGAAATCCAAACCATGTATTCACCCCAAAAGGCTCTTTTGTTTGCCTTTGAGTCAGATCTACATCTTTCTATACATTCACAACATCTCTTGTTCTCTTGCAAACCCAAAAGAACATGAAATGCTTATGTATAATAAAGTGATGTATGAAGTGTAAATTAGAAGATACGGAATTTTCTTGGTTTTTACTCTAAATACGTGTTGCACTCTAGAAGTAATTATATTGTATGGCACAAGGAAGAAGGAATTTTGAACGATACAAATCAGCTTATAACTTTGAATGACTAAAAAAAATTGCTTAAAGGGGGAAAAATTCCAACTAATAACATGGGCTAATATTGAGATACAACCCTTAAAATGAATCAAATATAAAAAGCCTCCAATAAGAAAAGGACTGAAGAAGTTTGTTATATACCATCACCATCTACTGGATGCCAGTGGAAGCAGCAGAGAGACTGAAAGAGCTGAAATCTGAGCACACAGTTCGCAAATTTGCCTATAGAAATCAGAGGGTGGCCCTCTCCAAAGAGCCCTGGAATCATCAAGGTGTTTAAAATTGAGATCACCATGTGGGACTCTAGAGCCAGCTGAAATCCCATGCCATGGACCAGGATCACAGAATTGACTGAACCCATGAAGAGGCTGCAGAATCCCTAGTGCAAATGACACCCAGACCAACTGTATAGAAAGTCCTATCAAACTAGCTGAATCTACAATGGGCTTAGGTCAACCTAACAATATCACAGTGTTTGAAAATTTTCACAGCCCTGACCAATGTAGCTTGGTCAGTCTAATTTTTAGGCGTAGACCAGGCCTGAAGGTGATCTTACTGAGTTTACATGCTTTAGTGAGACCTCAAGTAATCATATTTTAGATTTAGGTAATGGTATCGGTATGTTCTTCTTTATAAGTGCAAGCCAATTGACCTAAGAGAGATCTGAACCATAACTTTCAGCAATTGCTTTAGATATTTTAAACTTGTCCCTTTCCCATCAAGCCATTCAAACAGTAGCGACCACGCTCTTGAAAGTACTTTAAAGACAAGAGCATCCTTACTCCTTGGAGGAATACTGAAAGTGTGCTAAATGTGTTAGATGCTAAAGGATTGATGACTGATGTCACAAGTAAATGTAATTAAAAAAAAAAAAACACAACCTTTGTGACTTGCATTGTTCCTTGATATTACTTCTGAGCCTACCCACACTACATGACAATTACCTGAAGGACTGTATTGGTGCATTCAGTACAGGGCTAGAATATTTATTGTATCTACACATGTTTAATGAACTGTTTTTTGTATACCGATGTGATTCTGAGTTAATTCATAAATTGTTGATTGGTTAAGAATAACCAAGTGCTCTGATTTGAGAAATACTGTTCAAATTAAAAGTTGACCAAAATAGAACCTAGCATTAAATTACTAAACTAACACTCTCTGAACTCAAAACAAAGGGGTTATTCTATTAGATTTCATTTGAATGTTTGCTATAATATTATCCATATAGCAAATATATTTTGTTAGATTTTAGCTTTAAAATTTAACTGGCACTTTGACCATAATATTAATACAATAGACCCTCTTTCATTCTTACAGTTCTTTCCACAAGCAGACACAACACAGACACTGACTTCAGGTTATGAAAGAAGTATGAGCTATTGAAATGGCCATCTCAGTCTGTTAAACTCACACCCTTTTCTTTTTTAATAAATGCATTTGATGTATCATCTCCATTTTTAAATGTCAGAGAGAAACCGAGGTATAGGGGAGGTGAAGAAAAATCCCAGACTTTTCAACTCCCCATAGCAGCACCTTAAATGAATCGAACCAGAACCAAACTGGCATTTTTTACTTGAACCCAGAACCAAACCTGAACCATAATTTTGTCCTGTCTAGAACCCTGAACTGGAACTGAATTGGGCGGGGGAGGGGAGGGTTACCTGTTAAAATAAAGATTCAGCATCTTTTAAGCTCAATAGTTTTTTTTTGTTGTTGGTTCTTTTTTGTTGTTGTTTCTTAAGTTACAGTGATCTTATTTTCATTACAAAAGAAGACAACAAAATAACTAATAGGCATGTGATTGCTACCAAAAAGGCTATCCCCAGTAATGAGAAGAGACAGACATGAGAATGAGAATAGAAGGAGGCCAGTCCACAGAAGTAGAGACGGAAAGGGGAAGCTGCCTGCACACCATATGAGACAGCAGGGCCCCAGAGATAGAAAAAACATCTCTCGGGCTCCTATCTGGGGAGAGAAGAGGTGGGATGTTCCCTGGTCCCAGAAGTTAACAATAATTCTTCAAGCCCAAGGAAAAAGGAATTGGGACCCCAACTTTCACTCTGATAGACGGGCTTATTCCCACCCATCCCCAAACTCTAGGGCAGCTCCTCCCTCCAACTGCCCCACTTCAGCCAGGGTCCAGACCCCAAACTCCCTTCTTCATTGAAGCAAGCCTCACAGCATTTCCCAATCCCTGTCCCTCCACCCACGAGGCAAGGTCCACCTGCGATCATCTCTCTGAGTCAGTTCCACATTTGGATTCAGGCAGCACAGATCTATCCAGCCAGGAGAATTCAGTATTGACTATTCAGTACTATCTTAACCAACAAATACATGCTCATGCACACGTCTCTTATTTTATTTTATTTTCCCCATAACCTACCATTTTCCCTAGGCTTTAGTGAACATCCCCGTGGGAGACAAGTTTCACAGTTTGAGTCCAGCCGCATTAAATATGACTTCATATAAAATCCGATAAAGAGTAAATTACCCATTTGTAAATATCAAACGCGGGTTGTTTTGTGAAAAGTTCAGCATCTTGGGTTGGGCTTTTTTTTTATTATTATTTTCATTTTAAGCTTTGTCAATACTGAATGCACTTTTCTTCCTGGAAACTGTATAGTAATGAGAGAAACTGTTTATTTTTCTCCGTAAAGGGATGAAGTATTTCTTGCTGATATTTTGCATGTCCATAAAAACGATTTACAGGATTGAGTGGACGCCGAGGCTGAATCTCTTTGACGGCTCAGGGGAAGGGAGAAGGTTGCTCCAGGGAAAGATTTCAAGGTAGTTGTTTCTAGCAATGAGGACAAAGGTCTTTATGTGAAACAGCATGGGAGCACAGAAGCCCAGGATTGAATGGACAGTGAAGATAATTCCCTTGGCTGGAAAAGAACAGCCTTTGAATGTCTTGACTATTTAGACTGTAAGCTCTTCAAGGCATGGATCTGCATTCCCTATGTGCCTGTACAGCTCCTGACACAATGGAGCCTTGAACTCTAGCCAATACTGCAATGCAAATAAATAAAAACAGCAACTGGCCTATTAATGGTGTAGATTATACCTGGAAATTCACACACAGATGGAATTTTCACTCCACCAAGTTGTTTAATTGGGTTTAATTCATTAGGAATAAGCCATCGCCTAACACAGCAGTGGAACAGCGGTCCCACGTGTTTTTCAGACCATTCACAGATGTGAGGGATGGAATTTGCCTCTCAATGACCAAAATCTAATTAAATATTGAAAGACATAGAGTCAACATTCAATCTATAAATCAGTTTCTGTGTATAGTAGGCTGTAAGGCTGGATGAATGGTCAGACAGAATGCACCATAGCTTTTCCCCCAGAAGACCACCATTTGCAGCCCCCTGCAAAGCCAGTTAGTCAGGCTTTGCTCAGAAAGATACATATCTGGGCATATATTTCAAAGTATACAAGTGGTTAATTTGTGCGAAACAAAAACAAGAAATCTTTGCCTTTAAGTGGAAAAACTCTGAGTAGAAAAAAAACAGAGCAAAGCCGTGGGGTAGGAGACTCATCCCTTCAGTAACAGCAGATATGATAGTTTTGAAAGGAACAACAAGGGCTTCAAATAGAAATGAGAGATGGAAAAAAATCTTCTAATGTCACCTAGTACACCTCACTCCCAAAGTGTAGGAATGCTCCCTGTAGCATTTTTTGTTAAAAACACCACACTCAAGCAATAGAGCTTTGTCCAGTTTCTGCCCAGCGGGAGAAAGAGCGGTAAGAGGAGAATAAAAGATTTCCTTTTTCAAAACAAAACAAAACCACTTTCCCTGACCAAGTTTCTTTATGGAGTAAAGTGGGAGAATAATGACACCACTGAGAAATACCTTATAAGGCCTTATCCCCACTACTAAAGAAGATGGATTTTTTACCTCAGAGTAACTAACACATGAGGTATCCTGAGGTAAAATCAGAGTGAAGTCCACACATTTTAGTTTTACTGCAAGATAACTCTCCAAGATCAACACCTGGAGTGGGTATAGGACTGTTTACCTCATAGTAAAACTAACAAGCCTGGTCTTCACTGTGTTTTTACCTGTGCAGAGCTCATGTGTGTTATCACTCTGAGGGGTGACATGCACCTTTCAAAGCAATGAACACAGGGCATAAGCGTATTTGCAGTCGACAGAAAGGATTAGCATGGACCAGGCTGAAGAAGAGAAGATATGCAGCAGGCTTTGGGAAGCATGGAAAATTCAGAACCACTGTGTGAGAGTGTGTGTCTGTATAGAGCACGGCAAATTCAGAATAATTGTGTGTGCCTGGTGGGTTGGTGTGTAAGATGACAAATTAAGAATCACAGTGGGTGTATGTGTGGGTGTGTAGCACGGAAAATTCAGAATCAGTGTGTGTGGCATGGCAAATTCAGAGTGTGTGTGTGTGTGTGTGTGTGCGCGCATGCGTGTGTGTGAGAGAGAGAGAGATGGCAAGTTCAAAATCACTTTGTCTGTGTGCGGCAGGCACATTCAGAATCTGCGGGGGGCAAATTCAGAATCAGTGGGTGGGTGGGTGGGTGGGTGGGGGAGTATCCAGCGCATTCAAAGGAAACATGGGTATCACCATTACCATGGTCAGATGGAGGCTTTCTGAGTGTAATGTTCTAAGAACTCTCCAGTCAGTAGAGATTAAAATAACTTCTATTGTTAACACAGGAGCTAAGCAAGAGATTTGCTGCCTCTCAGCTGTACGACCCAGCTGGCTCTGTTCAGTTCCAAGAGCGGAGCACGTCACAGGACGCTTACAGAGCACAGAGCATCTTCTAGGCTGTTGGATATAGGTTCAGACTGCACTCATGACCAAACATTTTGACAGAAGAGGAAATTTTTCATCCAGACCAAGTGAAAAATGCAAATTGCTTCATGCTATTGAGGCAAAATATTTTTTGTTTAGAAACGAGACTATTTCTGCTTGGAAATTGGTCTGATTTTGCAGGAAAAAATCACATCTTTGCGGGGGGTGGGGTGGGGGTGTCACTTTTGTACTGCTAATGAAATACTAAAAGCAAACAAATCCTCCCTGTAGCCATTTCAGTGTATTTGGATTTTAAACAATGTTGCATTTTGCTATGGACACTTCAGACACCTCTAAAGCCAATATTTAGAAAAGAAAAAGAAGAAAGAAAACTAGGATGAATAGAGGCTACTGGAGTCCAGCTAGTGTAAGATCCCTACCAAGGAAAACTGCTAGAAACATAACAATACTAAGGACATTCATTAGAGATGAAGTGAGTACTGGCAGAACTCCTATGTATTTCTCTGTTTGTTTTGTTGCTGTTGCTGATTTTTTAGCAGGGGGAAAGAGAATGAGAATCTAAGCACTTGTCAGCATGGGTTCGTCACATGAGAAAAAAAAAAAGATGGCGTAAGACAAATATAATTGATTTTGTTAAGGAAGTGACTAAGAAAACCAGACAGAAGGCAAGCAATGGATACAGTTTACTTAGATGTCAGCCAGTCCTTTGATACGCACCACCCAGAGGGAGACTGCTCAACCGAAGCATCAGTAGCAAAGAGAGTCAACAGGGTGCTGGGGTATAGTAACAAATATACTAATGATGCTCCGGGGAATCATTACAATTAAAAATCAAGGGTGGTAGCAGGATCCCTACATTACTCACCTCAGAAAGCGTATCACGCACAATATTGTTCACCTACTTCAAGACAGGCCAAGCAAGTCTTGGAAGGAATCCAGGCAAGGCAAGAAGCCTCGTGTGGGGAATGGAAGGATTGTTTTAGGAGGAAAGTCTCTTTAGCAGGTTAATCCATGAATAAAAAGGATGGCCCCAATTTAACAAAGCACTTAACTATGTGCTTAAGTCCCACAGGCCACTGCTGAGCAGTGCATTTCTCTGTTAGCAGCCCTGTTGGCTATTACTTGGGTCGCTTGGCACAGTCAGGCTGAACACAAGCAAAGGTGGTAGAGACTGCTCCGTAAGACAGGGCTCATTCACACTACAGGCAAAGGGTACAATGTGCACCATGGAGAAAGATAAATTAGTAAATGCTATCAGGAGAGGGTCCCTGTTCCAGAGGGGCACTAGCCCAAGGAATAGTGTGAAGAGCACACACGCATGAGCTGAAGGGAGAAGGATAGGAGGAAAATTGATGCCACATCTGGGCACGCCGGGGCAGGGGTGCATCTCTCTATCTCTTCCCTCATCTGTTAATTGTCTCTGTTTCACTTTCTGTCCCCTTAAAAGAAATCACCCTCTCCTTAAGCTGCACTGAGCTGTCAGGGGGCCAGAGATTTCACGGAAGTTGGGAAGAACAGGTTTTATTTTCTCCTCGCCATTCTTTTTTCTCTTTGGATTTATGACAAAGAGTTGAAAACCAAGAGCTTCTGTTCCTGGAAGAGCAGCATTGGCTGGGAAGCTCTGCGGCTGGCAGATGCACTAAGCAATTAACCCCCATGCATACAGAAGTGAAAGGAAAAGGACGGTCTGCAAACCACAAAGGCAAGGGAAGGGGAGCGGAGATATCCCAGCTTGAGCATCTCCTCACTGCCATGTGGCACAGCTGGGATGTGAGCTGTGCCACCAGTCAGAGTACATGTTCTTCAGCACGTTGTGGGTGAGAGGATCTGCTACGGGCCAAGTCTCAGATCCTCCAGTGAAACCGATGGAAGTTACAGCAGCTGAAGGTGAAGATGCTCAGTGCCTTGCAGCATCTGGCCCTAATCCAATCATTCCCTCAACAGCACCGTGAGTTACTTATGGATCACTATCCCCATTTAACTGATGGGGGAAATTGAGGCTTAGAGAGACTGAAGGACTTGCCGGAAGATCCTGCCTAGATGGAATCCATGACACAGGCATCCTTAGAGCTCTCCAGTTCCTACCACAAGTGCTATGCTCCGAGGACTGATGGCAACACCTCCTTCCTATTCACTGTATTTATTAAGTGCTGATCACATGCTAAGTGCCTGGCAAGAGACAACAGAGAAACCCCCTGCTGTGATGGGCTTGCAATGTAAAGGAGAGATATAAAAGGAATGGGGCATACTGGGAAGCCCAGGGGAGAAATAACTTAATGCCTGGCTCTCTAAAGGCACTGCCTGCAGGGCAGGTGCTGGGCCCAGGCTACAGCACTTGACAGCATCCTTTAAAATAAAGCTGGTGAGTTTGTTCTTTTCCAACCTTGAGAAAAATCAGAGATTTTGTCTCCTTTTAATTTCCTGAGGTTTTTTCTCCCCCACTCCGCCCCCCACCCTTCCTCCCTGCAGCCAGGCTGTGCATTTGCAGAGTCTATCTACACCTCAGGGTCCCTGAGACAATGCCCTCCCCTACCCCGCACTGCCAGCAGAATCTTGGAGAAGCCAAAAACATCAATGATTTTCTTCAACTGAGCCAGAAAGAGCAATAAATCAGCTCCAGCAATGGCAAATGAAATGGATTGCTCCACTGCAATTAATGCCTTTCCCTGCACTGCACCCACCAGCAGAGGGATCTGCTCATTAGAATTCTGGCTGGAGAGCTGAGTGACAAGAGATGGAGCGAGATGGGGAGAGAGAGGAGAGGTGGAAAGTCAGAGAGGATCAGAATGAGAAAAAGAGAGAAAGAAAGAAGCAGGATAAAAAGTGGGGGAAAAGCAGGAGGAGGTAAAGGAGAGGAGAGAGGAGGACCAGAAAGAGAGAAAATACTGAGAAAGAAACTTAACAACAGAGCTTTATCTTTCAGCTAAGAATAAAATAACCCCCTGCTTAACCAAGGTGAATTTATCTCTCCCACTGTCCCTGTGGCACTTGCAGTCAGCAGCTGAAGGAGTAAATAATTACCCTGTCAGGCTGGACTAGGCCCTTGATTTCACACCAACAGTGGTTTAAGTTTCTTGTTATTCTCCATTAAAGGCCGGATATTGCTTCCTCCGGTGAGTGCCCCCCGCCCCTTTTCTTGCTTAATGGCCACAATGAATTATATCCTCATTTCCCCCTCAACAGTGGTTTGCCAATCATCATTTGCTTATTATTATGGATGACAAACTATTGCAGCTAAAGCTCCCCTGACAGAAATCCCTGCCCTGTCACAGTCATATTTCTGAATGCTGCAGCACAACTAGGAGAGAGGGATGGGAGGAAATGAAAGCAAATAATGGGGGGTGAATGACTCAAGAACACAACGGATTTCCCGCCCCTCTGTGGCAGAAAACATCATTCCACTGAAGGATGTAAGTGTTTTAGCAAACTCAGCAAGGAAGCATCGTGATCTTGGTTTGCAATGCTGCCTCTCACATTGCTTTTTGCTATGTATCGCCTCTTTGCCCTCTGAGACTGAATCCGCCTCACCAGTGATCGGAACTGACAGGTGCAACCACCAATAAGAGGTCTCTAGTCAGGCGTTAACCAAGCAAGGCGAAGAGGAGGGTGGAGGAACTTTCTGAAGACATTCTTTTAAATTATATATGTTAGGGATGGGTCCTGGGCTGTTGTACATCAATGTTAACATTACAGACTTCAGTGGATTTATGTTGGAGCACAGAGAGTGCAAAAATATCATTCCAACCTAGTGGTTTGTTTTTTTTCCCCTGTAGTTGATTCTGGCAAGATTTTGAAAGACAAAAAGGGATTTGTAGCAATGACAGCAGTGCTCAACTCACAGGGAAAGAGGAGGAGCCTGGGAGACAGGACTCTTGGGTCCACTTTGCCGCATGACCTCAGGCAAGCCACTTACCCTTCAATTTTCCAAAAGCAGGCACTGATTCACATGCCCAGCTAGATCCACCTTGGATGTGATTTTCAGAAGTGCCAAGCTGAAGTCAGTGGGAGCAGTGGGCACTCAGCAATGCCTCTGAAAAATTGGGCCCACCACTTCTCCAGTTGGGCACCCAAAAACCAAGGCACTGAGAATAAATTTGGGCCTGGCCCTCTCTGTGCCCTCAATAGGGTGACCAGACAGAAAGCGTGAAAAATTGGGATGGAGGTGGGGGGTAATAAGAGCCTATATAAGAAAAGACCCAAAAATCGGAGCTGTCCCTGTAAAATCGGGACATCGGTTACCCTAGCCCTCAATACCCTCACCAGGGAATAGAAACGATGGGCCTGAAACTCCCCTCCCTCTCTGCATCTGTACCTCAGTGCAATCCCTCTGACTTCAGTATCTCCTGGCTTACCTTGGTGTAAGTAAAAGAAGAATCGGGGGAGATGGGGAGCTTTGCATTTCCACCTGCCCTGAAGGGTGAATTCCATTGAAAATCACTGAGTTCCTGTGAAATCTGACTTTCCTTTCTTGGAGAAGAGGTGGATCTTTAAGACTCCAGCACAGTACCTCACAGCAGGGCAGCAAAGCATACTGTGTTATAGTTTCAGGGGAAAGCACGTTGCCATCCTCAGTCAAAGACGCTCTTGAAAGGCAAGGATGGGATTATTTATGTTCTGAGCTTGGCTAGATTCTGGTGATGTGTCTGGTGCTTCAGCGAGGTCCTGATGACAAGAAGATTACAATACTTAGCAGTGCAGCTGCCAGGGAGAAAGGCCTTCAGGCTGACCATGCACGTTGGGGTACACTGTACATTTCCCATAGGGCTTCGGAGCTCCACCTTGCTTTGTGTGAATGCTCGCGGGGATCGATTCTTAGCTGAGACTGACAGGGCACTGCTGTGGGGTAGCTCACAACCCCAGACAGTAATAGGGCACGGCTCTGATGGAGCTCACACAAATGTTGCCCAAGCCGACACTGACAGGATGCTGCTGTTATGTCGTGAAGAAGCTAAGGCTGTCAGAAGCCACGATGGCACTGCCGTGAAGGGGCTCACCTGGTCTGAGCTGAGTGTGTTACTGCTGTGGAGCTAAGGGAAAAGATGTGCTAGTTCAGAAAAGACGGAATCGATATCTCCTGACAAGGGCTTCCTTCCTACAAACCTGAAACCTGGCGGGAAAGTGTCTCACCGCATAGGCCAAGAGAGGCATTCTGAGGGCAGACATATTGTCTTTCAAGCCTTGACCTCACAAGCAAAAAAACAAGTCTTCAGAGATCCAAGTTCAGGGGCATCCAGTTCATCTCTTTAACAGTGTCAGGAAGGGCTTGCGCAGGGAGCATTGTTACTCAGAGCTTCACCTTGCAAATAAATAGCTCTGAACTACAGCCAGAAGCACTGGGATCTTTCAAAGACATTATCTGGAAACACTCAGTAGAAAGCACCTAAAGTCCCATTAATCATCCCTCCGCTTACAGTACTTTTTAATGGCTTTTATGGCTTATCCTTTGAATGCCAACAAAGACTGTGATTTCTCCTGGCTTATTCTATTAAACAGAAATCAATATCTAATACAAATGTGCCGATGGTGGGATATTTGGAAAGGCCAAGGGGATGCTGGTGCCTTTTCTTCTCTCTCTCTGAGTAGCAGGCCGTGGCGCAAAGATTTGCTAATCCCAACAATGACACCTGTTATAGACCTCATTCAGAAAGGAGGCTGTAATTCTCCACCCCCACACTGAGGTTTTGAGTCAGGGAAATGCCTCTGAAGCCAGTAAAGCCAGCAGCTGATGTACTGCCTCCTTTTTCCAGTGCTCAGAAATGAGGAAGCAAGTGGTGGGGAAGACCCAGAGACCTTTGGCATCCTAATGGAAGAGAAAAGTCAGATGGAAATGCAATCTAGCACCAGCCAGAATCCCTGACACCCCATGACTCTAGACCAGATCCCCAGCTGGGTCACACCACTGTCGACTGCAGCCTCTGGTCCAATGCTGATTTCCACTGCCTGTGTAGCCCTTCAGCAAGTGTTTCTCTCTAGGGTGGGTGAATAGTGCCATTGTCAACAATGTAGGTACACGTGCTTAAAGTTAAGCATTTGCGTTAGTGCTTTGAGAGACTCAGGTCTTAGTCCCACAAATCCATAACTAACATGCCTGTTGTCCAAGCCAGGGTTTGGAGAGTAGCTCAAAGCTTATTTGAAGCTTGAATTTCATCTCAAAAGATTTGACGGTGCTGGTTCCTATGGGAGCATGAAAAAAACCAAAATATCTACAAGGGCTGCATTAACCAATAACTAACTAAATAAAAATGACTATGTAATCTTCAATTACTGATATAAATTGGAATCCGTGTTTTCTAAGAGCTACGTACCTGGCATACACATTTGGGGCTTCCTTTCTGTGCATTGCTTGTAACTATTTGTTCCAGTTGTTCAGTAGTTTGCTATTTACCAAGTACAGAGACTTCGCACAAATACTCAAAAGGAAACACATCACTTGAAAAACGAATTAACTGGCCTAGAATTTCCTCTCCTCTTCTGCCCCCCCACTTTCCCAGAAACCATGCAGAGGTCTCCCCAACCTCACAGGCAATGGGACTCAGCAACGGCGGTCACACTGGCTTTGTCCTCATTTGTGTATTCTGAACACCCCGAAGGACTTTCCACAGGCCTGGGACCCAGGCTGGAGCAGTGAGGAGCAGGTGGGCACACACACCATCCTCTCCTGACAAAACAGATACGAGATGGCAATGCAGCAAAACCAAAATCTCTGTTGATTTTTAGCTGCATATGGACAGACTCTGCAGAATAGAGGCGGGAATAGCTCTACCTATCCATCTAGGCTCCTCCCTGTCCCTCACATAGCATCTAAGTGTGTTCTCTACTGATTCAATCAGACTAGGTGCTGAGCAGTCTGGCCCTCAACCACTCATGCAGTTAAGCAGGTGCTGAAGTGCTTTGCTAGATCAGAGCTAGCGCTCTCAGCATCTTGTAGCATCAAGCCTTTTATGGGTCCCGTGCAGAATACTCTGAGCTCCAGGTACCAGAAAGATGTGAACCAATAGAAGGGAATTCAGAGGAGCTCAGGTATGGGGCTGGCGGGACTGACTTCAGGAAACAGGTTCAAAGAATGGAATAGGTAGAGACTGGCCAAACCATAACCAGCAGGGTATGAACAACATAAAAATTCCCTAGGTTCAGTGGGAGCCAATCAGCTCACTGAACCAGCAGCCCTTCAGGCTGGTGTATCCATGGTACCCCCACGCACCACGCTGGGGTACTATTTAACATGGTTGATTGTGCTCGCTTCCTTGCTCCCCTTATGAAAATGTCTCGTTAGGGAGAGAGTGCAAGGAGTGGAATAGTTACAGATGCTCCAGGCACTTAGCTACACTTAGCAACCTGAAGCCTTACAGAAACATCCGAGCCCAAGTGATGCTTCCAGAATGAACTCCCCTCCCAGACTCAGCATGCATGAGAATGGAAAGCAGCTTGCTCAGCACCGGTTAACTCTTGACTGTTAAGGGAGCCGCTCTCCAGAATGAGAGAACAACTGAACTCCTAATACAATGTGGCTCCATACTCAGTCAGTTCTATTTCCAATGCATGTCCCCTCTTATAAACTTCTACTACAGGCAGTGTGGGAGGTTTACGCCCTTGGTGAGAACCTCTGTATGTGTACATGTGTCTATATGCTCTGTATCGGTCCCGTGATCCTAGGTGCCCTTGTATTCACCCGCTACATGCTACTGAAGTAATATCTGTACTAATCAGGCCTTGTGAGCTATCATATGAAAGCTAACACCATTCTGAGTATTCATATCATCGTAAAATGCATGTGTTAACAACGAAGTTATGAATTCCCTCTGTACAATGTTACTAAAACATGTTTAAGACCAGACATCCTAGCCTAGGTGTAGGAGATAACGAATGCAGGTTTACCTTAATTTACATGTTAGACAGGAGACTGAATCCCCAAACTCCATCCTTATCCTTCACCTTACAAGATAAAGGAACCAAGTAATTTGACCTCGGAGATGGGTCCTGGCCACGCCGGCCAGTAAAGGCTGCAAAAGAGACTGGGGGAGGGAGAGGGGAGAGAGACCAGCTTGAACAAAGACTGTATCTTGTTCGATTTAAGTTTTAGACTTTCAGATGTATTTTCACTTCTCTTGGCTTATAACGGGTGCATACCAGGCATGTATGCGGGCACCTATGTATCCCCGAGTGTGAGAGCATGGGTGCAGGAGTGGTGGGGGTACGGAGTCCCTGACGTCTTGAGGAAAGAAATTTACAAGGAAAATGAAACATGGGGCTCCTCACCTACCTCTAAGGGAATAAGAGGCTGTTTTAAAAGAGAGAGAGAGAGAGAGAGAGAGAGAGAGAATGTCATTTCTCTGGAGATCCAACAAAAGGTCATTTATTTTTTCATGGGGAAAGGCATCTCCAGTTTAAATAATGAAAGCTGTCTGTATTGTTCCTCTGCCTATCTAGATTTATTTATTTATTTATTTACTTGACTCCATCCCCACCAGCCCATAAATCATAGGCTGTCTTTGAAGAGCATTCAGAGTCTGTTCAGAGCCACTCCTTTCCCTCTGCTCCTGCCCCCGCTCCATAGCAAAGCAGCCAAACGAACCAAGGCAAATATCTCTAATGTCTCCTTTCAGCATCAAAACGTATTTTAATAATTTAAAGCTGCGCGCGCCTTTCAGCGGCTTGATGAATTATTTACAAACTCTACAACAACACGCACGCGGGTGCTCACACACTGGAAAAAAAAGCCACCCTCTACAATTTCTGGGGCATTAAATCATGTTGGAGCTGACGAGTGGGGGGTGGGGCTTCAGCCCTTAAATTCTTTACAAATCGCTGCCTCCTTTATTGCTCTGGATGAATGTTCCACAAGAACTTCCTGAGACGTGTGACGACAGGAGACAGCTCTGTCCTGCACCGAAGCGTGGAAGAGGGAGACAGAGGGAGAGGATAAAAACCACTAAGGCTTAACTTAGACAGAGTTAAGATCAGAGGCAGGGTTCTGTCAGGAGTCCAGGGCTCTTCTGAACTGGAGTGGGCTCCTGCCATGCCACCTTCAGTCACTTTGTCCATACAACGTGGAGAAGATCAAATGCCGGTGAATCCAGCAATGAGCATTCTTTGTTCTTCTGTCAAGGGACTGAAGACCAGGCAAGTGTTGTGATTTACCGCTTGTGATTTACCAGATTCTCAGCTTGTGTAAATCAGTCTCAATAGTCTAAGCTGAAGACAACAGAGTGATCCTCATTCACACCAGTGGAAGATCTGGTCCGTGTATATTCTAGTTATACCCCATAGACTCCAGGGAGGCCCTGAGTGTTGTGAAGGCAGGACAAATCTTGTTCTTGGGGGGTTCGTCCTAGTATGTAAGAGATGTTCAGTATGACCAAAAGACAAGTTGGCTGGTACTTGTAATATGGAGAAAGGAAGCACTCCATTATGGAAGGATGCTGTCTGAACAAACACCTGGATCCACAAATTGCATCCCTTACCTAAATCTGAGCAAAACCAGATCAGTCCAGTAGAAAGGAGTCCACCATGAGATGCCTTGGAAATCAAAGTGATTGTGATGGATTTAGTTTGGTCTAGTACGAATTACAAATTTTGGATCCATCACCAAACTTTTCTAAACTTTGTGGGCACTTGGCTCTGCTTCAGGTCTGTCTCTGATCTCCACAACTCACTCACAAAGAAAAATCTCCAGTGTAGCACATGATCGATGTAAAACCAGGTAAGACACGGCTATTCTATTGCGGTATTATTTTGAGTTCAGGGACCAAACTCTCCTACTATAGGATACGAGCAACACCCATTGAGGTTAACGACTTTACTCTGAACTGACAACACCATAGAATATGGGTCATTTACTTCAAAAAGAGTTACTTGTTTTGTGCATGCAGCTACCTGCCGACACACATATTTTGAGAGAATCCATTTGGACTGCGCACATTTTTATGTTGCCCACAGGCCTGGATTTTCAAGTTCTCATCACAATCTGGGACTAGAATTTCTAAAGAGCTCAGAACCCAGCAGCTCCCACTGTGACCCTTCTGCTCAGGATCTCACAAGAGCTCAATGCCCAACTCAAACAAGAATTCAAAAACTATTTTAAAAAAATCCAACAAAAACCCTTACAAATTCAGAGTTTTTCCTTGTTTGTTGCCACTAAACATAGAACAACCTTCAGACCATAGCTGCTCTAATATCCATTTGCCAGGTACTTTATCTAATCTAATCTAGCTATACTTGGCTCTGTCTAAGGCACCTATTATCTTTGTAGGGAAATCTCTAGTGCACAGGTATAGTTCCAGGAGGCGATCTCCAGGGGCAATGTTAAGTCAAAACTGTGATTCCATTAGGTAGCATGTAGCTACACTCCAGGGACCAGTCCTCTCCTCTTCCCTAAGCCATACACAGGGCAATCCATGGGGGCCTGCTCAGCAAGAGCAGGACACGAAATGAAGCCTGCCTACAAGTGACAGCTTGTGGCCTCTGACCTTGGCAAACAAAGCCAGTTCAAATTCAGCCGAGCAGAGAGGTTTTGCTGATGCCCAGGCATGAGAGGGATATGACCTTTCTGAAAACTCTGGTTATTTATTTTTATAATCCGTCTGTTGGAACAAATGCTTTGCTTTCCCCAGCACTGGGAGGTCACAGGAGTTAACGAGTGGAGGAGAAAGGCCAAGTGCATGGGATTTTTTTCCGTGTGACTAAATGTGCTAGAGAAGGAAAGACAAAATGGAGGGGACTGGGGGGGTTGTTTTATGCTTTTTCAGCTGTGATGTCTCTCTCTCTTCCTCTCTGCCTAACAGGATGTTGGGAATCATTAAGAAACGGATACATAATAAGACAGGAAATATCATATGGCCTCTGTATAAATCCATGGTATGCCTACACCTTGAATACGACGTGCATATGTGGTTGCCCCATCTCAAAAAAGGACTTGGAAAACTTGTTGGACAACAGATGACTAAGCGGGGAGGTCTGTAAAATCACGACTGGTATGGAAAAAATAAAAATGGAAGTGTTATTTACTCCATCTCATAATACAAAAAACTAGGGGTCACCAAATTAAATGAATAGTCAGCACGTTTAAAACAAACAAAAGGAAGTATTTTTTCACACAATGTGCAGTCAACCTGTGGAACTCTTTGCTAGAGGATGTTCTGAAGGCCAAGACTATAACAGTGTTCAAAAAGGAATTAGATAAGTTCATGGAGGATAGGTCTATCAATGACTATTAGCCAAAATGGGCAGGGATGGTGTCCCTAGCCTCTGCTGTCAGAAGCTGGGAATGGGCGACAGGGGATGGATCACTTGATGATTACCTGTTCTGTTCATTCCCGCTGGAGCACCTGGCATCGGCCACTGTCAGAAGACAGGACATTGAGCTAGATGGACCTTTTTTCTGACCCTGTATGACCACTCTTGTGATCTTATGCCTCTTTCACATTCCTGCTTTCCTTCTTTTTTCCCCTGTCTCTATTCCACCACTTGCTCTTCCACCCCTCTTTCACTTTACCCTGTCACCCCACTGATCTCTATATCTTTCCCCCCACCCCCATCCACTCCATCTCAGTGCTCCCCAGGCAGAGTTAAGACTCATAGACCACTATGACAGACAATCATCCAGAACATGCTTCAGACTTGGAAAGGAGAATTAGTAAATATCTGCCCACTGGGTTTGAATGTCTCCTGCTGCACATACACAAGGAGGTAAGAATCCCTTGTCTTTTTCATCTGAGAACCTCAGAGCACTGCACAGACATTGATTAACTATTAAACCTCACTGCATCTCACCAAGCTAGGCTAATGGCTGGAAAGGAATCAATTCACCCACCACTGCAATGCAGCCACCTCTGGGGCAACTGGTTAACCACCACTTACACAAAGGGTTAAAGAACTGAAATTGCAGGGGGAATTAGGGAGGCAAGATGTCCATGCTGGAATTTAGCTGGGGCGATGGGGTAACCGTGGTAAATGTCATGGGATTGTTCATACCAATTCACACCTGTGCAAATAATATTTTTTGATTCATAGACAATCTCAAAAAGTCAGAAAAAAATCATTTTGAGCCGACCTGAAAATGATTTTTTAAAATTGTTGGTGAAAAAGAAAAATGTTTGCTTTGGGTCAGACGAAACATTGTGTTTGATGCGACAAGCTGTTTTCTCTTGGTTTTCAGCGTTTTTAAAGTTTTTAATTAAAAGAAAAATAAAGGAAATTTCAAAGGGGAAGCTGTTTTGAATAAAAAATACATTGGTTTTGAAAATATCAGAACAAAATAATTTGAGGAAAGTTAGATGAATTTGCTAAAAGGTTCATTGACACCAAATCTGGATTTTTCACCCCCCAAAAAAGTATTAGTTGAAAAAATTGTCTCTCTCTACAATGGACTTAAATACAGAACCTTCAGCAGCACAGCACCCTCCTTTCACCCATGTGGGCAAACTGTTTCAGTGATATGTCAGAAGGAAGTGTGCCATCTACCAAATCCCAGCACCTTCTCGGTGCTGCCTAGAGCTCCTAAGGGTACACGCACCCCGTGATAAAAAACCCGCAGCACCGAGTCTCAGGGCCTGGCTCAGCTGACTGGGACTTACAGGGCTCTGGCTGGGGGGTTATCAAATTGCAGTGTTGAAGATGTTCAGGCTTGGGTGGGAGCCCAGACTCTGAGAGCCTTCTCCCCTCACACGGTCTCAGACCTCAGGTTCCAGACTCAGCCCGAATGTCTACATTGCAACTTTATAGTCCCACAGCCTGAGTCAGCGGCCCGGGATCAGACCCGGGTCCTTTATTGCAGTGTAGCCACACCCTTACTCTCTCCTCCGCTCACACCTCCTCCAAGTACTGTCTGGTCCTACCCTGCTCAGCTCGTGAGATACGAAAGGCTCACATGACAAAGTGACACAGCTGCGGGCAGGAAAAAGAAACAGAGCAAGAGAACTGTGGTAACAAATGAATCTGCTCCAGTTGCATCAGAGAGTAAATCAGTGAAGTGTACCAAGCAGGAGACAGGTGAGTCAGTACGTTGCTGTGATTAGTCCTTTTAAAGGGGTTAGTAGAATAGGCTGCCCCCGCAATTCCCCTCCACCCCCCCACCCCAAAAAAAGAATACACACTAGCTGCTAGGGAAAAATCAATCAAACTTCTCATATTGCCTCTCAAGGCACAGCCATCCCTGATGTTTGCAGCAACTTCCAGTTCTGGGAAAACTTTAATGTTTGATTGTCCTGCACTATAGTTTCAGAGAGGTGACAACCGTTGCAGAGCAGGGGGGACAGTGCTGGTTCAACGGGGAAAGTTGCACAGCTTTGGAGCATCTCTCTCTTCCTCTGCCATCAAACCCTTCCCTGTGGGGGAATCTACAAACCAGGTTATGTGCAACTTAAATGGTTATTTGTAATACAGTAGCACCTAGAAGCTGCAGTTATGATCAGGGCACTATACGTATACAAAACTTCCAACCTAAACAGACAAAGAGTGGGAGGAAGGCAGCCTCTCATCATCCCCATTTGACAGAGCCCCAGAGAGATTAAGTGACTTATGCAAGGTTACCTGAGGAATATGTGTGAGAGCAGGGTTTTGAAACCATGTTTCCCAAGTCCCCCGGTCAGCGCCTTGCAACAAGGACACCCCACTTGTCTATATATGATGGGTTCTTTTAATCTCTCACTGCCTTCGGTTAAGTTGCTCCTGCTACATGACTCTCTTTGGGCCCTTGAACACGTGAGCCGCACCAATTTAGGGAGCAGCTACACCGCAGTCGGAGACAGTTCCCGAGCTAGCTTGGATCTAGCAAGTTCCAGTAACAATACCAGTGAAGTTGTGGCCTCATGGGCTGCATGAGCCCACCAGGTACCTAGTTATATACTTGAGTGGCTAGTCCATGCTGTTACAGCTCCTCTGCTATTGTTACTTGAGCTTGCTAGATCAAAGCTAGCTCAAGTATATCTATACATGCTGCAGTCACATCACTGGTTGCAGTGTAGACAGATCCTTAGACTTTCTCTCAGTCTCAAGGAGCCAAGGTAATGTGTATGGGGGTCTTAATCACACATTAGTGAGTGGATGTATCCACCTAATTCCTTCATAATCTCTCTCTCTGCCTGGTGAAACACCCACAGAAAGGGACCAAAAGTAGGCCTTAGTTACATTGATTTAGCTCTGTCTCTCAGTTCAGCCCAAGATATCTACCTGCCCAAATGCTTTTGCTTGTCTTTTACCTTCAGCCTAAAAATAGCTTTCCCAGTCCCTCTCAGTACTTGCCACTTGCATCTTCCATGCAAGAAATGCTCTAGGCCAGTGGTTCTCAGACTTTTGTACTGGTGACTCCTTTCACACAGCAAGCCTCTGAGTGTGACCCCCCACTCTTATATATTAAAAACACTTTAAAATACATTTAACACAATTCTAAATGCTGGCAGCAAAGCAGGGTTTGGGATGGAGGCTGACAGCTTGCGACCCCCCATGTAATAACCTCACGACCTTCCAGTTTCAGAACCCCTGCTCTAGGCCCACTTGACTATAAACAAGGCACTCAATACAAAGAGGAGGAGGATGTAGTAATATCTAATAGGAGTGATGGACAGTGTGAACAGCTCAGGTGCTCTTGCTCGCATGTGCAGCTCTGACACAAGAGCGGATTTAAAATAGTAATGCCAAGATACATATAAAAGCGACATACATTTTCCAAGTCAATTGACTTCTCAGCAGGAATCCTAGACAGATCTATTTTGATCGAATTGTCTAATTGACTACAGTTCTCGTTTCCCTGCAGTTCACCAACTTACACGCCCACGGAATAAATGCAAATTGGAGAACTCTTCAGTCGCAAATTGCAGCTCCTCTGGGAATGGACAGTGGCATTGCCAATTTTAAATTGTAAACAAAACACCCATCAACCACGCCTGCCCGAATCAGGCTTCTGGTCCTGGGTCGCTAATATTTCTCTCCCTATTGATTTCAAAGTTTTAAACAGAATTAATTAAGACGACGAAATAGGAGCAGTTTGCAAGTGGCCAAAGCCAGCTGGGTGAGCCAGCCCATGGAGACAGACATGGACCAGCTCTGTTTAATATTCACCTTATGTTTCCACATGCCTTATTTCAGTCCACAAATCCTCACCCCTCCATCTCCTTCTCTCTGCTCTTCATATACCAGCCAAGAGCTATAAATCCTTTCCCTAACTTAGCCTGAGCTCTCAGCTCCTCCACATTGCTTCCTTCCCGGTTGCTTGTCCCCCGCTCTCTGGTGGTGATTCAGCACACTATGGGGAGAGGTGGCACATCCCATAAATTTCACAAGAGCCAGCTTCAAGGATGAAAGACAACAAAGCCATGTCCCTGGCAGACGACACGCCATCCACGCACCAGGAGGGATGCCGAGGAGAAGAGCCGCAGCTGAATCTTTTATAATAATATCAATCTATATTAAAAATGTATGGAGTCTGCTCAATTTTTAAAGCATCTTAAATTAATCTTTAAATACAACTATTTTGCTTAAGCCAAAGGCTTTTTGGTAGCCTGAGAAGCGTGTCTCCTTTTCTCCCTGCCATCCCCATATGCCCCCAAGCTCAGATCAGTTAAGTGGAAGAAGTTTAAGTAACCAAGATACACCAAACAGAATTCCCTAGAATCTAGAAGGGGTCTCAAATGGAATCCTACATGAAATCCACTCTTGATTTAGCTGGGCAATCTATTTGACTGTGTAATGCGATGGGTGCTATAGGAAATATTAAAATAGCTAATAGGCTACACTGGGTAGAAAACACGGTTCCACAGGTAAGCACCACAGTACCAAAGCAGAAAGGTGCAGAGTAGAGGGGATTTAATAGAAGATACTGAAGCTTACTCACAGAGCTGCAGCAAACCCAGGACTGGACTAGCAGGAACTGTCAAGATCCTGAAGGAGATTAACAAAATTGTGTGAGACTTCAGAGCAGGTGATGCTGCAAGTCAAGGCTGAGCTGTGTTTGTGGGACTTGAACTGGAGTAGCTGGGAGACCTGTAGGGTGCACTAGTAGAGCAGGGCAAACAATGCTTTCTCCACACCATTTATGATTTCATAGACCTCTATCATACCCCCCTTAGTCATCATTTTTTAAAAATGAATAGTCCTGGTATTTTGAATCTCTCCTCAGATGGGAGCTGTTCCAGACCCCTAATCCTTTTTGTTGCCCTTCTCTGTACTTTTTCCAATTCTAACATACATATATTTTTGAGACAGGGTGACTAGCACTGCCCATAGTATTCCAGATGTAGGGGTACCATGGATTTATATAGAGACATTATGATATTTTCTATCTCATCTATCCCTTTCCTAATGGTTGCTAATATGCTGTTTGCTGTTCTTGACTGCTGCTGCACATTGAGCAGATGTTTTCAAAGAACTATCCATGATGACTCCAAGATCTCTTTCTTGAGTGGTAAAAGCTAATTATACCCCATCCTTTTGTATGGATACTTGGAATTATGTTTTCCAGTGTGTATTACTCTGCATTCATCAACATTGAATTTCATCTGCCATTTTGTTGCCCAGTCACCCAGTTTTGAGAGACCCTTTGTAACTCTTCACAGTTAGCTTTGGGCTTAACAATCTTGAGTAATTTTGTATTGTTTACAGATTTTGCAACCTCACTGTTTACCTTTTTCCAGATAATTTTTCCATATGTTCCACAACACTAGTCCCAGTACTGATCCTTGAGGGTCCCAGCTATTTACCTCTCTCCCCTGTGAAAACAGACAATTTTTTAGCCAGTTACTGATCCATGAGGGGACCTTCCCTTTTATCCCATGACTGCCTACTTTGTTTAAGAGCTTTTGGTGAGGGACCTTGTCAAAGGCTTTCTGAAAGCGCAAATACAATATATCTGTTGGATCACTGTGTCTACATGATTGATGGACCCCTCGATGAATTCTTATAGATTGGTGAGGCATGATTTCCTTTTACAAAAAAAGATGTGTTGACTCTTCCCCAACATATTGTATTAATCTATGTGTCTGCTAATTCTGTTCTTTACTATAGTTTCAGGCAATTTTCCTGGCCCCGAGGATAAGCTTATTGGCCTATAATAGCCATGATCACCTATGTACCATTTTTCCAAAAACAGGCATTACATTAATTATCCTCCAGTCATCTGGTACAGAGATGGATTTAAAAGATAGGTTACACACCAAAGTTAGTAGTTCTTCAATTTCCTATTTCATACTCTTCGGGGAATACCATCTAGTCCTGATGAGTTATTACTGATTAATTTATCAATCTGTTTCAAAACCTCCTCTATTGATTCCTCAGTCTGGGACTGAGCAGTTCAAATATATTCACCTCTTGGACCAGATCCTGTGCACCACTTAGGACTAAATCAAAAATTGCCTCTCCCCTTTCAGGCGCCAGGACTGGCTGCTCCAAGAAGCCATCACTAACGGTATCATGAAATTTCATCTCTGCATCCTGACCTGAGGTGACATGTACCAAGTTAACCCATTACTATTATTTTCTGTTTTTATAACCTCTCTAATCTCCACGAGTATTTCACAGTCACTGCCATCATTGAGGTCAGATGGCTGGTAGCATATTCCTATTGCTATACTCTTATCTAAGCATGGACTTTCTATCCATAGAGATTCTATGGTACAGTTTGATTCATTTAAGATTTTTACTATATTTGACTCTGTGCTTTCTTTCACATACAGTGCCACATCCCAACCAGTGTGACCATCTTTGTCATTCCTATGTATTTTGTATCTTGGTATACCTGAGTCCCATTGATTAGCCTCATTCCAGCAAGCTTCTGTGATGCCAGTTATATAAATATACTCATTTAATACCAGCCACTCAAGTTCACCCATCGTAGTATTTAAACTTCTTGCATTTGTAAACAAGCACTTACAAAATGTGTTAAATATTTAGTTGTCTGCCTTCATGTGATATAATTGAATGGCACTCTCCTTCATTTGACTGATTCTCCTCAGTTCCCACCTGTACTTTACCAGCTTCTATCATCTCCTCTTTACTAGGATACAGAGAACCCATTTTAACAAATCCTGTCCTAAGGCAGTGGTTTTCAAACCGTGGTTCGTGACCCAGTACTGGGGCACTGGGTTGTGGCAGCTCTGATCAGCACCCATCTGTACTTTAGCACCCCCCAGTGAAATAGTTTTTCCTAATATGGGCTTCCTGCAGTGACAGAAGGGTTTCCACCAATGTAGGTAATCCACCTCCCCCACTTCTCCCCACAGTTGTAGCCGGGTCAACAGAATAATTCTCCCATCAACTTAGTTGCTCCTACACCTAGTGTTAGGTCAGCTTAACTATGTCCAGGGTGGATTTTTCACACCCCTAGGCACCACAGCTATGTCAACGTAACTTTTGACTGTAGACCAGGCCTCACGCACAACACTAGGTGATCAGGTCAAAACCTGTTGCTGTCACAAACTTCCAGCCTGACACAGGAGTAGAATTCTGCTCAGCCCATTTGTAGTCCTCAGACTATAGTCTCACTTCACTTCTGTTGGAGCCAGACAGGGGACCCTGCCCCCTGATAATTACAACATCCTGCAGGATAGACAGAGATAGAGGTGCCTGGGAATTTTAATGCCACAGGTGACTGGCTCAAGGCTCAATGGCCAGGGCATGGACACAGCATAGGCTTAAGAGGTTCATCCTAAGTGTAGAAGGAAGGTACCCTCTTGCAACTGCAGTGGGGGTTGAGGGAGGGATGACAAAATTACCTCCACTGGGTAAGTTTTAGCCCTAAGTTTTAGCACAGTGTACTATGGGTTCTTCTATGACCACAAAAGACGCAGGGCTGAGATTCATGTTTCATTCAAAAGTCTGCACCTACACCAGCATGCTGACCCCTAATAGCACACCAGGACACTGCCTGCTGGCTCTCTTGGGCTTCCCAAGAACTGAACCCAGAAATCTCCTGTTCTTGGGATCCGGTTTCTTATACCAAAACAAGCCTTTCTCTCTCTCCGTACTTCTTCAGTCCCTCATTGGGCTCAACAGTTCTTACCCACACCCCTATGTCTATACCGTTACCTAGCATTTCCCCAAGAGAGGGAAGCAGAGCCAGCGGGTGGTAAAGTACAGATGGGTATTGACCAGGGCCTGCCATCTTGGTGCTGCCCTGGCATCTTGGCTCACCTTGTGAGCTGTAACAAGATTGCGGGGGGAAAGAAACAGTAGAGCAGCAGGCTTCTCCCAGTTTGCTGCCTCTTATGCACCGCAGCTCACAGCTCACACTGGAGCAGAGTCCAGAGTTTTGCCAGTGGTCCCGGTTTTGCTGTCAGTGGTGACAGCTGCTCCTGAATGTGAGAGCTTCCTGAGCACGGGAAATGCCAAAGAAATGGCATTCAGGAAAGCAGGGCACTTCCCAGCCACAGTGCCTCTCATCATATATTCAAGGGATGTGGCATTTCTGACTGCATCGCTTCTGCCTCACTTGCCATTTAATGTTAAGAGGCTTGTATAGTCAGCAACGTTTAAAGTGTAATGACTGTTTTCATGCTAAATGCTCTTTTAAATAACCCTGAATTATTGTGTTGGGTTATTGCATTTATAAAACGGCATTTCAAAAAAATAATAATTGTTTTAGAGCTAATTGATGTTTTTAACGGGCTCTGTGCGTGGAATCTGCATTCAGCAGAGGGATGGGTTTCTGTCTGGGAGACAGCAATAAAGGGAGAGAGGTTTTGACCTGGGCAGCATGCTTGTGGGATCTTCCTCCTCCTCGTCTAGTTCAGGGGCTGCTTTTATATGAGCCCTTTTTTACAGCCAGTAGAGCTGAACCAAGCAAAATAAAATGCAACCCACTTGCTTTAAAATGCTGCAGCCAGTTTAAATATCACATTGTAGCAAATCTGCAGGCACAGCCAACTTTACAGTTGTCATTCAGCTGTGCACTATAGGCACTAAAAGTGTCACTGTGACAGGACTAGAACTGAGACCCCACCGCTCCAAAAGAAGAGGTCTGTGTCACTTGAGGAAAGGGGAGTTTCATCAGCACTACATAGCCTATGACACACAGTACAGCAGTTCTGATTGCATTCACTAGAGGGCAGTGGTGACACATACACATAAAGGGTTGGTACATTAAGCACTCACTTAGTCAATGCATTGTCTGGGGCAGACTTCAAAATCCATTTCTAACACAATGTAACTAATTTATATCCATACAGACTTTTACAACAGTCACGATGCTAGACATTGTGTGAACACTCACAGTTTCGCAACGACAGCAAGGATGGAACATAGGTCTGTCTGCTTCAAAAGCACAGGCCACTACCACTTTCAACAAAGTAGAATCCCCGCAAGCTGTTACTAGTACATGGTTTATGACACACTGGTGAGCAATTTCAGTTTTAACCAGCAGGAAAAAGAGATGCTCACACTAGTACTTTATTAACAACGAAAGGATTTTAAAACTCTAATTTACTTCTCACCATTTGTGCTGTTTACTTTTTGCATTTCATTCAGCACAGACAATGGAGCTATGCTACCCCTTTCTGGATGCATAGAGTTTAAATCCCAAAGGGAACATTATGATCATCTAGTTCTAGTCTGACCTCCTGCATAACTCGGACCAAAGAATTTCATCCAAGAATTTCTGCATCCATTAGCACAATGCCACACGGCTCAGGTGCATACACTGCAAGGAATGTATTTATGCAAACAACAATTTATTGAAAACATTTGTATTAATGCAAAGTTTGGGTTTTCTATATATAAATAAAAAAGCAAAACATATACACTGGGCTTAAAGTACTTGACAGTGTTCTTTTAAACCTTCAGATATTGTATTTAAACCTGTGACCAAGGTACGAAGAAAGTACTTGCTGCCAGTGAACCTAGAATATTCAAGCTAAAGACTGAAAATGTAACTCAAATTCACCCTACAGACTCAGGAACAAAAAGCAAACAAACAGAACCTCAAAAATAAAATAACCCCCCCCCCCCCCCCCCACCAGTGATTTTTAAGCCAACTGTATGAATATTTGGGGCCTGACACATGATTTTTGAATGTCTGGCATTAGCAATGCGGGTCACCATTACCCTACACATGCTAAAGTCATTTACACAAGTGCAAAGAGAGTGTGAAATGTAGATTCTGACTGGTGAGTGTTTCACACTCATATTGCACTGGTGCAAATGACTGCACAACAGGCTCCGGAGAACTGGGCATTTCGTCATTGGTAAAGCACTTACAGGAACACACTGTGGGGAATATAATCTATTATAACAATCACTGAAGAGCACTTTTGGCCAGGGACTCTCTCTTTAACATCCAGTATGTCTGTACAGTACTTACCCTGGCCCCTAGGAATGACGATAGGGCAAATAATAGTTCCCGTCTCTCTGGTGCAATGTGATGTTTGTTCTGTAGGAAGAATTACTTAAAATTCACACCTACACTATGAAATTATTTAGCAAACTTTAATTACTTAACAAGAGCAGCAATGATCTTTCTAAGCGGAGAGAGCACCCATAAATATGGTGCCATAAATAAACTGCTCCTCTGAAACATGAATTAATTTGTATTTAATTATGAGAAATTGCTATCAATTACTAAACATTCCTTGCAGAATAGGCAAATTCTTTTAAGAACAATATCGCTTTCTAATTGAAAGTAATTTCCCCTCTCTCTAGCTCCAGATCATGTGGGGTGCTGAGATATAGTGGATGACAAGGGGGCTCAGGACAAGGGGCTATGAGAGACAAGGGGGCTCAGGAATTTGCAGTATGAAGCCTTGTGACAAACGCGCACACAAAGTGATTTCTGTGTACTTGTTTAGCTATGGTCATTTTCAGAGTGCCTTGAAGTCAACGAGACAACTCATGCTCTTTGACATATGCAAGGATCATGAGAACCTGACCCCTGGATTTCCCATGCAATCGCCCCAGGGAGGCTGATGAAAATCCAGAGCATGATTTTAAAAGGAGCTCAGTATTCACAGCTCTTACTGACATGGATGGCAATAGATCACTTAGGCTATGATTCAGGAAAGCACTTGATTTAGTTCATCCGTGCTCAGGATAACACTTAAAGAATATATTTAACTTCAGACATGTGCTTAAGTCCTATTGGTATCAATAGGATCTAGGCACATGCTCAAGTGCTGTCCTCTCTGGGGATTCTCTAGCGCAAGGGCTGTCATCTTCTGTGTGTTTTAAGAACAGGTCAGAGAAGGCCAAGGTATGCTTGGTCCTGCCTCAGCGCAGTGGACTGGACTTCAGGGCTTCCTGAAGCCCCTTTAGCCCTGCCTTTTTATGATCCTATGATTCTTCGTTGCTTGCCTGTGCAGCGTCTAGCATCATGGGACCCTGATCCTGGTCTGGAGGTCCCAGGTGCTATTGTCATACAAATACACAGCAGGCACGTCAGCGCCTCTGAAAATCAGGTCACACTAGCCACAACAAAACCAAATGGATGCATTAGCAAACCAGTGATGGATCCCATCCACCAGAAGGCATAGAGTGGCAGAACCCCCACTCTTTCACCTCCACCACCTAAAAAACTGAAATTAAATCTAACCATGGGGGCAGAGCAACATACCTCAGTCCCCACTGCAGATCTATCGGTGAGTTCTGGCCCTCCCCCGTGCCACACCCTTCATCTTACTCCTCCTCTCTGGAGGGGGTAATGTCATTTCACAACCCCACCCTCATTAGACGGGGGTGGGGGCTGAACGGACGTCAGTGCATACATCCATCCTTGGCTGCGTGGTGCAGTGGGCAGCTTCCCCCTCTGGGCCTCCTCTCCCAACAACCCCGTACAGTTTCCGACTCATTTTTCTGGTGTTTTCTGCATTGCTGTTGGCACAACAGCCTCTCAGTGCAGTTAATTACATCCACGCTGAGTGTGAAGAACACACTGATTCTCAGAAGAGCCACAGGCCAGCCAATCTAGCCCACTGCTCTTGCAAAACGACTTCCACACTGTGCTGACGTACTCCAGCTGAGGCTGCTTTCCCACAGCATGCCAGAGCCATAGGGCCCATGGGAGTTTCTCTATCGCATGCTCTCACCCCCCAAACTGCCCTTCCATGCCATCTGACTGCTGCATTCATGTCACGATGCCCAAACATGTGTGCTCCAAATACCCCTCAGCTGGTGCTACTTCTCCATTCTTCTCCTCAGAGCCCAGCTCTTCAAGAAATGCTTCCTTGTTTCTCATTCTAATTACTATATTACGGAAGCACCTCCAGGCCCCAGCTGAGATCAGTACCCCCTAGCACTGGGATCCATATAAGCACACAACAAGTACCGGTGCCTGCCCTGAAGAGTTTGCGGCCTAAACAGACAAGCCAGAGGAGAAGGGAAGGATGATAATCCTCATTTCAAAGATGGGGAACAGAGGCGTGTTGAGAGTCAGTGACAAAGCCAGGAATTGAACCCAGCTCTCCTCATGCCCCATCCAGTCAAGGCCTTGGATTATTCTTTCTCCCATAACCAGCATCCTCCTGCTTCTGAACCCGTGTCTCATGTTTGTTTTGTTATGCAAACAGCGGGATTATGCATCCAAGAGCCGACCCAACTGTGTACGTTCCTATGGCATCTTCCATCTGAAAGGATCCTGGATTGTCTCACAGACTATAGGCCCAAACCTCAGCGGACATAGATCAGCATAGCTACATTGATGTCAATGACCCTACCTCGATCTACACCAGCTGAGGTGGCTTTGCTTCTGAAATACAGCCACCTCTGGGGTGGCAGCTATCACACAAGTAGGGAAACTTTAACCAATGACTGCTGGGCAAACCTGGGCTTTACACAAAGCAAAGGGTTCTCTAGTGTCCAGACACAGTCAACAGAACATTTCTTCCAAACAGAGCTCAGGACATTCCAGAATGGGGGTTCGAGCCATCACACCCCACTCTTCCAAATGGAGCTCAAGGCTGGGCTACACTAGTAAATAAGATTGACCCAACTATCCCATTCAGGGGCGAGAAAAATCGACATCCTTGGATGACACAGTTAAGCCAAAGGACGTCCCTATGTAGACAGCGCTAGGTCGACAGAAGAATACTTCCATCACCCTAGCTACCACTTTGCTACTGGATTAACACCCCCGTCAGCACAGCTAGTGTCTACACTGACGCACTACAACTGAACTGCTGTTGTCTTTCAAGTGCAGACAAGCCCTCAGGCCCTGTGCCGGCTCTCGCTATCAGACTGCGTTGGAAATGTCAGCCATGTGCTGCCCCCGTGGCCACACCTGAAATCTCAGCTATAGCAGGATGCACTGTCACACAGAGCCACACGCCGGAGATCCCTGCTTGTCACCAAGCTGGCTCCAGCACAGCACACACTGAACAGCAGCCAGCCTGCCCTTAGTGTGACAGCGTCATTCCCACTCCAGGAGGAAGAGGGAGGGGAAGTTTTCTGCACCAGACTTGTTTGACTTGCTGCTTTCGAAGGACCATCCAGTCCTTGATTAGAAGAGAAGTTTCACAGGGCTTGTCTATACATGGAATACTACTGCTGGGCTGCTGTAGGGTGTCACCGTAGACACTCATGGAGAAGCATGCAGATGGAGCAGAGGGGAACTGCCCATGCTCTGTGTGCTCTGTGGACAAAGAGAGCCCGTTGCTCTCTAGAAACCTCAATCCAGCACCAAGACATGATTCAGTCCAGCCCCCTGGGCAGGTTGATGCTACAAGGGAGACAAGCATCATCTATGGCAGGAACAGTAGATGACACGCACATCTCCAGCGAACAATAACGGACCTTCTGTGTCTAATCCGTTATACTTGATGCAGATCTCTTACCCCGAAGTGTTGTCAATGAGGTTTTAATTTACAGTTAATTAGACAAATATTGCATGTTAAACACCCATTGATTATTAAGACACAGTAAACGCCTCTGCAGTGCATAATGGACACGCTGTATTATAACTAGGACGAGACGGGTAAATGTCTATAGCTGTTTCTAATCATCAACTGGTAATTAGCATCCAATAACTTTCAACTTGGTTTATCATTATAGATTCAGGAAGGCAGCAATTGCATTGTATCATAATTAAACAAAAATGGATTATTTAAGACATATAAACTTTAACAACTATGTAACAGATATACACAGTGGTGGAACTTTAATAACTACCACGTAGCTTTCCTTTGCATCATTTGGTAAAACTGGTCTTCTCTTAAATATAAAGTTGTGGGTAAGATTTTGAGAAGGAAACAGCATTGGACCAAAGGGCAGATTTTAAAAGGCATTTAGGTGATTTCAGTGGGAATTAGGTGCCTAAAAACCTTTAAAAAACTGGCCCTAACTGTGTTCCCATTGAAGTGAATGGCATAGCTCCCAAAGAATTCTATGAAATGAGAATGGAGTTAGGCCAACATTGAAAGCCCCATCTGATAAGCACAGAGCAAATTTTGCAAACGTGAGAACCTAAAGTTGGGCACCTAAAATCGATATGTTGCTAACCACACACAAATGGCCTAATATTCAGAGGTGCTGTCAACGGGAGCCAAGGGGGACACAGTACCTTCAAAAAAATATCAGGCCACTTTGATTGAGGTGCTACCGACAGATTTAGGTGCCCGTCTTTGCAGATTGTGGTCAATGCTTATTTGGAGGCCAGCATGAGATGAGTCTGGTGGGAATCAGACTGTTCCTACTGGCCAGGTGTCTGCATCAGAAAGCCACAGGCACAAATGGCAGAAATGACTGGAAACCATGGGCAGTGGGTATCATAGGCTGGGGGAGGCTGTGTCTCCCCAAACAGCCAGGCGTGGCCCGCCACGCTCTGCCCCCAGCCCTCCCCCTCCTGTCTCCTGCTTGGCATGGCTCCAGGATCATTGTGGAGTGGCCCCAGCTCGGGCCATGCCACCTGCCCTCCTGGCGCTCCGGGTCTGGGAGCTCTGGTTTCTCATCTCTTGCAGAGGAAACTAATGCAAGAGCTTCAAAGCTGCCTGAGAATTTACATAGCTTAACTTAAAATTAAACCTAGTACTCCCAGCACTCCGGAACTGGTGTGAGGGGGTTGAGGTTGCTCCGGGGCTGGGAGGCACTAGCTGGGGACGGGGACGGCAGCAGGGGGGATTGGAGAGCTTTGGGTACTGGCGGTGGGTGCAAAAGGGGCAAGGCCTCGGTTGGAAGGAGTGGGGCTGGAGGGCTAGTCTCCCCCAGCCGACGGTTCAGGAGTTTGGCACTCACCTCCTCATTGCATTTCAGTGGGATTATGTAGCCCTAGGGATTAATCTACTTGCATGCATGGATATATCTTGTTTTATAAGTTTAAGTATTTGATGTAATATATTTACAGATTTAGATTTAAAAAAAAATTGGCTGTAACGCAAGAGGCCTACTGACCAAAAATCTGTATGTTAAGCTAAAAGCAAAATTAGCATATCTATTTCTAAGACTTTAACCCTAAAGTAAAGCTGACCTTCATCTTGTTACCCAAATAGATGAAACACCTACGCCTATGTATGCAATCTTTTACCTAGACTAATAGACCACGTAAATAGCATAGGGGTTTTTTCCTAAGCCTATCCACAGACTTAACGCTTACACCACAAATGCGTACATAAGCTGTCATCTATACACACGTAACACACTAGCCAATAGGGTAAGTGTACCCTAATATTTCTGCGGGGGAGTAATGAAATTTGGGCATAAGAAGGAGGATTTCCAGGACTTGTGGCCTATACAAGAGGTGACCCCCCTCACTAGGGGCGCTCACTCTTCATCTTCGACTAACTATTGAAGCTATCTACAATGGCTGTTAATTAGTAATAGTCCGTACTTATTTTCTTGTTTTAAAGGAACTAGGCTAAGCTTGGTTTCACGAAACCTTTATTTTTAGTTTTATTTAATAGGTTTAATTTTAAGTTAAGCTATGTAAGTTCTCAGGCAGCTTTGAAGCTGTTGCATTAGTTTCCTCTGCAAGAGGTGAGAAACCAGAACTGCCAGAGGCGAGGTCCTGTGCATTCAGCATCAGGTTATCAAAACAGGGTGTGAGTATATTAACCAAAGTTTTGCAACACACAATATTGTATATGTATCTCGTGAATAACAGTAATACAATTGTAACTCTGTAACTCTGACAATTTTACCATTTACTTACTATTTCATTGATTTTAATAAAAGGTTTTTACGACTACATCTGTCTCAGTGTAAACTTCCTGTCATACCCACAAAGGTCCTTTATAAATTCTGTGGAGCTGATTCGGGACAAGAACTTTATCTTCTGATCAAACAGATTGGCAACCCTAAATCCAAGCTAATTAATAATAATTAATTAAAATTAATTAAAATACGATTAAATTGAACTAATAAACTAAATCAATATTATTAACACATCCTCGACCAGGCTACAATTCCTTCAGGCTTCTTTGAAAATCCTCCCCTACATGTCTAAAAATAATGAAACATCAAGCCAGATGAATATGGTTCTGGATCACTTTTCAGTCAAAGATCTCAAAGCACTGTGCAAATGTAGCATTGTTGCCCTTTTACAGATGTGGAAACTGAGGCGGAGAGAGACTTGCACACCTTCACATGTAGTCAGTGACAAAGCTGGGGAGCTAGGTCTCCTGACTCCCAGTGCTGTGCCTCTACAGAGATCTCTCTTGATCTGTGTAGACTCTCCCACACAACAAGATGTATTAAACAGAGCTGCCAAGTCTTTAAATTAACACTGATACCTACTGCAGTAATGCAAGGCTGCCAGTGAGCTGAGGCACAGCAGCTGCCGTGGTTTAAAAGACAGTTACATACAACGAAACCCACAATCATGAAATAAAAAAAATGTGCCTAATTTCAGGCTGAATCTCAGATTCAAACCATGTTCCTCAAAGACCTGCTAACATTTGCAAACCTTCAGAGTAGCTTAGCCCGATTTATAGTTTTGCCTAGAAATCATTGTCAACCCAAAGGTTTGCTGCATGTGCAAGTTTTGATAGGGTTTTGGTTTCACCTGAAAATCACAAGGGTGCAAACTCAATGGGAACTGAAACCAGACCTAGTGTCTCTTGTAGGCACTAGAAGGAGGACAGAGCTGCGAGAACAGCACTGAATTTTCCTAAACTTCAAGGAAATCTAGGTCCCGTGTTCTGGTTTAGATCATGTGCCTTCCAGTGATGGCGCCAAGACATGAACCTCTAATCCAGATCAGAACTTCTCCAAAAACCCAGGGGGTTCAGGTCCATATTCAGGTTCCATACTCAATTTTGCTAACCCCGCAAGTGAAACTGCTTGACTTTCCTCACTGCTCGCATGTTTCACCGCACACCTGAGGTGTGTTTCAAACAAGAGAAAAGGGGTCTTCAGCTTCACAACTTTCGAATGC
This sequence comes from Dermatemys mawii, assembly GCA_007922305.1. Lineage (NCBI taxonomy): Eukaryota > Metazoa > Chordata > Testudines > Dermatemydidae > Dermatemys > Dermatemys mawii. The sequence continues at coordinate 4,312,405 of ML677397.1, read as the reverse complement.
CGCCATTCCCCCACATCCCCTTCCATGTGTTTCAGGCTAAAAGGGGCTGTTTAATCATTCCCAGCAGCCTGTGCTGGGATTCTGATGGCCCCACAGGGCATCTCAATGGGAACAAACCAGCTGATCAGAAAAGACATGGACAAGCTCCAGTCTGAAGTGATTTACCAGTAAATAATAAACAAAGGGAATCAATAAAGTGTCAAACGACGTTACAGAACTAAACGGGGTCCCGTCAGCCCTGCACCAGAGAGGCAGTAAGCACAATGCCTGCTCACAGCCCAGGTGTGCTGCGCACTGCTGGGTTTCTCTCTCCTCTTCAACATCGCACCATACTGTAGACAAGGCCTGATTCGGTGTGGAGCAGGGGCCTGCCAGGGAGGTGCTGGGCACCCAACTCAAGTCAGCGAGAATTTGGAGCGCTCAGCACTTGCAGGGCCAGGCCCCACTGTTTGCAAAAAGCAGCAGCAGCAGCAGCACGCTGAGGCTGAAGGGGAAATGGTCTCTGAACGGAAACAGTGTGCTGGGAAGCCAGTGCCAGGACTGCGATAGCAGGGGACTTTGCAAGAGCAGGGTGGGATTGAGGTGCAGTGCCAGAGCAGCATGGCAGGGACAGGCCTGGAGCGAGAGGATGTGTCGGGTCAGCACCAATGGGTATCTGAAGAACTAAGCAGGGGGTCAGCACTAAAGCAGCTGGCAAAGGTGCAAGACATGACAGAGCTGTGCTGGGGTGAACACAGAACAGCTGGGGGTGCTGCAGGTGAGGACGGGGGGCGGGCATTGGCTGAACTTGGGAGCATAGAGGGCAGGGATTGGAACAACAGGGGGCGGGTGCTGCAAATGACAATTGAATCTTCCACCCTGCCTGCTCCAAGAAAGACACAACTGCAGCAGAATCCTAATTTCTGGAATGCTGCTCCTGATAGGGACACCAGGGGAGGAGCAGAGAGTGGCTGAGGACAGAGAGACAGAATGCTGTCCCAGTACATCCATCACCGCACAGCCAGGGAAGTTAATGTACCACTTAGAAGGTAGAGCCACTTTTTTTCTTTTTAAAGGGAGGAGAGTTTTGCAGACAGGCTGCTCCACTAATTGATTTACCAAAGCAATAAAAGAAAAAAAAAAATCAAGGCAAAATGCTCGGACTACATCTCTGAGCATCTGCAAGTGATATCTGCACAGCCTGGGCAGTCCCAAGATCTCCTTTGAAATCTGTTGTGGTGCGGTTGGGGCTGACTGCAAGTTATCCTGGGATATTATTGCATCATAGTTCGGGGGGAGCTAGCAGTGAACTGGTTTTGACGGTCCGGGCTGGCTTGCAGACACTTGGCTGAATAAACAAGTAAAAAGATAAGTGAGGCCCAAGACTGTGAAGTGTAGGAATAGGAAGTAATAGTATTCCCTGACAGAGCCTACTTGTGGGTGAAGTTTGGAGAAGGTATAAGCGCTGCTCCGCAGGATGGTGACTGGCTCTGTGATAGGTTCCAGAACCCCAACAGCAATTAAATGGAATATAAATGTTGCCTTTCTGGTCACAAACTTGCTCCCATAGATCTATAACAGACCTGTCCTTTACGAGACTCTCCAACAGAATGTAAGGTGGTGAAGCTAATAAACAGGTTTTGATAGAAATTACTCTAAAAATTGTTTAGACTATAACAGAAAATGAGATCCTTTTGACATGTCGTTAAGAACATCCTATAGAGTTCTCCAGCCAGCTTGGGAGACCCTATTAAATTCTATAGGATGATTCAAAAACCCTACAGAAAGGTGAACACTATTCAATTCCACAGGTCAGCGTCAGACCTTTGCCACCTTGAAACATTTCACAGAGACCTGGGTGACATTACAGAGTGTGGACCCAGCAGATATTTGAGTCATAAGAACAGACGTGACAAAGCTATGTCCTGACCATGTCTAAACCACACACGTGGATGGATACGTCATGAGGACGGTGGCACAGCGAGTCAGTGAAGCTCTGGCTCCAGCTTCGTGGTGTCCTGGTGACAGGTATGATTCCCCCAAATCTTCTGTGCATTTGACTCCTGTGCATATCCACAACACAGATCCCTGGAATCTTTCACCTTGGAATCCCATGCGGTCTCTGCCTGTGGGGCTGATCCACAGACAGGGAAAAGAGACTAGGATGCTAGAGATACAGGATGGCTGGCAGGCTGGGCACACGGCAAGGCCCTGGGTGAAGCACTAAGCAATATAGAGCTACCACAGGCCAGTCCACAAAGAGAGTTTCTATTGGGAGCTAGAGCTGGGGCCCGAGTTCAGGAGAATAGCTGACTGTGGGTGAACCACGGAAGGTTATAGGACCAGAAAAGCACAGAGAAATCTGGGTTATCGGAACTGTACCTGCACTAAAGATGAGATTAAGTGGCTACAGTCAGGTTCAAGGCAATGTAGTAGGATAGGCTGATCTGGGGGAGCAGGGGCAACCTGGGCTCATTTGCAAAATCCAGAGACCAAGATCCAAGTTTGTATTTTACATACCCTTGGTATCCAGGACCTGGGTTCAGGTCTATCATTAAGCCAAACCTCTCAAGACTGGGACGTCTGACCAGAAATCACCTTAGAACACTAAGGCCTGGTCTATAGTACGCGACTATATAGGAATTAGCTGTGTTATATCAAATTAAAACTAAATCCGTCCACATAACCAACTTAAAGGGCTCTTAAAACGGGTTTCTGTACTTCAACTCAGCAAGGGGAGTAGTGCTAAAATCGATATTGCTGTTCCAGATCTGAAGTACTGTAGACGCAATTCGATGGTATTGGCCTCCAGGAGCTATCCCAAAATAATTCATTGTGACTGCTCTGGACAATACTTTCAACTCAGATGCACTAGCCAGGGAGCCAGGAAAAGCCCCGGGAACTTTTGAATTTCATTTCTTGCAGTCCCAGAATCTCAAAAGAGCTCCAGCATGGACCGAACGGGAGGTACTGGATCTGATCGCAGTATGGGGAGAAGAATCTGTGCAGGCAGAACTCCGTTCAAAAATTGGAACGCCAATGGGCAGCGGAGACTGCAGGGGCTGTGGGATAGCCACCCACAGTGCACCGCTCTGAGAGTCGATGTTAGCCACGGTACTATGGATGCATTCCGCCAACTTAACGCGCTTAGTGGGGACGCACACAATCGACTGTATAAAATCTCTTCTGAAAAATCCACTTCTATAAATTAGATATAATTTCGTACTGTAAATGTACCCTAAATAGTTGGCATAACACTCGGCAGACACACAGATCTTACGATGAGGGGTATGGAATAAATACCAAGAGCAGGTGAGACTGGATGGGAAGTGGGGAGAGAGGGAGATCATGAGCAGGCCTTCCCAAAAGCTTTCCCGTCATGTGAAGCATTTACAGGGGTGCCAGAACAATTTGCATAGTGGGGGTTCTGAAAGCCACTGAACCAAACTGTAAACCCTAGCTATGATGGAAGCCACTTCAAGCCAGGGGGTGCGAGCAACCTCAGTTCCAGAACCTGTGGGTGTTCCTCTGCTTGCAGAAACAAGCAACAAAGGGCGATGAGACAAGCCGGGGAGGCGTCACAACAGATCAAGGATTCTCCAGGTATAAGACAAAACCAGTTCTAGAAACCTAGCAGAAGTGCTTTTGAAGCCCTCAGAGGATATCAATTGAGAGCCTGTCACTTGGTGTCAGGATAACTTTCCAGGCAGCTCTCGGGGCTTGTTAAGTCTCTCTTGCTTGGGCTGAATTGCAGCACCAGTGGCAGGGCTGCCTGAGAGCAGAAGCACTGAAACTGGAGATGAAAAAGATGAATGACTCCTCGGTGCCTCCTCCGTTCCCACCCCCACTCCCAGGCAGCAATACCCATTCCCTCTACACTACATTCCCAACTCTCGGGTTCTATCCAGCATGGTTTTCATTGTGATTTGAACAGTCAAACCACTGTCTGCTCCCATACCTCTTGGGAACAGACAATGGCTTGGATTCATTGTACAGATTCCTCCACCACTTCTCATGGGTCACCTGGTTTGGAAACATGACCAGAATTGTCTTCATTTGGCAAATGAGGCATCATTTTGGGGATGGGGAGAGGTGCATCTATTAACTGAATGCTATTCATTTCCAGATTGCTCAAAACATGTAGTTAGTCCTCTAACATCCACTGTTAGGGCAAATTATGAGTGACTTTATTGAGTACATCCATTCAGGCTGGAAGCTTCAGAACGCTTCTTTGGGTCTTGTGCAAACCTTAGCAGGGATTCCTTAGACTGTCTATCTAATTTACATTGCCAAAAATTCTTGGTTAAAAACAATGAGCAGAATCTTTCTCGGGCATTGGACATTAGCCCCAACTTCACCCGTCAGAGGACAGCCATTGGCATAGGTGCAGCCAGGCACACCCACAAGGAAAGCCGCAAGTTACAACAGTTGGTCTTGCTTGACACTTGGGTTGGCTCAATTAGTAAGAATCACTGTTGTCTACGCTAGGGGTCAGCAGCGATGCAGGTGTACTGGCCACTGATAGCTGGAGTCGTGGCTATTCCCTACTGGAAATGAGACCTAGGACTCTACCAAAACAAAACCACTTTTAATATTGCAGGCCCCACTTCCACATCAGACACACTCCTACGCTCTCAAGTATATGGCACTGGTGACACCTTTACTGCAATACCATGTCCAGTTCTGGTGACTGCCACAGGCATGTACACAGGGTGTGCCGGGTGTGCCCAGGGACACCCTAATGTCTCAGAAAAAAGTGGTTTACAATGCAGAGTGCAGTGTCTTTAAAATAAATAAATAAAATTCCCTGGGTGCACGACCTAATTAAATGTGCTGCGCACGCCTATGGTGATCACACTTTGAAAGGCACGCTGAAAAATTGGAGAGGGTTCTAGAGAAGAACAAAAATGGTTCAAGGTCTGGGAAACGTGCCATACGGGGGGAGGCTTCAGGAGAACCGTCTATTTAATTTAAAGATTAAGACGTGATTTAATCGCTGTCACAAAGTACTTACACGGGGAGAGGACTGCTGATAGTAGAAACTGAAACTGGACAAATGCAAACAAGAAACAAATGCAAATGTTTAACCCTGTAGATAATTAATCAATGGAACAATTTATTGAGGGATGTGGTGGATTCTCCAACTAGAAGCTACTGGTTTGATGCCGGAATTACCAGGTGACATTCTATAGTCTGTGTTATGCAGGAGATTAGACTAGATGATGATAGCGAGCCCTCTAGCCCTAAAATCTATGATTCTGTGACTAAACAGCTCCTTCCTCCAGAGCGATAACCATTCCAGTTACCTTACACATCCCGCAAAAGACACACTGCTCCCCCGGCACCCTAACTTGAATGAAGTCTGAATATTCTTCCCGCAGATGTGAGGGAAGCAAGGCTGTTTCAGACAGTGCCAGGACCAGCCAGTGTAATAATTACACAGTTAAACATAGTAATTAAAACAAAGAAAAAAAACTAATCAATTTCACTTAATGGAATATATGTGAACAAGGAGCAAGGCGAGGGAGGGCAGGGTGAGGGAAAGAGAGATCTTATGCAACATGCATACTAATTGCTTCCAAATGAAGCCTCTGCTGCTATGAGCCCCAGGCCTGGCTGCTTCCCACAGTAACTTCTCCCTGGAAATGGGTTCAGAGTATGTCTACACTGCAAAAATAATAAAATAAAATAAAATAAAATAACACTGGGAGCAGGAAGTTTCAGAGCCTGGGTCAACTAACCCGTGCTCATACTAAAGGACTAAAAATAGCAGTACAGATATTCAGGCTCTGGGGGGAGCTCGGGCTCTGAAAACCTCCCATCCTCACCCGGTCTTAGAGACAAGCACCAGCCCCAAACCAAATGTCTACACTGCTGTTTCTAGCCCAGGGGCATGCGCGGGAGTCTGTAGACCCAGGCTCTGAGACTCGCTGCAGTGTGGACGCAACCTCAGTCCTTTTCCCTCAATCTGTCACTGCTTCAGAACAACTCCTGTGATAGCACAAAAGACTTCAAATCTGGGCTTTAACAGCCTGGATTGAATTAAATGCATCGTATAGCGGCCTCTCTGTTTAAGGGTAGGCAAGGGAGCTTGCTTTCTCCTCTCTGCTAAAGGCTCGCTCCCTATTTATGGAATGATGAGTTGATTGAGGGCTATGCTCTTCCTTTTTGTTTTTTATGTCATCTGATCAAGAGGGTTATAAAATGTGCTGCGGTAATAAACGCAGTGTGAGGAGCCTGCTGCAAAGCATGTCAGAAAAAATAGATACTGTAGTGAGGATGCATTACTAAGAAATGAAGTAGGGCAACTGCAGGGAAGCAGAGCGGGATTCCGCATGCTGGGGCAAAGCAGTGATTTAGGAAGGGCAAAGGATAGAAACACATTTAAGATGCCAAAGCTGTGCTTTGGGGCTCCTGAGGAGTGGGAGATCGACTCGGGGTTACTGAAATAGCAAAGCCAAGGTTTCTGTTATTTATCTCTGAAGCTTTATACAGTGACACCATCTTGATTGTACGCAGCAGATGGGTCTGTCTTCGCAGCAGAGTTAGCATGGGGTCTTACTTGGGTGCTGTCGCAAACCCCTCTCCTCTCCATCCATCAAACTCACACATTTAACGGTGCTTTTAACCTGAGCTAGCTGGGCCATTTGGAGCTACAAGCTAAAGCCTGAGTGAGCCTTTCACATGGGCTGGTAACCCATCCACCTTGCAGTGAAGCTGCAGACTAAATCTCTCAAATGCTGATAGTCCTCCAAAGCCTTCCCACAATTCCCTCCTGTGTGCCCAGAAGAACAGACAAGTTCTCCCACAATTTGTGGGAATGAATCAAAGAGCAGCACAGCTTATTGTGGCACAAAAGAACCACAGACGGTGGCCCCCCGAAAACCTTAGTGACAAACATGGCAGAGCGCGGCACCACTAAGGATGCAGTAACAGGTGGCTGCTCAGGCCGGGGGTGCAAGTTAATTCTGCAGCGAAGATGTACCTTACGTGACCAGGTTTGTACTGGGGTGGGGAGGACAAGGAACCTGGGAAGGGACAGGAGAAGAACTTGGCATGGAAAAGTGATACAAACTTAGGGCTGAGTGAGTTGGAGATGAGGTGCAGAGACAGACCAATGGCAGACATGTGGGATCCTCTGCACAGATAGAGCCTCCGTAGGGTAACTGGTAGTTAGACCAGGAGACTGGCATTTTGAACTGCTGGGTTCTGCTCCTGAGTTTGCCATAAACTTCTTGAGTGACCTTGAGCCAAGTCAAACCATATCCGATTTTCAAGAGTAAGGCCCACGTGCAGCTCCTCTGACTTCAGCGGGAGTTGAGTACCCTTTGCACAACTGCAAAACAGGTCATCAGCTGCGTTGTGACTTTGTTTCCCCATCTGGAAAGTCCCCATACCAGACTCACAGGCTGTTCTTGTGCTTCCTCACTTAATGTCTGCGAAGCACTTTAAGGTCCCTGAATGGAAGACGCGGTAGGAACTCAACACATTTATTATCCAACTCTTCTCTTATCCCCACACTGAAGCCCTCCCTTTCAGGATAAGCCACTCACAGGTCTGGAAAGCACCTGGCTCTTTCCTGCCCCCACTATGGGGAGAACATGGTCCTGGCACGTGCACATGACGGGTGGCAAAGGCCCATGAGAATTATGGCCGAGTTCCCAGGCATGGACTAGGCTGTTGGCTCCTTTTTATGATCCTTTGTGGTTATTACCACCTATTTCTTTTTACATTCCTGCCAAAATACCAACATTAATCTCCCTCGCTCCCGCAAGGCAAAACATGGGTAATTGGATTTATATGGCTTAGAAATTTGTTAGATTTTTTTTTTAAAATGAATATACACAGTAAATATATAAACAAATAAATAAATAATGACAGGAGGGAAGGCACTGCCCCGCTGTGACGTATCCTGGGGGATGGGTAACAGCAGGCTGGCTTAAACCGAAACTCCATTAATCTTAGCTATCTCCAGCCAACACCTTTCCCTTCTGTCCTCAGGCTAGTTGTGTTGATTACTTGGGTCTGATTTAAGAACTCTCGCCTTCTCGGAGCACTGAACTTTACAAGCTTCCCATTGTGCACTGCCATTCAAGCTTCAAGCCCTCCTGCTTTCCACTCTCTTTTCTTTTCTTTCTTTACCACTCTTCCCTCTACTTTCCTCTCTCTCTCTCTCTCTCTCTCTCTCTCTCTCCCAATTCCCCCTTCTCTTTCTTGCTTGGTCCCTTGCTCCCTTTCCCCAGCTCCATTCACTCCCTCACTGGGACACAAGGGAAGCCCCTCCACCCCACACAATCCCTTTTCAGATCCTTGCTGCATAAACAGAAGGAAAAGAGAAACCTGGATTTCCCCAAAGGGAGGGAAAAACCATGAAAGAACCTTCTCTTGTTCAGCTGGAGTCTCAGTTCTTCATGGGGCAATTCAAAGGATCTTAGTCTCTAAGTAGAGAAATTGACCAGACCGAGGCATAAGGATTGTTGAGGAATGAGCTGGAAGGGTTGAGGAAGTATTCCAGAATAGCTCCCTGTGTTGACTTGCTGTTCCAGAATAAATTACTCTGCTCTGGAAGTGCACTGATGATTCTGGAATAAAGGCACTTTTACTGCAGAACAGAGTGTCAACCAGGTGAGCTATTCCAGAATATTTTATTCCGCAATGGCTATGCTAATCACTTTCTCCATGTAAACAAGCCCTTACCCAGAGTTCCCTGCAGCACAAACTGGAAGCAAGCAGCACCCTATTCTACAATGGACATTTAGCTTCAGGTAATCCACAACACGCTTAGGCAATGGCCACTTTGCCCTTTGGTATTCTGATCCTGTGCTTCAAGATAGGAGCTGTATCCTGCAAAGGGCAGAACTAAAACCCCTTACTTCTTTCTTATGCAGCACTGCCCTGAGTAGAAAGAGAACCTCATTTCATCAGCCATTCCAGACTCACACCTGAACTCCTCTTCAGCGGGTATAACACAGAATGAGATGGCTACTGCAAAAAATTATTTCCACCACCATTCGTCCAACTACTTAAACAAATGTCTTTTGATGGGACTCAATGCCCTTTTCTGTTTGCTTCTTTACATATTCTAATGAACACATTGCCTGGGGGGATTTTCATGTAAGCAGCCAGTTTTAAGCAAATATTATTATATTAGCATTACTATTAGTAATAATAATTACTAAACCAGAGCGCCTGATTCTGGATTAAGAGGCGAGTAAAGATGCCAGAGCCTGCCCCGCAGGGAGGAATTTGGGATTTTGCCCACAGTGTGCAAATCTTTTTAGGATCCATCAGGAGCTATAGAAACATCAGGCACTCCTCTCATGGCTACCTCTCGTGCTGCCTCTCCTAACACTACAGGTGGAACCTAGCTGCAAAGTGTGAATGAGAATTTCAAACACACCACAGTGCATAAGTGCAGAGGGCTGGGTACAGGCCATTATTATGGCAGTACCATAGCAGCCGCCTCGTCATAGAATCTGCACTTCTGTAATAGCACTTGTCTTGATGTGAGAGGTTGGCACAGAGGGGAACTCTCCTTCACCCCCATGCCCTTTCTCCAACACCCAGACAATGGCTCTGATATTACAGTTAAATTAGTGGGCACTGTAATTATACCTATCAAGAACAGATAAGACAAGTTAAATACCAGCTACCTAGGGGGAAATTATTATGCCAATGAGGAGGATCCAAATGCCAGAACCCATGGCTGTAATTTCACTGACTCGCCAATTACAGCTCCTACATGCAGGGAGCTCTACCTTGGAAATGGCAGGTACATATTTAGCTGCTTTGAGAAACTTTTGGGGGAAGGAAAGAGGGGCAGTAACAGAGGAGGGCCTTGTAATCGGCCCTTCACTAATCCCCATGTTTTTTGCATTGGCACATGAAAAGCAGCAAGCAGCAAAGATTTAATAGCAGCGACACTGCTGCCATGCAAATTCTTTGCTCTATCTAGGACTTTTCATTCATAGAGCTCGGTGGTGGTGGTGAGTGTCATTAGTCCCATTTTACAGCTGGAGAAACTGAGACAGTAGCTTGCCCAAGATCAATGGCAGAACCAGAACCCAGGTCACCTGCCTCCTAGACCAGTGCCCAAATCTACTGGTCCATATTGCCTGTTTGAAAGAGTCTTATATTACCAAACCTCATCATGTGCTAGGAAATAGGCGTCGGTAGTTTATTGTACAAAACAATGAAACACGGTCAGAAATAATGAAAACTTTAATAGCAAAAAATAAACAAAGGAACCGTGTCTTGTGATGTTTTATCCTGGCATTCGCTTTTTAATTGGGTTTTAATTGGGTTCGTTCAGATACTCACTAATTTGTGAAATTCAGTGAATCACAAAGTCTTCTGTGTGAATTAGCGCAGTTCAATTGTTTCTTTAGGTTTTAAATGAGGAAGGGTTGGGGAGGCCAAGGTTTAGTTGGAAGTGAATAGGGCAGAAATCTTTTAAACTTTCCTTTAAATACGGGAACAATTCAGCATTATGCATCTGTATTTTTTGGTTAAATAAAAATGCTTGGTGCTTATGTGTAGTGCATTTCATCCAAGGATCTCAGAGCATTTTATAACTATTATAACTTTGCATTACCTCCTCTATGAAGCAGGTGCGGTGATCCCCATTTTAAAAGGAACCTTCCCAAGGTCGCAGCACAGCAAGTCAGTGGCAGAGACAGAAACAGAACACAAGCATTCCGTCTCTCTGCTGTTATGGTACTTACTAAAGCATACTTTCTTTACCTTTATAAATGGGCTATTATTTTCTTAACTACAGATAAACCTATAAAGCCTTGAAAATTCTGCTATTGCTTTATGTCTGTATGTGACGAGGCTTGACCCAGCTCAGTCAAATGGAGCTTTTGAGGAAGCACCACCGCAGGACCTCAGTTGCTGTGTGGTCTGTGTGTGGTCAGAGCACATGTCATTGCAATGGAGAGAAATTCTTTGTCACTGAGGGCTTACAGGAATAAATGAGCTCTCATCTCTGGACCCTGGTTTGTGAAACTGTTGGAAGGCCCTACAAGTCCTTTCGTTCCTGGAAAAAGAAACCTCTAACTTCTCTTTTAAAGCAACAGTCTCCTAACCGGAGCTGTCAATGCCACCTCCCTCCACGCCTCTGGGTGTGGACACTGGATCTCATGCCAAGATCACATTAGGGACTGTGCACGCTGGAGGCCTAATGCAAGCTGTCATCAGTGCATAATGCAGTGAGCCTCTAAAGTCTGTTTTAAGGGCATTATTGTTTACCTGTCCCATGGGGAAAGGAGGTTCTAAAATCTGTATTGGATGCATCCCACTGCACTGTCTTCTGGGATACTGCAGCCTGTTGCATGGTGAAGCCACAAATCAATGTCAGATGCATCCCAATGCTCCCTCTCCCTGAAACTGTATATCAGTATCACATGCATCCAATACACCGTCTCCTGCAAGATTTTGTGGTTTGCTGTACAGGGCTGTTACGAATCGGCACCAGCTGCATCCTTGATATATTGTCTCCTGCAGGATACTGCAGCCTGCTTAATGCTGATGCAAATCATTTTCCACGACAGCCCTGACATACCATATCCCTGCAAAACGCCGCAGCCCACTGCATGGCTGCCAGTGCCACATCTCAGGTAAGGACAAACGCCATGCCACATTATCTGAGGGAAGCGGAAGGTTCACTTTAAAGACGAATTGCACACGTTTGTCTCAGATAGCCGGACTGAACCTCAACAGCTGCTTTCAGCAACGAAGGCCCTGGCAGTCCAGGATTGTTCCTACAGTCAGTGGAGTTCTCCCGCAATAACACAGCGCCAGAGAGAGTATGGACGTGCTTTTCAACACGCCTACTGATCATTCTGTGCAGTGGAGCCCCTGGGAAGGGAAGTGACACCATGGTGGAGCACAGCAGGGAAGCTGGTGCCCTGGCTTTGATAGCCTCCCAGGGCCCCCATTAGACAAACCATTCTCTGAGAGGTCCACTGGGTTACACTGATTAATGAAGAAGCTGTGGGCATGATAGGCTAGCACAAACACCATGAGCACACCGTGTTAGGAGCTCCTGAATCTTCATTAGCTCACTCAGCAGCTAATTGTCTTCTAGGGGCTGGCATCCAGGCAACAAGGCAAAAATGCAAAAGGGATCCTGGCAAGGCCAGCTGGAAGTGGGACTGGCAGGAGGTACCAGCAGAGACTGGCAAGCAGTTATCATGGAAAGGCATGAGGAGAGCTGAACACAATTCCTATGGCTGCGCTCTCAGCGATACCACCATCAACACATGCGCGAGGGGCTGACCGGGGAGTGGCTCACTGCAAGGAGAGTGGCCGGGAATGGAAGGATGGAAAGGGCAGCATGTGGAAATGGGGAAAGCGGAGAAGAGGCATGCAATGACAAGGAGACAGAGGATAAAGAGGGGGGAGGTTGAAGAGACAGAGAAAAATGGGACGAGAAAAGAGGAAAGGAGCGGGGAGAGAGAGAGAGAGGCTGAAAAAGGAATGAATGCAGTAGGCAAAGAACACATGAAGATAAAGTGGAAAAGGAATGGAAAGAGATGAGATGGGGGAGGGAAGCAAGAGACAGTCTGGATGAGACATGGGGAGACCATGAAGAGACAGGAGTATAAAGAGCACAACTTCTGGGGTTCTCCTACCAGGGTTCTATTGCTAATCAGAGGCAGTTAACATTTCTGCTAACTCTTCTCAAACATTCCCATTCCCAAGGCCAGCTGCTGCAAATTCCAGCCTCCCAGAAGGCAACCAGGCCAGAGCCTCAAAAAATAGATCAAAGTTGGCCCTCTGCTGGTGGAAATCAAAGAGTGCATCAGAGACAGCATCCGATCACATGTATCCCTAAAATTTAAGCTATTAGACCAAGAAGCATGTGCCCAGTGGTTTAAAACTAAGAACTCTAAAAGAAAATGGCTTTATATTTTGAACATATGATCCTCTCCCTGTTAGATATGCAAACCTAGTCTGCCTTCATTTTCCACGCTGGGAGAAATTCAGAAAACCACCAAACAGCATCCAGGATGAACAGGCAATGAGATTTTTAACCATCTTAGGTTAATTAACTCAGGGACTATATTATTGGGAGCAAAACGGAAATTGTGCCTTTTGCTTTTTAACTTGTGCCCCTTTAATCACAAGGTGTAAACCACCCCGGCTTGGGCTGGGCAGACCTCAGGGAGAATCTGACCCTGAAGAGGATGGAGGACAAAAGGGAGGTGGGGGCTGGGGGTGCCTCTGACTGATGAACAGGAGGGGCCTGCAGAAAGTGTGTTTATTTCAGAGTCAGAGGGTTGAGTAGAGGACTGGAGTCCTGAGTTCTAACCCAGGTCCTAACCCCAATTCCTCTTTGTGTGGGTGGCACTTTACCTTTGTGCTTTGGATTTCTGTTCTGATTGCTCTTTCTTCTCAGAAGCGGATGTGTGGGCTCATTAGCTAATTTGGGGAATGAGCTTTGGAAAGGGGAAGTGGTGTTGTGGGGTCCTGTTTTAACAAGGCCACTGTCTGAATGGCGGGGTGAAATTTGTCCATCTTCCTCTGGGAGCCCCTCTGCCCAGGAAGCAGGGAGATGTCAGATCAGGAAGCAGTTAGGTAAATGGGGCAAATCTCCCTTTAAACAGGCAGGGCTTATCAGTCACTTTTTTATCAGTCACTTTTCTCACTTTTCACTTTTCTCATCCCACCACCCCATTATGCTTTGAACTCTGCATCCTTTTGGTAGTGACCCCCAACCATGGGGCATCAGCAGGGATGGAATCCAAGAATTCCAAAACCTCCACTGCCTGAACTTAAAGGAGGAAATGCTAGCTGGTAATCGTAGTAGGCTCTTATCCTCCATGTGGGTCAGGTGCTAGTGCAGAATATGATGACACACTAGCCTGCGCGTTGCACCCCCTTGTGCCAGTTTGGGAGGAAGCACTGCTTACGGCAGCCCTGCCGTTCTGGATGTATGGAAGGAAGCAGGCAGCCTAGCGTGGTGGAGTGGTCCCACAGACTATTTGGCATTCGAGACAGGACAGCAGAATACAAAGTTCTTAGGATCTGTTTGTTTAAGATCCCTACGCAAAATCCACATCCCACCACAGACACTTCATGCCGCACAGATGACTGGAAAAACACTGGACCTGTCTGTCTGACCACAAGCAGCATCTACTGAACTGGCTGTCTCGGCTGTGCCGACACCACGCGCCCACAGCACACTGGGCGCACCTGTAACTCACTGAGGAAAGGGACAGGGATGCTCTGCTGTACTGCCTAACGTTGAAGCTGTACATCAGTTGCCTGAATTTCCTTTCCGGTGAACGGCGCAAGGTAAAACATCCATCAGGATTCATAAGATGCACCCCCGGAGTCAAAAAGACTGATTTGATATTAACGGATGTGTGCAGAGACTATAAAGTGATCGAGGCAAAATACTGACACCTCCGGAGGCACCACAGCCCTGGAAACCGGTTAGAAATGTGGGCTGGCACAGATACACAGGCAATATGGAGCCCTCATACCCACCCCACCTCTCCTGCCACACACACACATACGCACAGCTTTAGGAAGAGAACTGGAGTGTCAGCCAACTCTAACTCACTGTCTGCCACCTAAACCCAACTGGCAGCTCACTGTCTGGCACCAGCGTTCTCCCGCCAGCTCCAGAATGACACCACCAACATGCCACTCAGCACCCACGTTTCACTGCAACCTCCCGTCTGGCACCCACGACCCAGTGCCGACGAAATGACAGAACGTACCCTCTTCATTCCTTTAGACACTGGCACACACTGCAAAGACACCCTTGCTACTGTGTCAGCAACCCCCACCCCACTCCCTCTGGGCCCCAGCTCTGGGGCCCCAGCCTCAGCATGGCACGCTCTTCCCTGACTGTCAAGAATCAGAGG
>ML677397.1:4134143-4297447 GCA_007922305.1 Dermatemys mawii | reverse complement strand
AGCCGTGTTAGTCTGGAATTGCAGAAGTGACAAAGAGTCCTGTGGCATCTTAAAGACTAACTCAAATTTTAGAGCATAAGCTTTCGTGGGCTAATACCCACTTCGTCGGATGCATCCGACAAAGTGGGTATTAACCCACGAAAGCTTATGCTCTAAAATTTGAGTTAGTCTTTAAGGTGCCACAGGACTCTTTCTCACTTCCCTGACTGGGGGTCTCACCCGCCCCATTCACGACAAACCTTCCCAACCTGTTTTTACAGGAGACAGGGGCAGAGCCCGGGCTAAGCAGTAGCCGCCCCCCGTAGCAATGTGGCAGCGAATGCCCCCGGCTGGTTCCAGCCCTGGCACACACCTGGGGCAGAGGCCCACCCTGGAGACACCCCGAGGGAAAACATCTGCTCCTACCTGAGCGTGGCGCTCTCCCCTTGCCGGACGGTCACGTTGTCCATCGCTTTGGGGAAGGTGGCGTCTCCGCTGCGCACGGGCACTCCTGCGGGCACAAGGAAGAGCAGCCTGAGACCCAGGACGACGAGGCACCTCCAGGGCACGACTAAGCACCCGCCGACCCCCATCCTGGGCAGCGGGGCCCGTCCGAGGGGCCGGACACGCCCCCGAGCAGGCGAGCAGCAGGAAGGGGGGGAAAGAGGCGAACGCGGGGAGCCGGCGCGGAGCTCCCGGGAGATGAGTGGAGCCCCCGGCGATCCAGCGTCCGAGAGAGAGCCGCGCTCCGGAGGGAGTCCCCGGCGCTCCGCGGGCGAGGGAGGAGGACGGGAGACGGGGGGGGGGGGGGAGGTGGAGGGAAGGTGCCGGACGGGAGATGAAGGTCACGGGTCTCTGCCCGCTCCACACGCCACTTTACGATCCAGCCGGGCACGCGCTGCGGGGAGCCGGCTTGGAAAGTTTCGGCCCGCGGGAGTCTCTCTGGCGAGAAGGGGCGGGCGGCGCCCAACGCGGGCTGGTCCCCTGCAGCGGGGGTGGGGGCAGGAGCGCGGCGGGGGGGGGGGGGGAGAAAAAAGCAGGAGGCGGAAAAAATAAAAAGCCACCAAAAAAAAATTTTTGCTTCCGTCGCAAGATGAAAACTTCCCTGCGGAGCCGCGGACTCGGCGCCAGCGACTCTCCCGCGGCGCCGAGCTCCGGCCGCTGCGGCGGTCCCCGGGGCAGGAGCCCGGCGGTCCCCGGCTCTGCTCAGCGAGGGGAGGGCGCCGCGGTCGGCAGCGGAGGCGCGCAGGAGCCGGCGGCTGCCCCCGCGTTCAGCAGCATCCCAGCCGCGCGCTGCCGCCCGCCCGGGAGCCTCGGCTCGGAGCTCGCCCGCCCGGGCGCGGACTGCCCGGGGTTGTCATGGCAGCGGCGCCAGCCCTGACCAGCGCGCGGGCTCCGGCCCCGCCACACTGAGCTGCGCGGAGCCGGCGCGCGGGGCGGCTGCGGGGCGCTGCCGCTTTAACCCTGCCGGCGCCGGGCTGCTCCCGCAGGGGAGGCATCTCCGAGGCAGGGGACCACCAGCCTCTGCCACCCCGCTTAACCATCGCAGCGCCGGAGCGGTGCGCAGCGCACCGGCGGGGAGAGGAGCGCGGGCAGGGTCTGTCTGTCATTAAACCATTCCTGCAGCAGGGACCCCACCCGAGAAGAATAAATCTCCCACCCTGCAGGCATCCGCGCCGGTTCCTGGGTTTACACCACAACTATGAGACGCCACGCTGTCCCCGCTCCTCCATAACCCACCCCGGCTTAGGCAGCTGGGTCCGCCGCCCCTCGTGCACTGCCTCGCGGTTTCCTTGTGCTCGGTCCGGACCCATCTGTCGTCTCTGGTTTTATATTTCGACTGGACAGGGGCCGGCTTTTCTTTCAGTTTGTACAGCGCCTAGCACCCTGGGCTCCTAGTCCATGACTGGGGCTGCTAGGTGCCACCACAATACAAATAAATAATAGCCCACGACCAAGCACCTGCTCAGCTTCTCCCCTAACCCCCGCTCCCGTTCCCCCTGCTTCCTTCCTCTCCATGCCCCCAGGTGGCCTTCAGCACTCATCCCACATACCCTGCCCGTGCCCCAAGCAACCCATTTCATCTCCACCCACAACTGGGCATCCAGCCCCCAGCCCTGTCCCCCCCCCTTTGCCTGGTCTACACCACACATACTGTGCACCTGAATGCAGATTCCCCCTGGCCCCACCTGTCATCTAAGTGTAGGGCTCCCCTTGCCATGCCTTCCCTTTCGCTGTCCAAGTGAGTTCTTCCCTTTTGTGCTGCCAGGCACTGACCCAAAGGCCATTGCACAAGGAGGTGCCCTTGCGGCCCAGTACAGAATGCCCTCTGCCATTATCAGTGACAGACCCGTGCCAAGGATCACCCAGAATGCACAGGGGGCTCAGAAGGTCCCCTGCATGGCAGCTGTTCCACCATGCCTGAGTCAGGCTGGGCATTTCCTGGTAGCCCAGGAAGCAGCTCAGGCCCCCTGCTCACAGGCTGCTGACCAGGTGATGTTTTAATTGCCTGCCTGCAAAATTAACCCCTTCCTGCCCCTGCGGTGCAGACTCGCTGGTGGCAAGCTCTCTGTTAACACCTGTTAGATTTCTCCCCTCTGAGGGAACCCCCTGGGTCAGTGATCAGATGGAGCATCTGAGGACGTGTTACTTACCCCAGGAGATGTGGGGTATACTGTATGTGCAACAATATGGCCAGTGAAGGGAGTTCTAGCTGCTTTGCTATCCCTCCATGTGCCTTTCCTAGACTGGGGGTGTGACAGGAATGAAGCAAGTTCCTAATGTAGTGGTTACAATTCCCTGACTATGGCTAGAGACTGACTGGGGAGCTCTAAGAGTCCTTAAAGGTCCCCTAAAGTCTGGGGGGCTCAGATGAGGCGCTTTGAAATGGAAAGGACCCTGGAAGTGAGTGTGTATGTGAGAGAGGATCCCTGGCATCCCTCAGGTCTTATGGAAGAATCTGACCAGCCAGATCAATTTCTGTCTTGCATTGAAATGCCATGACCCTGAAGACACAGCACTAGACAAGGGCCTAACCTGGCAGGGACTCACAGCGGCTCAAGTCAAGAGCTATGGCTGAGAGATGCTGACTACATCATATGGATAAATAAGGCAGACGGGCCTGATGAAACTGAGCAGGGGCTGGGCTTTCCATCCAAAGGTAACTGAGAGACTGACCTGCTGCCCTTGCCAGATCACCCCAGGCATCAGTACAGGGGAAATGCACATGGAGCTACTGCGAGGAAGGAATAAACCAGAAACCAGCTGCACCTCGGCCCTATGTACGGAGATTGAGCCCACTGAGCATGTACCAGCACAAGGACTGGGTTGACTGGAGTGATTGCTGCTGCAGGGGCTTTCCAGTCTGTTGGGTAAATTGGTGTTTACCCCTTGGGAGAGGAAGCTGTTGACACACAATGCATGTTTCTGAAATAACGCTGAAACGGGAGTAATGCATACAAGGGGAAGATTGAACTGAGATCCTGCCTCAGTGCATATCTACCTTCGAAAGGGCTGAGCCAGCCTCCAGAGATAAGAATACGCATGACTGGATGGATAGCCACAGACAGGGAGGATGGATAGATAGACAGACAGATAACTCCTGCTATCTATAGCTGAGCATGTGTGTGAGGGACAGGGGAGGAGAGAGAGAGAATGTTATACATATTTATGTAACAAAAACCTGCCTAACTGGGTATTTACCCAGTGGAGTGGAACGACTGTGCAGCTTATTCGCCTAAACCAGACTCACCCAAGGGCCTCTTTTGGACGCAGAAGAACAAAAAGCACAGACAGATTAAATGTGGAATGGTGGATCCATGTGATGTTACAGTTGGGGGTTGAGCCAAGTGATTGAGGGGAGATAAAAAGTTGCTGTAACCTCTATTCTTTTCCAAACACACAGAGTTTAGACAAAAAGATAACCTTTCCCCACTCTGGCTAACCAACCTTCAATGCCTTTCTGCCCCACTAACCTCCACACACCTCCTACCATCCTTCACATTTTCAGCTGCCATGTTTTGCCCCAGAGGTGGCTGCATTTCAGTGGTGGGTGATGCAGTCACGGTAATCTTTCTGGCATACATTTGAATCACACTTCTAATGCGTCTGGGACCCACAATGTAATTAATAATGAGTGAACATGCTGGTCTCAACAGAAAGGAGCAGGAAGGGAGATGGAAGGCAGAGAACTTTGCAAAAGACTAGGTGAGTGGGTTTGTGCTAAGGGCACAAAATTTGGATCTGAATGTGACAGCTGGGGTTGACAGGAAGTGGAGCATTGGGTCTGCCCTTATAAGGGGGAAAATGAGAGGAACAGGGGCTTGTTATTAAGACACTGGCTTGGGTCTTAGGAAACCCAAGTTCAATTCCCAGCTCTGCCAGATTTCCTGTGTGATCTGGGGCCAGATTTTGAAATGTATTTGGGTGCCTAACTCCCATAGAAATGAATGGGGGAGTTAGGCACCTAAATTACTTTAAAATCTGGTCCTTAGTCTCTGTGTGCCTCAGTTCCCTTTCAGAAAAATGGGGATAATATTGCTCTTTCTCCTGCCCATTGTCTAGTCTATTTAGGCTGCAAGTTCTTCACTGCAGAGATTGCCTTTTACTATATGTATGTACAGCACCTAGCACTTAGGTGGGCCCTCTAAGAATAACAACAATTGTTATGAAGATGAGGCCATCTGCAAACTCCATACCTGGATATTAAATGTTCCTAGCCCACGTGGGAGCCCAGCTCTATGGCTTTGCCTCAGACCAATCTCTAATAAAATCACAGAACTGAGAAGTACTTGGAGCTCAGCATGATCTCCATGGGGCCCCAGGCTTCAGCAGTGGTGGATTGCCACTCGTGATGGTAACAAGCTCTGATCAGATCTCAGCATACCACAGGCTCGGAAAGAAACTGACCCTGGGAGGATGAATCCTTCCCTCCCCCCTTCCTTCCTTCTGATTGTCAATCTCAGGTTTTATTAGTGGCGGAGGTTGGCCACAATCGCCCTTGGAGATTTCTCCCTCCTTGCTCTAATCAGCAGCTTGCAAAGGTCAGGAGTACAGGCCTGGAAGTAATTAGTGAGGGATGGGAAGACTGGAGGCTGGGGAATGAGTCAGGCAGTGGGGCCAGAAGCTCACGGTGAGCAGCCAGCAGGACCCCCTGGGAATGAAGGACTGAGGTGTTTGATCAGCTTGTTCTCCAGCCTTGCTGCTGCTATTGGATTTTCGCTCCATTTCCCCAGAGCTATAGGAAGCTGCAGTCAGAGAGGCAGACAGAACTAGCATCCCTTCCAGCTCCAAGCCGAAGACCAAGCCACGCTCTTCTTTCCTCCCCCTCGGCTTGGGGAGAATTTAAGAAAACCCTGACAGAGTCTATTAGTATGGATCCCTGCATTCCTATTGAAAAGCGCTTGCCAACTCGGCATTGTCTGTGTTACCCAGCATGCTAGCGCTTCAGATTCCAACAAGACCTGGCTCTAAGGCCCTGCCCGGAGTTCACTCGAGACTCTGCTAACAAGCAGGATGTTTATCCAGTGCTGGCTAACAGCCTTCAAGGACACTGCCTCTGATCAGCATGAACGGGGAAAGGTTTCTGGGCCGAGGAGCCATGTTTCGGCGCTAGCAAAACATGCACCAGCGTAAGGATCCATCTGAACCATCCACCCTACATGTTGCTATTTGTGTTTCAGTAGCACAGAGGGGCTCTAAGCAAGACCAGAGCCATGTTGTAGGATCATACTGAGTACAAAAGAGAGGCAGCTCCTATCCTAAAGAGCTTGCAATTTAAGTACACTGTAGAAAATATCGTTTGCCCCTTTCACAGATGAGGAACTCAGACAGAGAGATATTGGGCCAAACCTCAGATGGAATAAGGCAGCCTTGTGCCATATCTGGCCCTAAGTGATCAAGCCAAGATCACACAGGGAGTTCATGCAAGAGCCAGGGTGTTGAATCCACAGCTTTGGTAGGACCACAAGACTATTCTTTCCCTCTGCAATACAATTAACACAGAGATTGGTCGTGTGTCAGAGGGATGACCAAACAACGTTTTGTATCTGTTTCCGATATGCCCCTTAAGAAAATGATCACTTTTCAATTAGTTTTTTGTACCATCTATAGAATTTAATAGAAAAATTATATCCCTGCCAATTCTATAGAATGGTTAAAACCTTTTTTTAAAGCTACAGAAAGCTTAGAATTCTCTATTACCTTTTTCAGTCTTATTGTCTGGAGCCCCCTCCCTGAACTTCTCCTTTCCGGCCCCACGCTGGAGCCCTCACCCCCAACCAGAGCCTTCACCCCCTCCTGCACCCCAACCCCCATTTCGTGAGCATTCATTGCCTTCCATACAATTTCCATTCCCAGATGTGGCCCTCAAGCCAAAAACTTTGTCCATCCCCCCAATACAGTATGAGCCTGGCACATGTCTATACCTATGCTGTATTGGTATATGCAGATGGCATCTGTATATATGAGATCTTTAATTACTGCACCATTCTCTCCTCTTCCCCCTCTCCTCTCCCTCCTCCTCTTCATCTATCCCTAGCCCCTTTTTCTTTTTCACCTTCTCGTCTCTCACACAATTTCAGCTGCTATTTTTTACCCAACACGTTCGTGAATTAATTCCAACCCTTTCCCTCCCCTATCCCTGTTTGCCTAACTATTCAATGTTGCTGTCAACTCTTCTTATTTAGTTTACACACCACAGTGCATTCAGCTCTTGACCTCTCTATTAGGGACAACTAAGAAGGTGTTCTGTTGTGGACATCTGAGGCTTGGGAACTGACCAGACTGCCAAATGTATGTCCCATCAGTCATCAGAGAACAAAAACTTTCAGTTGTCACATGCATGGACCAGATTTGAACTGGTGATCTAGAGGAGAAAGCCTGTCTTTTCTCTGTCCTGGAGCCAACTAGTGCCGCAGAGAGCACAGCAGGATTGTTTACCTACCTCTTGCCTTCTTCCTGTTCGGTACTGGCCAGTGTCAGACACCAAAGTAATTGGATTGTGTTGCCACCGTTTCCAGGCATGACCTCGGGTAAGTCACTCAACCGCTCTGTGCCTCAGTTTTCCCCATCTTCAAAATGGGGTTAATAATACTCTAATCAACTAGCTATCACGTATGTGCATCTCTGCCTCTGTGGAATAAAACCAGCTCAGATGTGTGTGAGGCTCTGTACCATTGACAACTAATTGAGTTGCATTTGTAGCCCAAAACCAAGAGATTGTGTCTTTAAAAATGGGGGGTGGGGGAGGGTGTATCTGAGTTCTAGCTGTGCCGTCACCATGGTGACCATTAGGTCCTAGATGTTGCAATGGCTGCCTGTCTCTCAGTGCTTTGAGATCTGTGAATGAAGGGTGCGATGTAACTACATAATATTACTATTGTATTGCAAGTGTGGGCTTGGACAGTGGCATCCGTACAAGACAAATCAGAGACAGAAGCTGAGTGGGTGGAGGAAAAAGCCTAAATTAGAAAAAGAATCTGCCTTTAAGAACCACAAAGGGAACAGTGAAAAATACCAGCCAAGTACATTGCTCCCTGTGTAGAAGTTCTTTCCAGGGTGAAAGTCTTTCAAAAGCGGTTCACACTTGGCTGGATTTACTGCTGCCTGGTATATTCCACATTAACAGCTCACCTCAGTAAAGAATGTTCCCCTCAGTTCTTTTCTTGGCCGGCCCTTCCGAAAATTAAGACTGTCAGACTCGGCCTCTTGCGGATCTATTGGGCAGAATTTACGTACTCTACCTAATTTCGTAGTTGTTTTATCTTTTTATATTTGCACTAAATCATGATCTCTCTGCAACCTCAGCTTTTTTTTTCTGTATGTCTGCATTTAATGTATTTTACTGTCCAAATTTTAGTAAAAACGACTGTGGTTATTGTCAGAAAACATAATCTCCTCTTCATATGGGTAACATTCCTTCGATCGGCCCTGCAGACGCAGTTCTGGTGGAAGGAAGTATCTTACACTGTTCTACAGTGGTCCTTACTGGCCAACATTAGCAGTTACATTTACACCAGATGCCAAATTTAGTTATTTTTGAGATCCAGTATGATGGGTGATGTACAGAGTTTAAGGCTAGAAGGAACGACCAGATCACCCAGTATGATCTCTTTTATGTCACAGACCACCAACACCTGCCCACCAAACCTGACAACCAAAATTAGACAACATTACAGCCCACAGGAGACTCAATCATTACGCGTCATGGGGAGAGAACAGGAGGAACTGATGGGCATCATATCCGGAGGCCCCTGCGATGGCAGAGAACTGATTAAGTGACCCACACAGAAATACACATATTTTGGAGGTCCCAGTACAATTGTCTCCCCCTTGGCATCCACAGACTTTTAGCCTATGCTGCAGAGGAAGGTCAAAAATCAAACCTCAAGGTCACTGCCAGTCTAACCTAAGGAATACATACACCATAAGACATAGTCCCTGCCCCAAAGAGTTTATAATCTAGATAGACATGACAGACAAAGGGTGGAGGAAGGAAATATTCTCTCCATTTTAGAGAAAGGAAACTGAGGCACAGAGAAACCAAATGATTTACCCCAAGATAGGCAGGGAGTCTGTGACTGATTCAGGAACTAAATACAGATCTAAATACCAGTCCAGTGCCTTGACCACAAGACCCCCTTCTTTTTTTTCCACAGGGTCTGTAACAGGCACCAAAGCCCTGCCTGTGATCACAAATGGCCCTGTAGAACCTATAGACCATGATTTAACAGAGTTCTTAAGCTTTATACCTAACTGGCTCCCGGGGTTCTTTCCCCAGCTGCTATTCTTTATGCTGATTCTATTCAGGTGACTTTTTTCTCACTACGTTGATGCTCACTGCTGCACGACCCCCTTGCAGTCAGGAGCAGAAGCAAATATATCAAAATACCCCATCAGAGAGACATTTTTTTAAAGCCCACCCACATCTCCTGCGAGGTTCACAGCCCTGGGAGATTCAGAGACTTCAGAGAAGCAGCCCCCGTTTGGGGTGATTATCTCCCGAACCTTTCGGGGCTCACCTACCGCTACAAAAGTATGGAGGTGACGTGAGGGGGAAGAGTCCATCTAGAAATCCTTCCCCTCCCATATTTTCTATAACCAGCCATCAATTATAGCTGCGAGCTAATTAAAAATAATAACCAAAGGGGAGAAAAAGACAGCAGACTCTAGGGAGTAAGAAGGGCACTTGCAGTTGTTCATTTGGTCAGCTAATATTTATTGCAAAGTGGAATCCGGGGGAGGCGAGCCTGCTCGATGGCAGAGGACGTGTAAATCTTATGGAGCCAGCCAACGGGGGCTGAGAGAGGAGGCTGTGGGAGCCACAGCAGGCCACAGTGAATGGGAGAGACATAGAGAGGCAGCGTGACAAAGGAGGGGAGGGGGCTTGACAGAGGGAGTAAAGAGAGTGCGGAGATAAGGAGGGGACATTTGGGGCATCATCTAGTGCAGTAGAGGTGCCACGTTAAAGGTGCTGAGTACCGGGAACCCCCGGGCCTGTGCTGCTGAGATGTTGCACATCCTAGCAGGTGGAGGGAGGGCGGAGAGCTGAGCCCATGGATAAGCACCTTGTTGGCAGGATGAGGATTATGGCTATGCCAGCATCTTCTCAGACATGCCCATTCTCCCCACGCCCTCCAGCCCTGTTACCCAGCATAGGCTCCAGCCCCATTCACAAACGGGTGTGCTTGTGTGGGCGCAAAGGAAAAGAGAGAGGCTTGGAATATCCCAGGCTTTGCCCGTGTGTTGTACATTCAGGACACGCCAAAACACCCTTTGAAAGAGAACACAAACGGCCAATCAAAAGCCTGTCTGACTCAATATCGCCCCAAAGAATGTTTCTTTCCATAAAGGAACTGCTCAGTGGGAATATACAGTCCCTGCAATTTTCAACCAGATGCCACCGCTCTAGGGCTGCCGGCAACAGGGCTTCGAAGGGGGCCAGGGCAGTGCTGCTGCTGCAGTGGGCTCAGCTAGGTTGTGTGACTCCGCTGGGGTGGAGCAGTTTGGAGAAGTGAGGTTCTGAGTTTGCCTACAGCCCCTCCTCCTTGCTCCATGCCTGCTCTGGACTCTGGGGCTGCATGGGGCATGGCCGGGCTGATCAATCCCTTTATGGCCCAGTCTCCTATTTAAAGGCAGTGCGTAGTGCAATAGGTTACTGCACAACCAGGCTGAGGAGCTTTTGTATGCAGCGTATCGGCGTTCAGAATTCCCACGGGTTCCTGTCTCCCCAGGAGAGTGGGACAAAACTCTTATGTTGTGTGCCACTTTCCCACTGTAGAGGAAGAAGTGGTGTGACAGGAGGATGCGTGAGAGGGGGGTTTCACTGCAAATATGAAGGATGGGGCAGGTCTGACTACACCTCAGCAGCTCTGCTGCTTTCCATTAGAAGAAACAGAGGTCTGGATTTTACAGGCCGGAGTCTTAGAACGCAACAGCATGGAGAAGAATGTGTTATTCTCTGCCATGAGGAGTTTATGAGGAAAACAATGGGGAGACATATCCCCTGAGGATTCAGAGGGTCCCTCCATGCAGACCTTGTAAGGATTCCTCATTTCAAACATCACTCCTTATTTTGGTTCTGTATGTTTTGTTCCAGCTCGGTATTGCCAGTTCTCCTGATTACACTGTGATCTCTGAGGTGCTACAAGCAGTCATTGATGGGCCACGTGCCATTATGGGCAGTCCAGTCATACCATCCCCGCCATAAACTCATCAAGCTTGGTCTTGAAGCCAGTTAGGTTTTTTGTCCCCACTATTCCACTTGGGAGGATGCTCCAGAACTTGACTCCTCTGATGGTTAGAGACCTTTTCCTAATTTCAAGCCTAAACTCACTGATGGCCAGTTTATATGTATTCTGGGGTCCACATTGGTGCTTAACTTAAATAACTTCTCTCCCTCCCTGGTATTCATCCCTCTGATGTATTTGCTGGCTCAGAGTGACACTGCTGAGCCTAGGTCAATGCTCCACTGATGTTCGGCGGCTCAGCAGCTCTCAGAGCAGCAAGTCTGGCTCTAGGACTGAGGTCCCCCCAGCCCTTTCCAAGCCAGGCTGAAGGTGGCAGGGAGTAGGGGAGGAAAGCACTGTTGCTTCCCTTGGTCCTCTTCCATCTCCCCTTCCCCCTCAAACCTATGACCGGAGATGCCTGTGCTGCTCAAAGGCTAGATCTCATGGAAGTACGGGAAAAGTCTCCTATTGGCTGCAGTGGGCAGTGGATCAAGCCACAGGAGTGCACCTGAGCAGCCGGCACTCACATCCCTGAGGCTGTCACAGGTAAACTAACCCAGGCACACGCAGCACAACCTACACACACCACCCTACAGGGGCTGTCAGACCCGCTGGGCAGGTTGGTTCAGGCAATCCTAGGATGACCAGATGTCCTGATTTTATAGGGACAGTCCCGATTTTTGGGTCTTTTTCTTATATAGGATCCTATTACACCCCACCTCCTGTCCCAATTTTTCATATTTGCTGTCTGGTCACCCTAGGCAATCCCATTCCTTACGGATACTTTATGCAGCCCAATCCTAACTGATGCTGGCTCCTTGCATTAGTCACGCCCCTGCCACTAAGAAGATGAATGGGATTTGCCATTCTGGATCAAACTTCAAGCCCATCCAGGCTGTTATCCTGCTTCTGGCACCATGGCTAATGTTTTACAGGGAAGAGGGAAAATATCCCTCATAATACACGTAGTTAATTGAGCCGCGATACAAGTGAACAGAAACCAAGGTGAAGAAAACAAAAGAAACTTCCTAGCCCCTGAAGCCAATCAGCTTATGCCCTGAAGCATGAGAGTGGATGCATACTATTTTGTGTTCCATTCTGTAATCCTGCCCACTTCATTTTCTTTTCAATCCTTCCATTGCTCTTGGACACAATGAGCAACTGAGCCTGGATGTAATCCCCAGGGGCTTCAATGGAATTTCACTGAGGAGGAATATGACTCTAGAGAAGGCTAAAATCACCTAAGAGGAAGCCTGGATTCCTGCTTCTGGCTGGGCGTGGGCTTATTTTCTCTTTCTCCCTCTCACACGCACAGAGCCGCCCCTTGGGTAGGGTGCATCGGGGCGACTGCTCCAGGCCCAACACTTTGGGGAGTCCTGTAGGCCTGTGCAGTCGGTCCCAGAAGAGATGAATCTTCGACCCTGGGCCCCCCCTCTCCAGGCCCTGCACTCTGGGGAGCCCTGTGGGCTGGTGCGATTGGCCAGCATGGTCGGTTCCGGAAGAGACGAATCTGTCACTTCTGCCCCAGGTCCTGCACACTCCTAGGGTTGGCCCTTTGCACACTCACATGCACGCACGCACACAGAGTCTCTAGAGAGAAACAAGGAACCCAACACACACACACACACACACACACACACACACACACACACACCCCTTTCAAACTTCCCTCTGACTCCATGGCAGTTTGAATTGCAGGACTGCTCTGCATGAGCATAAGTTCGCTGTTTGAACAGTTAGAGCGCAGGAAAGCCTGAGAACTGAGGGAAGTTGATGAGCTTGATTTCGGGACTCTAAAGGGTGGAAAAAAGAAATACATAAATTCTCCTTCCTGTCTGCTTTGAAGTGTCTGCATTCAAACTGTGATGGGTGAAACACAGAGAGTTCGGTGGTTGTTGAGATAAGCTGAGAAATATATAGGAGCAGTGGTTTCTCTGTAGCATTTCAGATCTATTCTCTTTATGATCAGGAGAGAAGAGTTTTTGTATCTTGCAAAACTTCATCTAGTGTGCTTTGGACAGTAGAGAAAAAGACATGAACAATAATGGGTGAGGGAAGGAAGAAAACTAATTCAAACCTTCAGAAAGGTTCAGTTTCATTTGTACTCTGGGTAAATTGTCAGTACAGGTCTCATCTTGTCCAGACTAGTTTATCTGTCCCCTCTTATGTGCTCATTCATCTAGTCCAATTGGTGTTTGTCAAGTAGCGATGACCTCAGATCACCAAGTCTGGCATCTGGCACCAAGTCTGGCCAGAGAGGCATCTGCGCGTGGAACAGCTTTGGGAAGCCCACTGAAACGTAGCTCCCAAATCCTTTGATTCTGACGGACAGGGTAGCCTGATGAGGTGTTTGTGGGAAGCACAAGCAGATGCTGTGACAGCGGCTGGGACTGTTCATCGCTGGGCAAACATGTCACACAACATGTCGGGTTAGAGAGCTCCATTATTCACTCCCCGGTCCTGCATCTCCTCGCGTGCATTTCTATTAAAGCCAGCATTTGTCATGTTAAGCAGCTGCCGCAGCATAGAGCAACACTGTCAAAAAATATGAGCAATCCAAACTGGTGACATTTGCCATTTAATGTGTTTTATTGTTTCCCTCCCCTTCCCTATTAAACTATTTTTCTTGCTGAACAGCGTGTGCAGAATTACTTGTCCAACATTGGCCAGGAAATTAGCTGCTTTAATAATTGAACGTGAATATGGAATGGTCTTTTTTTGTCTGTCTTTGTTATCAATACTTGGCATTTCCTAAGTGACTTTCAGCAGAGGATGTCAAAACACAAATAGTAGCCCTACTCTCTGAGAACTATTATCCCTGCTTCTCAGAGGGACAAACTGAGGCTTGGAATTGACTTGTCTAAAATTGTACTGCAAACTCAACACAGCAAGGTTAGGAAGGGAACCCAGAAGTCCTGACGCACATTTCCTTGCTTTAACCTAGATCCTCTCCCCACCAAAACTCTGACTCCATTGCTCTAACTGGTAAATTTACAACCTATTCAAGAAGTACAACTAGAACCCAGGAGTTCTGACACCGCATGAAACTATAACCAGTGTTTTAAAAATAGTTTTTACCACGACCTGCATCAGCTAGGAATGCCACATCCAATTCCCTTTAGGAAACATTTGTAGTCATTTCCATCCCCCTCCCCATCAGCTACAGGCTGATAGAAATAAAGTGACCTACAAGCCCTATTTATTTCCTCTTAATAGGAATCCCAGAGATTGAGATGTGAAACAAAACAACTCAGGGCTCCACCACTGACCCCAGGCTCAGGCTGGCTTGCAGAAGGCTGGTTGATTATTTTATAATAGTTGATAGCATCTGTGATTTAATGCAGCTGTTAGAAATTAGCAAGGACTTCATTGAAAGCATCCCAGTCACTCACAATAACAGGCTAATAAATCACAACCCCCCCTCCATGCTCTGTGGCGTTTATGGTTCTATTTTAGAGATGCAGCACAACACAGATTTGGCTGCTTTCCTGGATTTATTTTTATTTGTGTTTTTTTAATAATGCAAATAAATAAATAAATTTAGGATGATGTAACTTTGTTGCCAAAAACAGCACGGACGGAAGCTTCCCCTGTGTGAAAGTCCCTCTTTATTCCCTCCACCCCTCAACCAGCCAATTAAACAGAAAATAAACAGCTCTGAGCTGCCAACAAAGGAATTCTTCTGAACGCATAGAGTAAAATCCTGACATCAGTAGGAATTATGCCATGTGGGGCTTGGAGTTCACCGAGGGTAGGGTGTGTGGGGTGATTGTTGTTGTTTTTTTGCAATTTGCTCAACTTACTAAAAGATCCCTCTTTACTTGGCAGCCATGCATAGCTAGCTGCTACTTCACACACTAATCTGCCACGCAATCTGGCTAAAAAGCGCAGTGTCATTAATAGCCACATTTCATTCACATTCTTCAAAACATGAGGAGAAACTTCCCTCTAGATCTAATCGCTCTGTTTAGCAAGCGGAGCCACTCTAATAGAGTTGAGTACAGTAGACTCTTGATTATCCAGGATGATACAGAAAAATTAATCCTAGTTAATAAAATCCTGGATAATCACCATCCATAGGAAATACGGGGGGGGGGAGGGTTGGTTCACCAGCCACCCTCACTGGAGTGAGGGGGTGTTGGTTCACTGGCTGCCCTGCACCATGGTGGGTTTTGGCATTTTTTTTTGCCTGGGGCAACAACAAAGCCAGAGCCGGCCCTGCGAGTTACGCGTATTTTTTTTTTTGACATCCTGGTTAATCCACAACCTGGTTAACCCAATCCTGGATAATCAAGAGTCTACTGTATATAACTGGCCTTTTGGTTCAGTGACCAAGCCAAAAAATAAATAAATAATCACTAGAAATGTTTTGGGTTGACCCCAAATGGACTTTTTGTTGTCGTTTTTTCCCAACAAAACAAAACCCTGAAAAAATATCCTTTCAGGGAAAATAAAATGTCTTTTTTCCTAACCCAAAACACATTTTTTTTATTTGTCTGTTCAGTTTCCAGTGGTTTATATTTTACCCTTTTGTTGCTGCTGTTGTTGTTTTAGCCAAACTTCAAAACGAAAAAGTTGTTTAGAAACCAAGACAAAAAGTTTCATTTTGATAGAGTCAAAACGAAACAGTTCAGCTTTTCTGAAAAAAAAACTTTTCCCATTTTTTGGCTGAAACTATTTGCTGAATTTGACCTGAATTCACAAATTGTTTTGGTTGATCTGAAACTGCATTTTTTGGTGGATAAACTATTTGCTCCCAAAAATCTGCCCAGCTCTATTCAAAGTCTTCCAGTGAACACAGCCTGCACTGCTCAGGAAGAGCCTGAATAGCTTCCAACCAGACCCATGAATGCACAGGTACCACTAATTCAGCACACGCCCAGAATCCTCTGCGGGTTCTGTCAATTTTGCTAGGCAGATTTGTCTTGCAAATCCCACTATTTACTGGTGCTTTATATAACCTAAACATAATGGATCCTCTCTCCTTGCATTTTTAGGTTCCTGTTACAAGGAAACAAAATGGGATTTGCCATCCCAGACCGTGGGTTCATCTAGAGGCTAGTATCTACCTCATGTAGTGTAAGAGGAAGGAGGGAAATATCTAATACAATACACTCAGCTAATGGAGCAGGGATGGATGTGAACAAAAAACCCCTCAAACTTCCTAGCCTCTTAACAGCTTCAGTTTGTGCCCTGAAATATGAGAATGGAAGCAAGTTATTTTGTACTCCCTTCTGCTATCCTGCACAATATATTCTTTTTTAAAACCTTCCATTGTTCTTGGACACAAAGGCCCAACTGCAGCATGAGTTATATCAAGGAGGAATAGGACTCTAGAGAAGACCAAGACCTCCAAGAGAAAGCCTGGATTCCTACTTCTGGCTTGGCATGGGCTTATTTTCTCTCCTACATATATACACACAGGGTCTCTAGAGAGAAACAAGGAAACTAGCTAACAAACACAAGCCTTTCAAACATCTCACTGACTCGAGGGCAGTTTAAATTCCAGGAATGCTCAGCCCAAGTGTAAGTTCGCTGTTTGAAGAGCTAGAGCGCAGGAGTGCCTGAGAACTGAGGGAAGCTGACGGGCTTGATTTCTGGTCTCTAGAGGATGGAAAGAGAAAATCCATACATCTGCTTTGAGTCGTCTGCATTCAAGCTGCGATGGGGGAAGCACACAGATATTTTGGTGGCTGTGTTGATATAAGCCGGGGTGGGCAAACTAAAGCCCGTGGGCCACATCCGGCCTGCAGGACCATCCTGCCTGGCCCCTGAGCTCTCAGCTGCGAGGGGTTTGGATAGGGCACGAGAATCCCAGGGGTTTGTTAGGGGGTGGGGGGTGGATATTGAGGGGGTAGTTATGGTGGGGAGTCCCTGGAGGGGGCGGTCAGGGGACAAGGAGCAGGGGGGTTGGATGGGTTAGAGGTTCTGAGGTGGCAGTTGGGGGCAGGAAGAGGGTGGGGGTTGGACAGGGGGCAGGGCCAGGCTGTTTGTGGAGGTATAGCCTTCCCTACCTGGTTCTCCATACAATTTTTTTTGCACCTCGATGTGGCCTTCGGGCCAAAAAGTTTGCCCACCCCTGATATAAGCAGTCACACATCCAGGATGCATCTCCCAACCTCTCTACTAAACATGCCCACGTGTAATAGAAATACAAGCAGCTGCAGCACAACTTGTGGATTTCAGTGAAGTTGAAAGTCTTTCTTGCATGATTTCAGTACATCTGCCTCTGATGCCAATTGGTAGAGCAGAGATGCACAAAACCCTTCCCTGCCCTTGCCTCTTCTCTGCCTTCTCCTGTGAGCGTACCATGTCCCTGTTCCTCCCCCGTCCCTCCTGGAAAGTCCTAAGTGCCGCCAAACAACTGTTTGGCAGAGGAAAGCACTGGGAGGTAGGCAGAGGTGCATGGATGTATTGCATGGGGGTGTGTGAGTGGAGCTATGGAAGACTGCAGGAAAGAACTCTGCGGGCCACGTGTTTGAGACCCCTGGCTTAGAAGCAGTCTGTGCTGATGCTATTCATTCTCAATGCAGTAAGAAACTGGGAGCTCTTAACTCAAGCTAGCTAATATATGGTAAAATCCTAGAGAAGGCAAGCTGGTTTGGCATGTTCACAAGTTAGCATGTTGAGTTAAAGACTATGGGAGAGCCCGGGGTTTACCTTGACCCGCTAACTCAAGTTAAGAACACACTTTCTCCCCCCTAGTGAAGACAAGGTCTAGCAAAGCTTTCAACAGCACTATCAATGCTTATTCTAGAACACAGATCTCTATAACATCCTTGTGCTTGAGGGCTGGATGAGCCGCTGGGAAGCTGCCATCACTATCATGGGGGAAGGTTGCCCGTATTGCCTGTTAGTTGCCTGTACTGCAGCTCATGTGGAAACAAGGTGAACGTCAAGCCTTTGGCAAGCAGCTAAGGCTGCAATGAAGCCAGCAGAATGGCTTGCGTCCCTGGCTCTAATCCAGGCTCTGGAATGATCCTCAAACCAAAACGCCCACCTAGGCTCTGGGAGGCATCTCAGCTAAGTGTCACGGGCTGGAAGGGCCAGGAGCAACATCCTCCTCCTGCTCCAGCAAAAATAAGGTGTTGGGGATTTGTGCAACTGATGTGCAGCACTCAATGCCAAATAAGGATGGTTTTGGAATGAAGCTGTCTTTAGTCTTGTGGCAGATTCTGGCAGGCCACGGCCCTCCTGAATTACCACTCAAAGTCAAATGCAGGTTGCTGCAGCAGCTACTCCCCAGCTGGATGAGAACACTCCCAACTGTCACTCCAGCCTGCTTTGCCGTCCAATCAGCAACGGCCAGGGAAACCACATGAGCCCCTCCCTACACAACCCGGTTTCAGCACTGCTTTCCAGGGTTAATATGAGGCCTGGTCCTGGGCCCATTGTAATCAATGGCAACATTCCCATCGCTTTCAATGGAAGCAGGATTGGGACCACTGTAAATTCCCCAGATCTATGTGGATAGAGGGCTAGATTCAGATCTCAGCTGCAGCCGTATAATTCCAGCCTCGCTCCGGTGAAGTTAATGGCACAGCTGCCAACTTTCACGCGGTAAATAAGCACCCTGACTTTCACAATAAGCCAAAAATCAACCTAATCCCACTTCAAAACAAGCCAGCACCTAAGAACCCCACCACCCTATGTGACTAGATCCCCTGGTGTGCAGTCTGGGACTGTGGTGGGCCCGCTGTGCACCCCTGACTCTTTCCTTGCCTTGCTCCTGCTGGCTGGAAGCCGATCAAAATCAATCAATCAATCAATCAACAAGCTGCAACAAGCAACAAACAACAAGCCAAAAACTAGCCAACAAGCAACTCACAAGCTCAAAGCCAAAAACAAGCCCAATTTCTGAGATTTTCCCCACAGGTTTGGCCTGTCTGCAATGGAGTGAGGCTCAAGTTACACCAGATCAAAATCTGGCCCGGGACCTAGTTCGTATCTTCCCAGCCAATGCACATTCTGATGACAGGGCCATTCACTGAGTCCCCGGTTCTCTCCTCTGACTGTCCTGGAGAACTCAGCAGCTTAAGGGAAACTGTTTTTATTGTATTGACTTTTCAATAAACAATGCAATTTAAGAAAAGGGTGTGGGGGTGTAACTTGTAAATGCCTAACTGGGATTCCCAGGCTTTGTTGCCTACTTGGCTCACCACAGCCAGCCCTCACCATCCTTGGCTCACCACAGCCAGCCCTTCCGTAGGAGCTCGCCATATTGATTTCTGTGCTGCTCTGGGAAATGCATGCTGCTAAATCGGGCACAAAGAACTAGGTTCTAGGAGCCAGCAGTCCCTGAACTGGGAGCCAGGAAATGCGAAAACTTAATGTCAGACCTAGGAGCTGGGAACCAGCCAATTTCGAACAGAAAAGAAACAATATCATCATCATCAACAGTTTTTGGTTCTTTGGCTTTTTTCCAAGGCACTTTGCAAATAATTTTTAATGAATTCTATCAATGAGCTTGAGTCTGGTGGAGCAGAGAGGTGAAGCGACTTGCCCCCAGCCACTTAGAAAGTCAACATGAGCCGCATGGATAGAATCCATAAATCCTTACTCTCAGTCTTGTGCTGTAACCAGCAAAGTAAGACAAGAGAGCTGTAAATGAGATGAGAAACCTGAGGTGAGGTCTATAGTTGGAACCAGGAAACACTGAGCCCTGAACTGGGAGTGAGGACTTATCATCATCATTACACATACAGCAGATCAAAAGCAAGGAGAAATCATGCTTCAGAGCCAGGTCTTACAAGATGTTCATGTACATCTACCATATCCCAGAGGTTCAGCACAGATCGGATAAGCATCCTGTCTTTTGTGTGCCTAAGCAAACCGCAGAGCTGAAACTATTGAGGTTCGCCCGACAGTAAGGTGGATGAGATATGAATTGGAAACAAAAATCTTTTCATGCTCTACACACGGCAGTCGTTTCTCAAGATACCTTAGGAGGGAAAGAGAATTCTGCCTCTCAAGGGAAGCACATGACATTCATTGATCAGTGGCTGGGCTATGCTGATAGTTACTAGCTGGGCAGGGCATTTGTGTTTCTGTTTTTACTTTATTGTTCTTTTTTAACTGTGGAGTGATTTTATTAATATTAATAAACCTGCAGATAGTGCTAATTTCCTCCATTATTTTACTAATTAGCTTGATTGAATTGTGAGGATCATCTGCATGAGTAATGACTCCCTGTGCACTCAGTTCACTGTTCTGCTTCTGCTTGGAAAAGGAAGCGGCAAGAACTGAATTTTGTGTGGCTGCCCAGATGTCAGACGCAGAAGGAAATTCTCCAAATCACCAGATTCCTCACTTCTATCGTGAGAGCTGGAAGATTCTCCCCCACTCTCTGAAAGCCATCTCATTGACAGGGCATAAAGAAAGACCAGGTGGGATGCAGACTTCGCAAGACCATATCAGACAATGGACAAAGCATGCCCAGTGTTGGTCTGGGATGCGCACGTTACAGAATTAAGACACAGAGGATAAAATCCTGGTCACACTCACAGTTTTGCCACTGGCTTCAACAGAGCCGGAATTTCCCCTTATACTCAGTTACAACAGCACCATCCCATGTTACACAGAACCAGAGGGCTCTGGCCTATTGGGTCTGGTGTAAAAGCTTGCTCTGGGGTGACTGCTAGTTGCACAGCCCAGGCCACGGATGTGGAAGAAGAAGGCTCATCTATACCACATACATGGTGCTGTGAACTAGGATGCCCATTCCACACCTAGCTTCTTTAGGGTAAGCCCCAGAAAGGGGCACTGGTACATTCCGGTCTCTAGGACGGCCCTGGTGAGAAATGCTGCACACGCTACTGCTTGGTAGAGACTCATAATCCTTTAAAAGATTTATGATATCCTTGGAGTTAATCCATTCCCCTGCAGCTACTGCACACTGATGGACTCACACAAATGAAGCTTTCTGCCATCTAATGACACATCGAGCATGAGTCTTTCTGATAAGATTATATCACTTGCCCTCTCTCCCTTGCACTTCCTCCAAATTCCTCTCCTTCTGGTAGATGCTCCCACACATCCAGGGCCCCTGCTCCCCGCACCATAGGATATCAGCATCTACAACTGTACCCACATACCTCTGAGCTCCAGCTGCCTTGGGGAGAAAACCAGATAAGGAGGAAGGTCTCCGTGACCTTCACTGTTAGTGCACTAATATAGAAGAATCGTCACCATATCAGCCACTCAGCCAACTGCAAGTTAAAGGCCTTTTCAGTTACCTCCATCCGTTTTCTGCTCAGCTAGCCTAACCCTGGAAAGTCCCTTTCTGGCAGTGGAATAGGACATCAATTATTTTTCTTCTTCGGATGTAAAGCAGAGGGGAGAGAGGTTGGGTTATCGGAGGCTCTCATTCTCTGAAGAGATTGTCTGGATCATATTTGTATTCATTTTCATGAACTCAATGTACAAGTCATTAATAGAACACAATCTACTAATTAAATTTCACTCAATACAGCAATTTTCACCTTAGATCATCTGTGTCCTTGCACATTTTTGCCACTGAGGTACTCAGAACATCTTATTTACCTTATAATGAATTCCGCCAGTCTTATCATTCAAGTCGAGATATTAACGAGCATAAATGAGAGCAACGTGAAGGGAGGGAGAATAATTCCAAAGAGATGGAAACCACAATTCCATTTTTTTTCCTTTTGAGAAGAGGCCACTTTGCATCCTCCACTCAGCTTCTTCTGAGAAAGGTGGTCACTAGAGGGGAACAACGCCTTCAGCGAGTGGAATCAGGACTTCTTAACTGTGTATGTGAGGCCCCATGCTGCAAACAAACTAACACTCTCTTTTAGTTCAGCTGGCAGGGGCCTGAGCTCTTGAAACAGGAGGAGCTGAGTTCTGTCCCTGCTCTCATTGGGAAGTCCTAAGTTTCATTACAATATAGGTTTCTTTAAAAAAATAAAATTTGCATCAAAATTCAGGGTCACAAGTTTCAAATGCATTGGCACTCCTTGGGGTAGAATACACCCCTCTGGACATGCAGGTGGGTAGGTGTGGCTTTCCAGGAGCCTAGCCATGGCCTGCATTAGAAAATGGGGATCACGTTTAAACTATTTTTCAAAGGAAGGCGAGAGGTGGGAGAGGCATTCCTCTCTATTATGGATCTCAGCAGGACGCAGCTGTTGCCTGTGGTTCCCTCTGAATGGCTTTAGGGATGGGTCCAAGCTGCAAATTTTAAATTCAGGTCTCACTGGTGTGCCCCTATTATCTCTCTTGTCGGAGTCAGTGTCTTCTGGACTCTCCTCATTGTTCTCCCTTTCTAAGGGCTTGTGCTCCGCTCCGCCCATCCTTTCTCCGGCCTCAGAACCTTGGATTTGGTCTTTGTGCTGCACGAGATGGTCTTACTGAGCATCAGTCAAGGGTAGGTCACTAAAGAGAAACTCAGTGTGCTCTCTCCCAGAAGAGGCTGGGCATGGTCTTTCAGCACAAATGTGTCTAGCTTTCATGGAACATCCTTCCTCTGTCCCAGATCAGGGTTAAGTCCGATAGACACATGGGATCAAATCCAGTCCTGGCTGACCTGACTTCAGTGGGAATTCTACCTACTTCCAACCAGGGCTGGGTCTGGTCCATGGTCTCCTAATAGACAACCACTAGGAGGAAAAAAAAAAACAACCAACCAACCAACCTGCTATTCTGCAAAGTGCCTTTTTCTTTTCTTTTCTTTTCTTTTCTTTTCTTTTCTTTTCTTTTCTTTGCAAGTTACATGGATTTTCACAACTATAATTGGCGAAGCAACATTGACATCCAGTGGCCGATTAGATTAATTGCAGAGTATCTACAGCATATTTTCTCAGGAGATGGAGAAAGGAATTAGCTCTTTGACAAGAGTGGAAGTCTGATTTGGAACTGAACCAGAATGCCCTGGCATGCCACTCAGCATTACCCCTGTGCTGTGCCTCGTTCAATGGCTACAACAAGGAGACCGCATTTGTGTCCCTGCTGTATTGGGGAATCACGTCTGAATATTGTGTTATTCACAAAACCCTCTTGGATTTTTAATCTGAGAGTTTAGGACTCATGCCCTGTTCAGATTACTCCTGCTCCATACCTACAAAAATTAGTCAATGGTTAGCCAGCTGATAGGGTGTGATTACTTCTTATCATGCTGGATCATAGCTGACTCACTGTTACTTTGTGCTAGCTGCCTGGTTGTGTCCCCTCTTGTTGCCTATAGTCTTATCCTGGACTGTAAGGTAAAGGGGTAGGGATGCCTTGGTGATATGTTTGTACATCACCTACCACAAGAAGGCCTCTAAGTGCCACCTCAAGACAAATAATAAAATATCTCAGTGAATGCCATGAAGTTCTGTGTGGCACTGGTGGTGAGGTAAATGAGCGGGGATGGGGCACACTTGGGGGAGGGGGAGGAATGGGCGGGAAAAGGCAAGGCAGACTGCGGGTGGGAAGAGGCAGGGCAGGTGGAGCCTTGAGGGAAGGGGTCGGGTGCGGGAAAGGTCTGGGGTAGAAATGGGGAGTTCAGCACCCCTGGGGCCTGGAGGAAGCCGGCACCTATGTTCACAATACTCAGTACTTATATGCCACTTTTCATCTTCAAACACTGTACAGACATTAACTAAAACCAGACAACTCCCCTGACGAGGGGTTATCATTACCCCAATTTTACAGATGTGGAAACTGAGGCATAGAGGAGAAATATGAAGAATTCAGTAGCAGGAGTGGAGATTGGCAGTGAATTGGTTCTTAATCCTCTGTTTAGACCATGCTGAAGTATATTAAGAACTGTCATTTCTATATTTAAATGGGGCATTTAGAATCCAGATGCCATCTCCTCTCTTGAGGGTTAAATCCGGCACTTAGGCTATTCATTACATCCATTTTCAACGTTCTCCAATTCCCCTACTCCCCTCTCTTTTCAAGAATGCTAAGGAATTTACTGCACCGCACAATTAAATATTGATTGGAAATTCTCCCCAAGTATATTTCCCCTCTATCTCTCCACCTCCATGGGGAGAATGTCAAGTTCTGTTTCCTAAGCTGTCCCCATCCAGTGATTACTTTCATTAGGACACCAGCCTTGTGGTTCAAGTATTTTCCTTGCTCCTGTGCGTTTAATTAGATAATTCTTCCCTAGAAATTATTTATAGCTGAGCTCGAGAGCTATTGTTAGTCCAAATGTAAATAAAACTCAAAGAGGAATTCCCAGAGTCCCCCTGTGACTGGTGAGCTGCTCACTTCATTCCATTAGCGCCAATCCCACTCTTGCTTAACACAGACTTCCAGGGGTTTTATGGCTGGAGCTCCTGCTATTAAAAATAAAAATGTCCAGGCGTGAGTTCCTAATTAAACTTTCGATACAGGACCACGCAAAGGATGAGATCCACAAGGTCAGAGCAGGGGACCCAATGGCGTGTGGCAGGAAATTGACTTTTCTAGAGAGGGAATTAAAGCAGGAGGCATGAATGGAGAGACAGAAGGGGATGGGAGTGGTGAATCACAACACCCTCTTGAAATGTGGGGCAGGAATGTCGAGTCTATACAAAGAGCATCTGGTCATCCGGAACAGTTTAGAAAAAAAAAAAAAAAAGATTTTGGCATCCAATCATGGAAGAGGAACAATGGCACATGCCTGCAGTGGCCAATCATGTAACGCAAACACATATCAAAACTTTAAAGTTAATGTTTGGGCAGAGGAGCCATTCAGTAAGAGCAACAGACAACAGCACGAAGACCAACACTGGTTTTCAAATGAGTCTGTTGCCAAAAAACAAGCCAAGTTCACAACAAGTGCCAGGCCTAATTCACCACCCACATCTGTTTTACACCTTCGACTTCCATGGCTTTATGGCCGATTTACATCAGCAAATAGGGACTATTTGTTGCAAAGAACCACGCTAGCACTGTCGGTCTAGAGATTGATTGAGCTTCCATTACTGGAAGGGTACGTCTACACTACATTTTAGAGATGGTGGGCACGTACCCCCCAGTCTGGGCTGACAGATTCGGGCTAGTGGGGCTGGAGCGATTGCTCTGTGCAGGGCTCTGAAGTTTAGGAATGGGGAGTGGGCATCAGAGGGGAAATAAGACACGGAGATGAAGTGACATTTCTGGGGTCACAGAGGGAGCCTGGAACTGAACCCACCTCTCTTCGGCCCCCTGCTAGTGCCTTCACCAAAAGGCCATCTGTCCTCCGACTAGGAACTCAACCGTCCCTCCATCTGTACAAGTGCGCTACACGTCTTTACCCACCTGTTGTTAGAGTTCTCTGTGCCACACGTGACCCAGGGGCTGGGCACGCGCCGGCTGCACGCACATGTTAGCGACACGCACGCCGCGCGTGTCTGGCAGGAAGACACCGGTTTTGCTGCCAGTTTGGATTTCTGTTGCTTCTCTGAACTCCCTGCGCTGCGAGCCTGCCTGTGCTCAGGTGACGAGGGGGCCAGCCAGCCCCTTCTCCAAGCTGCCGAGTCTGAACAGGAGCCATCACGCTTCTGGAAGGGGAACGCCATGGGGATGTCTATTATTTTAAACATATAATTGATTCTAATTCATCACTTATCGCACAGTGGCAGATTTTTATATAGTTTATTATCTCAGTCACAGCACAGGGGCCCGCCAGGGCTGTCTCCTATGGTTCTGAATTTCCTTCGACTGCCTCCGCCATAGCTGCTCCCGTTATCTGTCGGATTAAGTTAGGGATTCTGGTGTCTCGGGGTCCCAAGGTAACTGTCAGCGTTCTCCGCCTCCCATCGCAGACTTGAAGCAGCCTTTTAACACGGCTTCTCCTCAGTTTGCCTGCCACATGTAAGTCTCCTAGTTAGCTGATTAATCGGGGACTTTGGATCCCCACGACCTGCGGAGACAGCTATTACTCCTTGTCTTCTCCACACAAACACACCCCAACCTGCGGGAGGCTCTGAAAGAGGAACATTCCCGAACATGGTGAATTTTTAATCAAACCACAGGGAACATTAATGAGAAAGTAATGCTGAACATATTCACCTCCAAATCCAAACACTAAAGAGTTTGCGGTCAGCTGGCACAGCCAGATGGAACAGACCAAAGCTATGGGAATGGGGCCTGGGAATAGAATTATCCAGAATAGATAGAATACTGTCAAGTAACAAATATATGCAACAAACTGCTCACCGATGGCCCACAAGCCAAGAATCATTCGCAGACAGGTCTGGGGAAGCAATTTCGAGGAGCAAATGCACCTGAAAAAATCAGGAACCTTTGGACAATTAGCCAAACAGAAGGAAGAGACTAAATTATTGTCTCACCTCAGGTTTGGCCTAGCCATGGAGTCAGTGTCTCGTGAAATGTGGAGGTTCTAGTGTTCATTCAAAATCTAGACACTGCAGTGACTGGCGTTCGATAAATGTTATGAATAAATGAAATAAATTGAATAGATTTAGATTCAATTAAATTAAGTAAAAAAGATCAAATCATGGAAACATCTGGCTGGAAGGGACCTCAAGAATCAGCTAGTCCAGGCCCTGGGCTGAGGCAGGACCAAGCAAGCCTGGACCACTCCTGGGAGATCTCTGTTCAACGTGTTCCTTGAGTCCTCCAATGATGGGGATTCCAAACCTCCATTTGAAGCCTGTTCCAGAACTTAATTATCCTTATAGTTAGAAAGATTTTGCCTAATATCTAACCTAAATCTCCCCAGCTGCCGATTACTACTTGTCCTTCCTGCAGGGGACACAAAAAACAACTGTTCCCCATTCTCTTTATAACACCCTTCACACATTTGAAGATTTATCAGGTCCCCCTTCAACCTTCTTTTAACAAGGCTAAACATGCCCACTTCTTCTAACCTTTTCTCAGAGATCAAATTTTCTAACCCTTTATCATTTTTGTTGCTTTCCTCTGGACTCTCTCCAATTGATCCACATCTTTCCTAAAGTCTGGCACCCAGAACTGACCACGATATTCCAGCTGAGGCCTCCCCAGTGACAAGTGGAGTTGGACAATTGACTCCTATTTCCTATAGCACTCCTGTTCATACACAGCAGAATGATATTAGCCTTCTTTGCAACTGCTTCCCATTGCTGACTCATTCAAGTTTTGATCCACTGTAATGCCCAGAGCCTCTTCTGCAGTACTTCTGCCTACCCAGTTAACTAACTACAAAAAAGGGGATTATGTGTAGTATTTTGTAGTTAACAAAACTACAAAAATTATATGTAGTATTTTGTGTAGTATTACGTGTAGCATTTTGTAGTTAACTAAGTACAAAAAAGGGGATTAAGTGTAGTATTTTGCATTCATCTTTACTGAATTTCATCCTGATGATTTCAGACCAATTCTTCAACATGTCAAGGTTGCTTTGAATTCTAATCCTGACCTCCAAAGTGCTTACAACCTCTCCCAGCTTGCTGTCATCTGCAAATTTTATAAGCATACTCTTCTTCACTCCAGTATCCAAGTAATTAATGAAAATATTGACTAGTACCAGAATCAGGACGGACTGCTGTGGAACCCCATTAGATATGTTCCCCATTTGACAGTGAACCATTGGTAACTACTCTTTGAGTACAGTCTTTCAACCAGTTTTGCATCCCCTTTTAGTAATTGCATCTAGACCACATTCTTAGTTTACTCGTGAAAATGTTATGTGGAACAGTGTCAACAATCTTACTAAATGTCAAGATATATCATGTCTACCACTTTCCCACTATCCACAAGGCCAGTAACCCTGTCAATGAAGGAAATGAGGTTGGTTTGGCATGATTTGTTCTTGACAATTCTATGCTGGCTATTACTTATAACCCTATTATACTCCAGGTGCTTACAAACTGATAGTTCAAAAATTCGTTCCAGTATTTGTCCAGATATCAAAGTTTCACTGACTCATCTATAATTTCCAAGGTTCTTGTTCCCCCCATTTAAAGATAGAGGCTATGTTTGCCCTTCTCCATTCCTCTGGGACCTCACCAATCCTCCAGGAGTTCTCTAAAATAATTGCTATTGGTTCTGAAATTGCTTCAGCTAGTTTCTTAAATACACTAGGATGAATTTCATCAGGCCCTGCCGACTTCAGTACATCTAAATATTCTTTAACCGGGTCTCTCCCTATTTTGGCTTGTGTTCCTCTCCCTTTGTTGTTAATATTAATTGTGTTAAATATCTGGTCACAAATGATCTGTTCTGTGAAGATGGAAGCAAAATAGGCATTTAACACCTCTGCCTTCTTGATGTCATCCATTATTCTTTCTCTTTTCCCGCTGAGTAGAGGGCCTACACTTTCCTTCATCTGTCTCATGCTCCTGAGGTATTTATAGAACCTCTTCTTGTTGCCTTTTATGTACCTTGCCAAGAGTAACTCATTTTGTTATTTAGCCTCTTACCCACTTGCGCTTTTTTTTTTGCACCCCTCCTTAGCAATTTGTCCATCCTTCTATTTTTTGTAGGATTCCTTTCTGATTTCCAGAGCACTAAAGAGCTCCTCCATATTGGCCTCTTACTATGCTTTTCTGTCCTTTGCATGGGGCTAGTCTGCTGTTGCACCTTGAATACTGGCTCTTCGAGAAACTGCCCACTCTGCTGAACTCCATTTTCACTTTGATGTGTATAGGGAGCGAGAGAATAGACAGACTAGGTAGATAGATTACTTTAGATTGCAAACTCTTCATTTACTGTGTGTTTGTACAGCACCTAACACAATGGGACGCAGAATGATTGGCCTTGCAGCACCCCCACATAATAAATAGTAAATAAATAACAAGGAAAAATTAAATCAGGCAGATTTAGATTAAATAAATTGAGATTACATAATTATAGATTAGAGACTGGGGGATTAGGTGACACTAAATTAAAAGAGACTGATTTAGATTAGACTAGATTACATGTGGTCTGTGATCAAATATATTTAGATTAGATATTGTGGAAGAGGATAAGGGAAAATAATTTTCCATGCTTTAGGGTTTCTCTTCCCTAGCTAGCCAAGTGCAGGTACATACTATTCCTATGTTACAAATGAGGAAACTGAAGCAGAGAGAGAGACAGGAAGCAACTTGTTTGGAGTCACACAATGAGTTTGTGACAGTGTGTGGAATAGGACACACATGCTGGCTCCATGCTCCATCCCTGGCCATGCAAATGCATGGCACTTGAAAGAACAATCTGAAGGGGTCTCCGCTGACTATCGCCTCTAGCTGCTGAACACAGATGACGTAGGCTGGGGTGGGCTTTGAATTGCTAAAGAAGAACAACTCCTTTCCCCACTAACTATTGCCTTTGCTGGTGACATTTCGCTCACTGCATTCTGAGTGTCCTCCCCCACTTCCCCTAGGAATGACACTGCTGTTATCTCCACTGCATCTAAAGCACACACAGACTCAGTTTAGGGACAGTTAATTTCCAATTCTTTCCAGATGGGTTGGAATAATATCCCCAGGTGGTAAATACATTATTAAGAAGGCAGTTTGGTGTGAAATTGGCTATTAAAATATAGATAAAGTTTAATATATTGAGCTCCTTGTCAGAAAAATCACTTTAGAGGGAGCTTATTATTTGTTTGATATTAAAAGAGTCACAGCTCCGCTCCAAGTGACAAATGGGGGGAAAAATGCCACTGGTAATGAATAAAAGCTTTTTAACATTTAAATTTAGGTTTCCGTGCAACGCCCCATGCTGCTCTGAGCATGCCCACACGGCAAATCCATCCACGGTTACTAAAATGTCAGCAGCTCAGAGTGCCTGGGAGGCTGTCAGCCCGCACCGGCCGTTCGAGCAGTGGCCTCGCTGAAATCGGAGTGTCTGCAATGAAATGAGTTTGCAGTGCTCAGCTCTGGTGATCAGAACTCTCATCATGCTGCAGCTGGATTCCCTCTTTCCCAAGGGCTCTTCTGCTGAGTTAGCCCTGAGATCTCTCATGACCTTGTCTCCTGGTGAGGGTCCTTAGAGTGACCAGATGTCCCGATTTTATAGGGCCAGTCCTGATATTTGGGGCTTTGTCCTATACAAGCTCTTATTACTCCCCCACCCCCATCCCGATTTTTCACACTTGCTGTCTGGTCACCCTTGGAGTCCTACAAGGTTAGGGTGGATGGAGAAGCATGTAAGAGAAGTTTAAACAGGCCTGGAGATTGAATGTCTTTTGGATCCCAAGAGAAGCTGCTCTTCTCCAAGGCATAAGGAGTCATTTGCAAGAAATTATGGGTAACTTAACAGTTGTACCAACCCTAGGAACTGGGAGCTCTTTTTGC
This sequence comes from Dermatemys mawii, assembly GCA_007922305.1. Lineage (NCBI taxonomy): Eukaryota > Metazoa > Chordata > Testudines > Dermatemydidae > Dermatemys > Dermatemys mawii. Next base: position 4,267,539 of record ML677397.1, on the reverse strand, counting down.
AGGTTCCAATAACCATACCAAAGTGTGGATCACATTCCCCTCTGTAGGCTACTGGCCCATCTTCCCAAGCCCAAAGGGGCTAATGCCACACTCAAAGTCTGCTCAAGACCTTCCTCCAGGGTGCAACTTTGTTCTCAGACATAACACTCACAAAGCAACACCTCACCACAGCTATTCCCCTGACCAACACAGGCTGCCAATAAAGCTAGTGCCACTCATTGCGGGGTGGGGATGGGGGAGTTTTTTGTCGGCAGGAGAACACTGTAGTGACACAGCCATGTCTCTAAAAGCTACATAGCATAGACATAGCCCCAGAGATATTTTCCCTTGAAACTCTGCTACCCTACTTTCCATAGCTCCCCTTCAACTGAGCGCTCTTAGCCCTTGAAAGGAGTCACCTGACCCCTTCCCAGTTGGACCTGATCATCAGACAGGGTATGTTGGTCTCCATGCCCCTTTAAATGGGAAAACCATTCTTCCTTTCTCAGTCAGCCTCTATATTTGAGATCAGCCCTGGGAAATCTTCTAAAAAAAGCTTCTAGCAGCTGAGAAACCCCTAGTGCAGTTCTGCAGACCCAACAGGTTAGAAAGAGGCTCGAATAAGTAGCAGCCAAATATACAGATGCTGATCTAAACCCAAACTCCCTGGCTTTGAAGGTCTTTCCCCATCACTAGGTTCAAAGGAGGAGTGGTTCTTCTAACTAACTCCATAGCAGTTTCAACTGAACTAACATTCTGGGTTCCAGTTCCTACTGTGCCATGTGAAAAACGGCACCAGTGCAACCCAGAGCCAATCTGTAATGAATAATTCAACAGAACCTCACACAATCCATACCCATCTCTCCGCCCTGCTCAGCAGACGGCTTGAGGTAGGTCTCATATTACTAAGACTTCATTAGTTGTACAAAATACACTACAGCACATTTACTAGCAGGCTATGAAGTATCATAAATAATTAAAACCAAATTACACTTGTCAAGGATACGAACGAAGTGCATTTCGCAATGCGTTCTCCTTGCTTTTTTTAATTGTTTGCCTGCTTACAAATTGACAAGGGTTTTACGGAGTGGGTCAGAATTTGGAGTGCTTTGTGCTAAAGAGATCATGAGCCGATTCTTACCTTGCTCACCACTGATGTAAATCAGGAGTAAATTCCATTTACGTCAACAGAGTAATATCCATATGCCCCCAGTCTGAGATCAGCATCAGCAGCTAGAAGCATTATTAATCAGCAGTATTATTATTATTATCTGGCAGTTTGTAAAGTTCAGTAATTGGCACTTATTAGATCTTCCCCTTGATGAGACTCTAGTCATAATCCTTTGAGGGAAGGCACAAGAGCAGTCCAAAGTATTTTACAAACATTAATCAATCTCAGGACTTTATACAAAAAAGTACTATTGTATTCTAGAATCATGTGCCAAAAGAATGCCCCAGGAGAGTACATTGGGCTATTATTTTATAGACCTGCAGTAGTTTTCTGTAGTAAGAGGAGGTAGGTTAGTATTATTATTCCCATTTTATAAACCAGTAAGCTAAGGTACAGTGAGGTGAGAGGCCAGAGCTAGAGTTGCTGATTATCTGTCTTCTGCTATAATCACTAGATGACAGGGCTCACTCCATTCCGGGAAGTGAGAATTTATTGCCTTTACCCAGATACCGTCCCAGTATCTAGTTTCTCTGTTACTCTGTCTGTGTGTGTGTGCACAGACGCACAACTCTTCCTGTTCTCATGCATCCACCCGCATGCATTCCGATTTGGTAGAGGTTCACCTTCACTTTCCCTGGGTGCAAACAATGGCAGAGGGTACAGGGTGGTGAAGAAACATGCTCCAAAGTGCGCGCTTTCTCTCTCTCTGAAAAAGGAACTAAAGGAGTGCCAAGAGAGAAGTAACAATCATTTCTCCGGCACTGTCGCAAATGCCCTTGCAACAGGGACCTGCTGATTCTAACGCAGAGTGGGGTGTGGGCGTGCGGTGGGGTAGGGTAGGGTAGGGTAGGAGAGTTTGTTGGCAAATGAAGGTTGTGCAGAGATTTGGGCATCCTCCACCGCGGAGGAGGAGGAGCACATGTTGCCTGTCTGTGTGTAATGCGCCTGCTTCACGCTACCTTGCCCTTGTAAAAATCCAGACTCTACTTCTATATCCCTGGGCCTCTTCTTTTTCTTTTCATTTTTTTTTTCCACAAGTGTCTCCTAAAAGTCACTTCCACAAGTTAAAACACCTCCAGGGCACAAGCATCTCTTTGGGGGACTCCAGGGAGCCCAAGCGTGCGATCTCCTTTATCTCCCATTTCTGTTTGGCTCTTTAGATTCTAATGGTTTTGATGTTTTATTAATGGTCCCGTTCTCGTTCTCTTCGAGGCGGCTGGAGTCCTGCCTGTCACTGGGGATTGACAGCTAAACACCAGGAAAGGAGAGGGGGAGTAGCATTTAGCAACTGAAGCAAGGGTAGTAGGACTCTGGAATTCTATTCCCAGCTAAGCCGCTGACCTTGGGCAAAGTGCCGTGTGCCTCAGTTTCCCTATTTTGCAAAATGAATAATAATCCCCCACCTGCCCTTGCAAGGGACTTTTTCAGTTTTCTTGAATATCTTCAAAGAGCTTTGAGATTCTTGGATGAAAGATGTGACAGAAGTGCAAAATATTAATTAGCTTATTAAGAATTAATTAATTCCGCCAACAACTGCAAAAGAGATGGGGAAAAAATTATTTGTGAGTAGCTCAGAAGGTTGCACATATTCTGTCTTGCTCTTGCTGCTGGACTCCACTGGAAACTACTGCAAACAGGATTTGTTTTAGTTTATTGCTCTTTCCCCTAAGACTAAGGGTATGTCTATGCAGGGGGGGGAAAGGTGTGTTTCTATCTTGGCTTAAAACAGCAGCAAAGACAGAAGAGAGTTGGCTTTTTACGTTGCGTTTGCAGCTTGAGTTCATTCTAGAGTGACCAGATAGTAAATATGAAAAATCGGGACAGGGGCAGCGGGTAATAGGTGCCTATATAAGACAAAGCCTTGAATATCAGGACTGTCCCTATAAAATTGGGACATCTGATCAACTTATTTCAACCCCCTCCCCCCCCGCAAGCTGGTCTATGGGCTTTAAGTCAAGCTGCTAACCTCAACGGTTGTGTCTTCACTGCTTCTTTAACCTGAGTAAGAGCCCTTTCCCCCGTTTTCAGTGCAGACATGTCCTAAGACAAAAGAGGCACAGTGTTTAGGAGCTGGCTAGCTGTAATTTGGGAGGAAAAATCCCTGTTAAGCTATACTACAGCCTTCCCCAGTAATGTCCCCTCCACCAATGCAGAGAGCAAGGGCTTTGAACTCAAGTGTTCCCAGCTCTACCGTGATGTTGCCACATGCCATTGTGCAACAGGAGAGGACAAAGCTATTTAAGTTCTACATATATTATAATGTCACAGCACTACTGCAGCCAATCAGATAAGATTCAATGTTCAGGTATTTCTAACTCTTACACTAGTGCCCAAAGGCCCTAACCAAGATCAGAGCGTGACTGTGCAAGGTGCTGTACAAACACAGTGTAAGGTTATGTCTTCGCTGCCATTAAAGATAGTTTTGTTTAATTTTGTACAGCAAGAGTGCTAACTCATGTTAATTATCTCACTGTAAAACCATGCCTTTTTCAGCAAGGAAGCCACAGCTGACAAAGCAGACAGACAGACTTTTAAAGCAAGAAGGAACAGTCGTGATCCACTGCCTTGAGAGAGCCTTCAATTAAAAGCCAGCTTTTGTTAACCGTTACTCAGGTCATGTGGCATCTTACTCTGCAAATAGCATCACTGAAATAAATGGAACTATTTGCAAGGGCTTCCAGCAAAGTGCTTTCTAGGACCCCACCCCAAAATGTTTTCCTCGACTTGCTCACGTGTGTGAAAAATACAAACTGCCTGATCTCCATGAGGGTTTTATCACATGCTCGTTCACACTGGGTAAGAACACACCTTCACACAACACATAGTCAACCTGTGGAACTCCTTGCCAGAGGATATTGTGAAGACCAAGCCCATAACAGGGTTAAAAAAACCCTAGATAAATTCATGGAGGATAGATTCATCAATGGCTATTAGCCAGGACATGCAGGGATGGTGTTCCTAGTCTCTGTTTGCCAGAAGCTGGGAATGAGCAACAGGGGATGGATCACTTGATGATTACCTGGTCTGTTCATTCCCTCTGGGGTACCTGGCACTGGTAAAACAGGATAATGGGTTAGATGGACTTTTGGTCTGACCCAGTAGGACCATTCTTATGTTCTTTTTTCCTAGTGAAGACAAGACTAATGTGAGTAAGGTTAATAGGCAAGTGTTATCCTCACCTCTGAGTACCAGATGGGAAACTGAAGCACACATTGATGAAGTAACTTGCCAGAAGTATGTTTGTGGTACAGTCAGACTTTGAACCCCAGATCTCTAGAGTATCGAGGCAGTATTTTTACCACCCAACTATCCTTCTTTTTAATACGAGAACATTAAGTATCATCTGTCATCTCCTCCACAAAGCTTGCCCCAGTCGTGGCCCCAGTCCTGGCCTGCCTCCTAAGAAAACTTCCACTGCCAGCGCCGTCTCCTTCTCACTTGTCTTCCCCCTCAGTCAGATGCGCCCAATTATCTGCCAAAGCTGGTATCCTTGGCGCTCCCACTCTGCCCGCTGCCTCCTCCCCTCGCGCCTCGCACTGGAGGAACTTGCAGTTAGTACTGGGAGTGCGTTTGCTAGTGGAGGAGGAGGATCAAGGTGGCGGAGGCTCCTTTCAAAGGGAAGCTGAAGAGGTTTGGAAGAGAGGCGGGCCGGACGGCAGGCTTCCCCAGAACGTCTTAATAGAGTCACTTTCACACATCACTTGAAAGCCGCCTGACGACGTTCTCTCTTTAGCAAAGAAAATATTGTACAAGTTAATAGCCCTTCAGTCACAGACACATGCTGTCCCTTTGCACTCCAGTCCCGATAGGATTTTTTTTCCTGCTCCTTCTCAATTTCTTTTCATAGCATTACAGCACGTGCAGGAGCTGTGGTCCTCAGGACTGTGCCTTTGAGGGTCAACTTCCCAAACAGGGAATCTAGATTGCTTTTGCTGGTATCATTTATTTTTGCTCAATGAAGCAGACTATGCTATGCTGGCAAAAAAGGTTATTTTGCTGCTGTAACTGTCCACACGAGGCGTGTTCTGTGGAATAGCTATGCTCGCAAGGCTTTTATATGTAGACAAGGTTTAAGGCACTGAACAGAGACTCCTGAGATCTGGGTTGAGTTCCGGCTCTGCCACAGACTTGCTATGTGGCCTTGGGCAAGTCCTTTACTCTCTCGTTGGCTGAGTTCCTCCACCTGTGCACAATGGTCCAGTGCTTTTGGAAGGGGTGCTGCAGATCTGGGCTGAGCTACAAAGGAAGAGAGACTCATGGGGAGCCCAGTGTGAGAAGAGCAGGAGGTACTGCTGGTTGGAAATCCAGGGCAGTGCATAGATGGATGTGGAGAGCCCAGGATTAGACTAGCAGGAAGGTGTTACAGCTCTGGATTGAAGTGCAAAGGCAGAAAGGGGTGCAGGAATGGAAGGCAGGGCTGCTTCACGTCATAACTGGTAAGGGGAAGCCACTCAAGCAGATTACCCTTGTGCATTCCTTCTATCTCTAAGTGATAAACCCCTCTCTGTCAAGAGCAACATTTCACTGACAAGGTGTGTGTGCGTGTGTGGGAATCCCTTTCCCCCCTTCAGACAGATCAGATGAACAATCACCTGTGGCAGACAAACTTTCCAGGCCCATGCCAGTGATTCTGCAACCCCATAAAACTGCACCCAGGAGCAGCCCACAGACAAAGCCCTGGTGGGCTTTGCATGGTGCAGCTAGAAATATCTACGGAGCAGGGTTCTGTTTGCTTCCTTTCCTTTTAGCATATTCAAAACCTCTGTGCTCCCTCCCCCGCCTTCCCAGAAAGCAGCTCCCTCAGCGAATGCCCTCACCAGAGCCCAGCAATTGATTTAACCTCTGTTATCTCTCCGATTAGCCCAGCCATGGTACAGATACTTGGCTCTTATCAGCCCATTAAAGAGTCAAAGAATGCTGTTACCAGTTTTTTATCTCCAAAATGCACACAAAGCCCCGCTGATTATTCTATTAATTTGTTAATGAACCTGTCTTACCAGACAGATTCTCTGCTCCCTTGCAAGGGAGGGATGGGGAATTCAATCTTTAGGGGTCCAGCCCCTTGGCTCAGAAAGCTTTTAGCTTAGAACTACTCTAGGATCTGAAACAGAAGTTCTTCGCCCCCAGACATCTGCCAAGCAGATGCATGCAGTGCAGTGATTCAGGAACTGCTTCAGCATCATAAGACTGTAAGTCTGGTATACTGGTGAACAGCCATGTAGGAGAACAGACGTTATATCAGGGGTCTCAAACACGCAGTTATTTGCTGTGCAAAGTTCCCGCGCCCCTCACTCCCGGAGTTATTGCCTGTGGCCCTGAGCTCCCCTCCCACCCAGTGTGCTGCATCCCCACTCCTCTGCCTACCTCCAGGCACTTCCCGCAGCCAAACAGCTGTTTGGCAGCACTTAGTGCTTTCCAGGAAGGAGGGAAGAGGAGCGAGGAGCTACACACTCAGGGGAGGAGGTGGAAAAGAGGTGGGGCCTGGGCGGGCATTTGGAGAAGCGGTTGGAATAGGGTCAGGGAGGGGGTGGAGTTGGGGTGGGGACTTTGAGGAAGGGGTTGGAATTGGGGCAGGGAAGGGGTGAGACCATGACTCTAGGAGCTTGTTTGAGGGGAGAAAAAGCTCAAACATTGTGAGAGTTGGCACCACTTAAATGAAACACAGAGCTGCCCCTTTCCTCCCCACAGCGCAGACATTGCCTGTCAGTTTTCAACGGCTTACAGCAGAGGGCTGGGTGTCAGGGCTGCCGAGTTTTTTTCCCAGCTTTGCCACTGGTTCACTGTGGTCTTGGGCTTTGTCTTGACACCTTTCCATCCCCAGTTCACCCATCTGTAACATTCCTGGTGCATCAGACAATATGGCAAATACTCTGCTGTCATTGAGGGTTGGTTGGTGCAGAGGACAAGGGCAGCGAGGCAACCAGTTACAGCTTCACACTAAACCCAGCTCATGGGCTACTGGAGATGGGCTCCCCAAGGGGCCATGTCCCAGTGGAGACAAGTCAGAGCACAGCATGCTACTGGCACAGCTGCAGGGAGGTGGTACTAAACCTAGCTCTCCTGTCTCTATGCCTTCTGGGATCTCCCCAAAGCGGGGAGGTATGGATGGTTTCCTACCCCAAGAGAGCAGGGTAAGGCATAAATCTTCCCCATCATCTGTACCTCCAAAGAAAGGTACCAGAGAAGTGCTGAATAGTATTACTACAGTCAGAAAATACCATGAGAGTGGCTGTGGGCATTCTTGGGGCAATTTCTCCTGCTCCTCATGCAAAGGAGAAGTAAAAATCCTGTTTCAACAAAGAAGAGAGTGACAGAGATTCAAATTAGGATGCTGCCAAAGAGTGAGAGGAGAGAGAGACAAAAATATCTAGCACCATATTAAGAAAGGTCTGTCTATCACAAACGCTTTACACTTTCACTCGTGGTGAGGACAATTAATTGCCTCCCTGCCAGCCCCCTCACCCACTTCAGTCCTTCCAGAAAACTGTTTCCTTTTCTATTTATTTTAGGCAAAGATAGCTGTATGTTTAAGTATTTCTAAAGCTGCCAATTGCACAACAAATTAAATGCATAACCCCAGTGCACTCTGGGGAGGAATACATTATGGACAAAAGAAACCTGTCATCACACCCACACACAACATTGTTTACTTTGCACTCGTACACGACTCTGCTGTCACTGCGATCCGTGATTCCCAAGGGTGAAAGACAAAAGGTAGAGAATTTCCCAGCAGTTCAAAAAGTCCTCATCTGATGGCCACAAGTGTCATTTGTCCCCAAATCCCATGAGATTGCAGTGGGCTTGGATCGGGAAAGAAGCTACACACATGATCCAAACCAGCAAAGTCAAAACGCCCCGGGCTTCAAGGTGATCTGTCTGCAAACAGGCAATATGTCTGACTCATCAGCTGAACCAAAACGCTGGATCTGAACTCCTTAGCTTTTGGGGTCCTAAAAATCGAGACCCAAATATTGTGGTTTTGAACTGGTGCCTAGTAGAAATCAAATTAGGTTTCCAAAATTCAAAATCCTGCAGCAGGGAGTTATTTGGAAAGTTTCTCTCTCATTCTCTGCTGCCCCATTTACTGTTATTTTCACTTCTCCAGCTCAATCTGGGGCCCAAATTGTTCATCCTGTTTTCACGCTGAAAGTTCAGTGGGTTTGTTCTAAAAGCCAGAACTGATCGTACACAGTAACCTTGCTGGGGCTTAAACCTACGTAATGCACTTTAGAAAAACGTCAAAACCTCCCGTCAATTGTTGAATATCACTTTGACTCCATTGCTCTGCACAGCCTCATTTCCTCTTTACATTTTCACCCTCTATCCCAAGTCTTCTCCAGTGTTTTTCTTGAATCCTCAGTGGACTTGTTGAAGAAAGATTCCTTAAACGTGGCATTAAAATAGGGTGACAATATTTTCCCAAATGGAAAATGGGACACCCACGGGCTGCCTCGCCTCTTCCCCATGCAGCCAGCCCTAGCCGTCCCTGCCTCCCGCCCTCGTGGAACAAGCTCCAAGTCCCCTTTTTCCCCATGGGGCTGGTCCAGGCCCCCCAGCGTGAGGCCGTCCCAAGGCCTCCCTTCCGCCAGGCTCCTGAGCCCTCCCTCCAGCAAGGGCTGGCATTGCTGCTCTCCCCACTCCCCGCACATTCCTCCACACCCCACTAGTGGTAGCAACCCACTTTTTGCCAAAAAGTCAGGACAGCCAGGGCAGGGCTTAAAAACGGGACTGTCCAGGTCAAAGTGAGACATATGGTCACCCTATATTAGAAACAAAAACACTGGAGAACCAAGCTGAACCTCCTGGGGATGGGCTACTTGACCTCACAGGTCCAGTCCATCTGCAGTTGGCTATTATTCACCAAACCACAGTATGTACATAGATTGCAACAGGGGCAGAGACCATCTTTTTGTTCTGTGTCTGTGCAGCACCGAGCACAATGGGGCCCAGGTCCTTGCCCGGAGCTCCCAGATGCTACCCCAATACAAAACAATAAATACTGCTAATACGCAGTGGAGTCATGTGGCACTCATTGACACTGTGGGAAATCAGGGAGGGGAGGTGTCCTAGATCAGGGATAATCCTACAATCCCAAAGGAAGGACACCGAAAAGCCTATGATGTGTCGTTCAGGTAAAAAAATATAAAGGTAGCTGCCTTCACAGGAACTCAGTATGATCCAATGGCATTCGTCCTGCAGGATATGAGGCATGTTGAAACTCAGGCACTACACGTTCTCTTCTCAATGAGGGACCACTTCCCTCATCCCTGCCTGCACCTTTCTGTCCAGCAAGTGCTTGATATTTGAAACTAAAGGTTAAATACATGTGGCCATGAGGATAAAAGGCCACCGTCAATTACCGTGTCTGCTTGTCAACTGGAGTCAAGTTTTAATTATGGTGATTTGGTATTTTGGGAGGTGTGGTGTAAGAAGGGAGAGAGAGAGAATGTGGTGTGCATGTGTGTGTATGTGTGGGGTGTGTGGGTGCGTGTAGAGGGTGTTATATTCAGATGTTTATTTTGCACAAGCATTCCTCTAACCACATGGTGTACAATGCATCCCCTTTCCTCCATCCCCTTTTCGCTCACTTTCCTTTTGCTGCTATGTGATGATTCAGCAGAAATGGTGACTGTAAATGGTGACAGCCAAAAGCTGATGGCCAAAACATTTCCAAACAGTAGCAACACCAAAGTGAAAAAAATCCTCACCGCAGATTCCAGGAGCAGCCAGCTGCCAAAGGAATGTGCCCTTGTGCTCAGTCTCCTTTGCAAAGTTTGCTTATATGCCCCCTTTAAGCATTGGAAGGAGCTTCCAGCTCCCTGCCCCTGAGCCTCCGTCAGACCTGCACAGAGCACCTCCAGGCTCACTAAACCTTTATGCCCTTTGCCAGACCTGCCAGAATGGGGGCCCATTAGTGTCTATCACTCACGGTGTGGGGCAGGATGTGTTTTCTGATGCAATTTTTAAACTACATGGAAATATTGTATTTCCCCCAGCATCACACAGGCAGACGTTCATTCACAGAACTGCCCACCCACACTTTTGTGTTCAGCTGACTATCCACCGGGGCGCTCAAATCTTTTTCAGAGTCACGGCTTCCCCCATCCTGCAAGCACGGCCTATCTTCTTTGTTCAGACATGCACACATTGACATTTAGCAGTATGGAAATGCAGAGTTTGCTTGTGACCGGTTTACCAGACCATCCAGATCATTCAGTATCAGTGACCTGTCCTCTTTGATATCTACCAATGCTCCGATTTTTGCCTTCTCTGCAAACGTTTACTTACAGCAACACGCCCCATGTACTCACATACCCGCCACGCTGCTCTGACACATACAGAAACTCAGAGCAGCACCAACACACTGACCATCACGTACACACGACGGCCCAGACTCACATCCACAGCTACCTCCTCTCAGCCTTTTGTAAGAATTAACTATTTAAAATTCGAAGAGTGCTAATCGCAGCAGCCCGGGCTGGGTTCTCATTAGCCAGGATCAATTTCTGTTGACTATTCGCCTCCAGGGGCGGATGTGGACAGAATGAGTGGATGATTTCTCTCTTGCTGTGCCAAAGATAATGAGTGGCTGCTGCTATTGTAGTGTAGTCACTCTCCTGTAATCAGTCAAAATAACAAGCAACGGCAACTTCTAGGGACGCGGGCTATTCTACATAAATATACATGGACAGTCAGTCATGCCAATGGACTCACATCTCAATGAGCCATGGCCATGGCTCAGTCCTCCCCTAACTGTGAAAAAATCCACAGCCCTGGAATTAGTTTAGAGTCTTTAAGGCACATCACAGCCATGCTGGGGAGGCTCCAGATATACGATTATGATGATATCTACCCACACAGTCCCAAAGCTTTAAGAGTCCATCATCCCCAAAGCAGCACTTCCATGGAATAACACTGAGCTCCTCTAAAAACCAATAATGAGATGCTTCCTTCAGGGGAGCTGGGATTCTGAGGCCTGTGCAAATACAGCTAGTTGGGGAATGATTTTATTTTTCCTGGGGATTTTTTTCCCTCTCATTTTTGTTGACTTTTTTTTCTAAAAGTTTCAGGAAGAGAAGAGGATGCTTGACAGACTCACTCCTCCAAGGCAGTCCATACAAACAAACAAGCCAATCTGATAGCACCATCAATTCTTAGCAAGGGAACACAACACAGTCAACTCAACTGTCATCTCACTGGCAATGTTATTTAGTACCCGCCCTCTCTGCACCAGCTCAACTGCTCAGAGCCTCAGGATTTGGTTATATGTAGCCAGCTGGCAGGAGTTTAGGAGGACTCTCCTTTTGCCGCTGGGGCAAAGCATCCCACCTACAATGAGTTTTGACCAGAAACCTGCCCTCACCCCTGCACCGACCTCCATTAGCCTCATTCAAAGATAGTACTGAAGAAAGATGTTCAACACAACTTATCCCTAAGAGGTATCACAAGTGAGATTAAGCACCAGAAAGTCTGAGGAGGGAGTGGGGGGGAATAGGGAAACCTTTCTGATATTGACAAAGCACTGCGCATAAGTCAGAGATCTTTAGAGTGAAGTGATCTATGTTAAATTACCTTGCTCAGGAGCTCCCGGTATTGGAGATCTCCATGCCTGGAGCCATAAACAACAGTTTGGGCAGTAACTGGCCTAACTCATTGGGAAATGTAGCTAAATCAGCATGCAAAATACAGGCCCTAATTAAAGAGCTGACTCTGTGAGACAGAGAGAGGAGAGCATGGATGGGGAAAAAGGAACTTTATGCAATTAGAGTGGACAGTGTTTCCCCAGTGAGTCAATGAGCAGGTAGCCATGGAGTTGTAAGCATGTCACCCTGGGGATGCAGGAGGATGACTCACCCATGTGATGATGCAAACCACATGTCATCTAGGGACAGAGAGGGATAAGTGAATGTCATTTCCAATCAGGCCTCACACAGGCAGGTCGCAGGACAGCAGGAAAATGAGAATTGGCAGGAGCCTTCACCGAATGACCAAGCAAACCTATTTTTGCTCCTTATCAGCAATTAGGCGAAGAAATTAAACTGGCACCTTCTTAACAGCCTGCTGTCACCCAGGTGGATGAAAGTATTCTCCTTCCTGAGCCTGGAGATAACAGCAGGACCATACTCATTAACGGCCAGGATCTGAAAGCACTTCACCCATATGAACGTAGTCCCAACAGTGCTGCGAGGTGGGGAAGATCATCCCTGTTTCACAGTTGGGGAAACCGAGGCACGGAGCAGGGACATGCCTTGCCCAAGATCAGACAATAAATCTGTGCCAGAGCCAGTAATGGAATATAAGGCCTAATTCTATTTGCCATAGGATATGAGTAACTCCCAGCTTTTTCAGCTGGATCTATTGTTGTTGTTGGGTTTTTTTTAATGCTGGTTATTGATTTCAACCAAGAGGCTGCCATGAGGGATGTGAGGTTTTTCTCCTGCTACGGTGAATTGGCAAGAGCAGAAAGAGATTAAGGGCTGCTTTATCTCCCATTGTTCATCAACAGGGTTATATTAGGAGGGACCGAGGAAGCTAGCAGAGTTTGAGGTTTTTTTGCAGGTTTGCGGTTTGTAGAAACTTTTCAAATTTGTGAATCTTCCCCTGACCTCTTCTGTGATTTAAATCTATAAATCTATATGTGCCTTCCCAGGAGGAATTCATCTCAGAAAAAAAAACAATGCAAAGTTTAGGTGTATGTAGGTAGTGTGTGTGTGCCTATACATGTGTGTATACAAACACACAATTTTAATAGGAGTTACTCAGATCTAACAGTGGGAAAATTAGGTCTTAGGCATCCTGACTCCCAGACCTCTGTTCTAACCATTAATCTCTGAAGTGTTGCAGCGTGCTATTAAACAGGTGCTCCATCCCACCCCAGTCCCAGGTAATAATCTCTCTTTAGAGAGGAGACAGTCGAGAAAGCTGTATCCTGTTCAGTTCTATTCTGGTTCCCACAGCACATCCATGGTGCAATCTGAGAGCCTAGACACATGCTATATAAATACAAGACACTAGTAATAAAAATCCAAGACGTGGGAACTCAGTTTGCCTAATTCTGAATCCACTCCAAAAATCATACGGTTGAATGTTCAATTTCAATAGGAGTGTTAATGGTTTCACGTGCCAATCAAGAGACCCAGAAAAGAATAGCAGAATAAGGGAGAGGGGAAACTCCTAAGAAAGGAAAAAAACCAAAACAACACAGCATATATGTGTTCATATATACACACAAATGGGGCCCAATGGAGAAAAACTAAAAGCCTGGAAGTTTTTCCTTGTGGCCTTGTGTGAAAACTACAAACTACCTTGTTTTCTCTAGTCAAGAACAACCCCTGTCCCCCCGCTCCTAGTGAAGACCCAGAGAGATAAAGTGACTTGCTCAAGTTCACCCATTAGACTAGTGGCAGACATGTCACATGGGAACAGAACCCCGGACAGAGAGACAGCCTGGTGCTGTACCCATTAGATCAGACTGCCTCCCCAATCACTGTTGACAACACTGCTTATTAAAGGGAGCGGAGAAGGAAAAGATTCATGAATTGGAACCGATTCTGCAAACTCCTCAAAGTAATTTGAGAGATTTGCAGAAGCCCACTAGTTTGTCCATCTTTAGCAGAAGCACTACTGATGAATAAAGGGGGAATCTAGCAGCCAAGACTGTCCATCATTTCACCAAGGAGGAGGAGTGGGGGGACAAAGAGAGGCCTGAAGGCAGCCTGCATGCTGAAAATCAATAACTAGTATTAAAAAATGGATCCATTTCCCATTGGAACAGACAACTCAGGGCTTTGCCATAATTCTGAGGAACAGTCAATATTTACTGTGAGTGTCTCAAGTAAAGATTGAACTTCGATTTACTGAGCCCATTATTGTGCGTTAATAATATGCCAATTGATTATTAAACCATATTTACAGAGGTTATGAAAAATGGGCTGGGAAAAGCAAGGGTCTCTGATGCAGGGTAATGATAACTAGGGAATGTAATTGCACAAGGCTGCATTAGCCAAACTATCTTCATGTTGTTAAAACACATTTTATGAAGGCACTAAACCAAGCCAGAAAGGGAGATTACCCGGGATGAGTCACAGCACTTGGGTAACACGACACGTTTCAGCGCAGTGCCCCACTGCATGCGACTGTTTATTCATTTGTATGATGGCTGTGCCTCAGGGCTCCAATTTGGATCATGGCCCCATTGTGTTAGGCGCTGTACGTACACAACAACTGACTGGCCCTGCCCTAAAGAGAGCGCAATCTAAATGTGCACGACAGAAAAAGCATGGGAAGGGAAACTGAGGCACTGAGCAGTCAACTGATGCACCCAAGGTCACAAAGAGAGTCCGGTGGCATGGCCAAGAATTAAACCCAAATTTCCAGAGTCCTGACCCCGGCCTTAACCAGCCTTCTATGTATACTCCTGTGACTACATAGCTAGTAATGAGCTGCACCTGAAGGCTGTGTGCTTTCTCTAGCTACTCCAACTCTCACGTGGACCTCGGAGATGGATGTAAAATTCAATGTACAAACTGTTGTTGTTAGTTTGACACCAATAATTGCCTCAACAAAGTGTAAACTAACCGTGCACAATAGCTTAAGCAAATTTGCCACAAGGCATGTGTGAAATCGGCTCGCTTTTTGTTCTGTGAATTTTCACTTGCAAGTTGCCAAACACGTCAGATTTGAGTGCTGCATCTTTCTGCAACAAAGCTAAAATAACCAAATGGACGTCTCTCCTATTGGAATAACTCGGGCACCATGCAATCCTGATTATGCAGTCTGTGCCCTGCTGCATTTTTTGCAGCTGGGAGAGCTTACAGGAGCTGCAAAGTGTTCAGAAATGGCACGTTGCTGAAATGTGCATTGGGCATCTTTGCCTTTTTAGATTTTTTGGTATGCGCCCACAAATGTCACTTCTTGCAACATGTTCAGCAAAACCATCAATGTTCATATTGAAATATACAGGAAAACGTCAATTTTTGCGTGCTTTTTGCATGTTAAGTCATGCTCCTTTTACAGAAAAACTAGAAAAGGGAATTGTTTTGTCAAACCTGCCCCACCGCCCCATCTGGAACTTTGAGCTTTGCATTTGTTGTTAATTTTGGGCACACTTCCCCCAACAGTTCGACTGAAACCTCCTTTTGAAACAAAACTCTCGCTGCTGAGGGACAGGATATCAATTACTGTGAGGTCCAATGCAATAGTTCACACCAGGTGACTGTTTCATAGTGATGGGAATGGCTCCAATTTGGAACAGTATGCCCTACCACAGCTCTTCAGTGCATTGCTACTCTCCAGGCATTTACACTCTTGTTTGCTTGTGGCACAGGCTACAGGGAAATTTTGAACACTCCAAGATCTGGGCTATCGAAATACAGGCTGTTGGTCTGCCCGCTACCGAAGACAGAGGTCTCTTACAAATCCAGATCTGGATATGGAGTTGGAACTTTCCCAAAGCTCAGCCTCATTTGGATCCAGGGATTCGGTTCATGCCCATGTCCTAACAAACACATTGCAAAGCTAAAGCATTGGGAACCTGTAGAGCTGCATTTTGTACTCTCTGGCACACACATTAATTTGGCCACACATTAAATAAACCTATTATTCCCAGGCTATTAGGTACCTTTTAAATACAGCAGATAAAAATATAGAGAGATCTAAAGCAAAGCTTAAAAAAAACAGGAAATTAAAATTAAATTCAGACCCAGTCGGCATTATCACTTCCAAAGGGGAGTATCTGCAGGGAGAATGGTTTTCCTGAATTATTTGAAAGTTGGTTTTAATTTTTCTCAGCCTCTGCACCACATGCCATTTCTGCTCGTATCTTATCCCTGTATCATGCCCCCATAAATCATAGCAGAGCCATAGTTCTCTGCTTATGAGTTTGATAACACCCCCATAAGGAGGGGAAGGGGCTCATAACTCATGCCCCATGCTCTCAAAGGCAGTGGGGTTTCGTAGGTGGTGAAGGTTGGAGAGAGATGTCTTCAAGATGACATTTGGAAGAAGAGAAACGATCCCCTAGTCCTGCTGTGTTCCCACCTGATCTTCACACTCAAGGACTTTGTGCTGCCCCACTGAAATCAATGGGAGTTTTCCATATGGCTCCAGTGGGAACAGAATTGAGCCCCTGGATGCTCCAAAGAGAGACAGAATCCCACAAGGGTTCCGTCATTGTTCCCTGGACAAAAAGCAATTCTGAACCCCAAACTTAGCCATCAGTTAAACTCTGGCACATGAGCAAGAATTACTGTAATGACATATCTACTCCCAGTGTGACTCCAAAAATCCTATAGGCTTCCAAGTCATTGTCTATTTTTATGGCTTGAATCTGGAAAATACTCTGCTCTTCTATAAGCACCTTCCGTCAGAGGATTTCAAAGCACTTAGCAAAGTAACAGATTCAGCCTCACCTTTTATTAATCCCAGTTCAAGAAACTGAGGCCTGGAAAAGTTGAAGAGAACATCAATGGGGGAAATTAAAATTGGACCCAGGAGACCTGGTTCCCAGGCCTATGCTCTGACCATTATATCAGATTTCCCTCCCAGAGCTGGGAATAGAACCCAGGAGTCCTGGCACTCAGTCCCCAGCTGTAATTAGAACCTCTCATCACAGCCATCATTATTTTTCTCATCTCTAGCTGCATCCTGTCCCTAAAGTCCTGGGCTTGTCTGTCCTCTTCCTCCTCCTCCCAACACCGTCGGGAGGCTTCAGGAGGGAACTAGCCAGGATGAGCACTTGAGAGATACATGAACTTGTTTTCAGAATATGACTTTTTTTGCGGTGTTTGATGGAGTGGCAAAGTTTCCCTTGGAAGAGGCTGCTCTGCGGCAGCAGCTGCTGGAGGGAAGGTGACAGATAGGATACCGGATAGCTTCCGTTTACCTCTCCTGTCTGGCTGACTGCAGCCGGCATGAAGATAATCTATGAGCAGTAATGTGCATCAGCACTGCTCTCTCCCCTGTATAAATCAGGAGGGCGAAGGCTTATTGAAAACAGTTCTTCTGGTGCTTGCCTCCTTCACGCCCACAGTACTATCCATCTGGCGCTGAAGGTCACACCAGCCTCACAGGAGGGGATAATCACTAGGTGAGGTGGAGGAGTTCGCTTTATCATTTTCAGGGTGAAACGAAAGCTTTCTCAGAACCAGATCAAGAGATCTGGGGTCCAGCTTTTTGCACAGCTTTGCACAAGAGGCTGTGTGGTCCAATGGGCACAGCACCGGTCTAGGTCTTATAAGAGCAGGGCTCTGTTCCTAACTCCCCCACTACCTTACTGCGTGACGTTGGTCAAGTCACTTCCCCACGTTGTGCATTCGTTTCTCTTCCTACGCTGTCTGTCAAAAAAGCTCTTTAGAGCAGGGCTGACTCTTAGCACGACTATATATAGCACCTAGCACCACAGGGCTCCTAGAGAGTCAGGCCAATGTAAACACAAACTCAAAATAATATCCATGCCTCAGTTTCCCCATCTATAAAGTAAAGGCATTACTGAGCTATCTACAACTGAGGGAGGGCGTAAAGATTGTCCATTAGTGTTTGCACAGCTGGAAGCCACACCACTTTTATTTAGGCATCTCACTGGAATCAGCAGCCCATCTTGAGGTGAATGGGTCTGATGACATTGTCCTCGGGGCCTACTCAGAGGCCACATTCTGCCTTTGAGCTCTGAGTAATCCCCTTTCCCTGCCAACTGAGATCAGTGGGAGACTGCTGGGGAAGGAGGGAGGCGTACTTCTGGGAACACAGATGCCAACTACTGGACCACCAGAGCTGTGAATTTGATTCTCTCACTCCACAGAACCAGTCTGCCCAGCTCGGGCATTACAGCAACTGGCGGGACAGCAGCACAGCGGGTTAGATAACATGGCTCAGACAGACGGATGCAGAAAGAGGAATGGGCAGACGGATGGCAGACAGGGAGGCCACAGAATGGCCCTGGGCTGGAAGGCAGTGAGAGGAGTAAGCTGGTCGTGCCCTCTGTACGGAGCTTTGCTCACGCGTTCCCCAGGCAGCTCGCTGAGGAGCTGAGTCTCAGATGCTGTGATTTATCAGCCCCAATGACACAGCCAATAATCTCATCCCTCTTCCCGACACGGCGCTGGCGTGGCCGTGATGGAGCACCCAGTCAGACCGCATTTAACAGGCCATGACGTGCGACTGACGGGAGCAGGGGCTTCGCGACGGCACAGCCTGGCGGCCCATCGACTTTGCGGACGCCTCTGTCCCCTCCTCTAGCCAAACTAGGCTCCTCAGGTCCAGTCCTCTCTCTTACCCTCCTCTCCTTGGCCCCTGCTGCTCTCCCCTCCTCCTTAGCGCCCATCTCAAGCTCCCTCCTGGCCCGATAAGCTTTGTAACAGCTCTAATTTATCTGCTGCACAACTTAATTAAAGTCATCGCCAAGGAAGAGCTGATCAAGTAATTGACCCAGCTTTGGATCGTTTTCCTTCCCCCGCCCCAGCCAGGAACGACCCTGCAGTGCAGTCTGGGTTGGATTTGGCTTTTATGTCTCCAGACATGGGCTATTTGTTTTTCCTACAGGACCCTGCAAGCCACAGCCACTCTCGTGGGGAACCTCTTGGGTCTCCAGTTCATTATTTTCTAGATTTAAGGCTCACCCTCCCTACCCCTTCACTCCTTATCTCTCGCCTCTCTGCTCACCTCCTACACACACAAACAGGGAACAGGGGACCAGTTGAGATCAAATAAACAGGCTCAAACTTTGCCCATTGGTTTGAACCAGACCCTCAATGGTTGGGGGCAGGGGGTAGTCGATAACGAAGACTGACTCAAGCTTTTGTTCTTCATTTCCATGCCGTTCTCCCCGCTTCGAACCAAAAAGTCCATCTGGAATAGCCCTGCAGTGTTCTCATCTCCTGCCTCCCCCAGACCTCAACTAGTGAAAGCAAAGGGGAAGAAGAGGGGGAAAAGAAAGAGGGAGGAAAGGTAAAAAGCTATGTGTAACAACTACAAATGAGATGACTAAGTCCTGTCTACACTACAGAGCTATGCTGATGTAAGACAGCTTATGTCGACGTAACTCTGTCAGTGTCTACACAAAAATGTCCCCCCTGCCCCTGATTTAACTCTCCCATGATACTGACTGTCTCCATGAGTGGCAGAGTGCTTAGGTCAATGTAGTTAGGTTGACTTCCATCGACTGGTGCTGCCTTTACAAACCATCCCACAATGCTCCACCCTGGCAGTCAAACCGGTGCCTGTGCTCCTTGATGACACATGGCATGTAGTGTGGACGTGTAAAACCCATTCAGTTCCTGCGGGGGCAGTACATTGACATAACCTACGTTGACTTAATTTTGTAGTGTAGACTTGTTCTAAGTAGTTTGCGGCATGCTTCACTCATCCCCCAGCAAGCAGGGAGGTATGACATGGTAGCAGTGTTGTAGATGAGGTAAAGGCATTTTCAGTGAGGCGTCAAAGACATGCAGAGAGACAGTCGGCAGAACCAAGGAGGACTCCTTGCTACCACCGTGAAAACGGGTCATCCGTTCACAGAGGGCCAGCAGCACCCGAACCTTCCAGCCACTGAGCTTCCTCTGTTCATTATTATTAATATTGCAGAAGCACCTACTCATCCCAGACGAGATCAAATCTGTGCCATGCTAGATGTAGTACATACACATAGTGAGAGACCATCCCAGCCCTGAAGAGCTTGCAGCCTAATTAGGTAAGAGAGAAATGACGGGTAGGGAACTGAGTCAGAGAGAGGTGAAGTGACTTGCCCAAGGTCACACAACAGGTCAGTGGCAGAGTCACACTGCCTCTCCTTAGCTGTTCCAGTCTCCATAGATTTCCTTTGGGCCATCAAGCACCCACAAAGCCAGTCAGAACATTAGCTCTCTTCCACATGTTACTCTGTAAACAAAACCTTTCAGTTGTTGACTCCCTGGTGGGCAGCCATGGCCCACTTTTGCTATAGGGACATGGTGAGTTTGCAGTGGCATCTTTATGGGAAACCCTCAGGGGACTGAGAAACCCAGACCTAGTTACTTCTGACATTTTGGCCCTGCCGTTCAAAGCCATAATTGGTACCTGCTTCAGGAAAAACTCCCGAATCAATAAGCATTTGTCCTTGGTATCCATGGCACGTTGGTGCCTCTGGATTCTCCGAGCCTGTTGCAAATCTATTTTTCTCCTTTCTCCAGCATCATCACTTAGGCGAGGGGCTGAGATAAACCTCTAAACCCCCTTTTCTCAGCTCTCCCAATCGATAACCAGCCCTCTGCTAATGACCTTTCCATCCCCCTTGTGGAGTGGATCAGTCAGAGAGCAGAGCTGAGCTAGGAGCCTACTCATCCCTTCTTGGACACTGACTAATCACTGCCATTAGATGCAGAATTACAGACAGAGGAGGATGATAGAGAAAGGACTGACCCGATGTCTAATGCAACTGATGACCAAGTGTCCATGGGCCGCTGCAATGCTAAAGGAATTCTAATGTACCTCAGGGCCAGGCATTTCAAAGCCTTTCACAGCTCCCTGTCTACACCTGCCTGCAGCCGATTAGAAACCCCCTCTTGAGCGCTGCTCAGGCAACGAAGCCTCCTCACTGGGTGGAGCAACCTGGGAAAAGAGAGGTTGCAATGGGTCGGCAAAGCCATCATGTCTTGCATCAGCCCTACCTGTCTGGGTTGGTCTCAAGCAGCAGCACTGTGCTCCGTCCCTCAGATTAATTTCAGAGGTTCCATTACAATTCAAAGCATGCCAGCACTCTTTTCTCATAGCTGGCCTGTTCATTTAATTACCTGGGGACTTGGAGAATGAGGGGGAAGTGCATGAAGCTGCCACTATGGGTTAGAAAAGTCACTGCATAAAGACAGCCCTTTCTGCTCCACCCATCAGAGCCCTGGGTGTCTGAGCCCTACAGAACCACGTGATATGAGGACAAAGTAAGTTTGGGGGGCTGCAAACTGCAGAACAAGGGCACGAGGCAGTGAACTGGATTCTAATATGGCTCACGCATCACTGACCCAGCTGTCCTGACTGCAGAATCTTTGGCACGGGTCAGAGGTTGACAGAGATTTTGCTGGGTTTCCAGAGCCTAGGACATAACTGTGACAGCAGAGAGATTGTTCTGGAGTAGTAAAGGGAGCAGAGTGGCTCTGAAAGTCGCTGGGAGGAAACAGGCACAGATCACCACTAGGTGGCTTTTACAGCTGGTTTTCTGATTCCACCAGCACCCCAGATCTGGTTGCTTTGGCTGCTGCTGTTTTCCTCCCTCCTCAAACCCCAGGCCAGAGACTCCCCTTTTATGTAAAGCAACCTGGTCAGGAAAATTCCAGCTGATCTCCATGCACGGCCAAGGCAGCAGATTGCCTTCTCTGCTAGGTCCTTCTCTGAGTTTGCAGATCTGGACTCCTGCCAGTCACAACCTGCCTTATGCGCCAACCCAGGTTTATATTTGCAGGGGGGCTTTGTGCCTTATTGCTGGGTTTTCAGTAAGAAAAAAAACCTGTCCAACAGCATGATACAGTCGCTGCAATTAGCATTATGAACTCATCAACATCAATGGGCATCTTTCCATTGACTTCAAGGAGCTTTAGTGAGGAAGAATCAGTGTGCATTGTACACGACTATTCGGCTGTACACACAGCTTAGCTGAAAAGGTTATGGCAAAGAAATGCAATGTAACATTACTCTGCACTTCTGCAGATCCCATAGCACTACGCAGGCATATTCTGATACACACTGACTCACCACCCACACAACTCCACTGATTTTAGTAGTCTTGCTTGTGCGGTGAGGGGTTACCTACCAGGAACCAGGGTATGAGAACCTTGCCTAATACATGAAGCCTCATAATCCCCCTGTGAAATAAATAAGTATCCATTGTCATGAGGGTTCATGCAATTGGCTCTTTCCTCTCCTGATAAAGTAACACAGAGTATTAAAATAGCAATGTAAAAGCAGAGATGGGTACAAGCCAGGGAGTGGTCTCAGAACTTAGGGGGCTGCCAGGGCATGGAGGTTTGGGATCCAAGGTTCTGGTGTGATCTCATTGCCAGTGATCCAAACTACCAGATCTTCTCTCAGTTCCATTGAAGGCAGGCCAAGAAAGTTCAGATCAAATAAGGACTGATCCAAACATTTGCCCCAGTCTTGAAATGATTTCCCCGAAGTCTGAAAAAGTGTGAACAGCAATCTTTCTTCCCTTCCCTGCCTCCCTTTCCCAATGTTTTCATAGTGTTACCTGCCTGCCTCTCTATCAGCACTTGTCCTAAATGGGCTAAAATAGCTCAAGCAAAGACATTCTGCTAAGACCTACAGATTCACTGGGAGCAGGAGGTATCTGGAATCCAGAAATAAAACTGGCCTGTAGGCCTTCCAGGCCAAGGTTACAGCTCTACAAGGTTCAGTGAAGTTTTTGAAGTGAATCCCTGAGATTCCTGAGATTCTCCCCTCACTGCAAATGGGATGAGCTACAGATATCGGCTTGCACAGAGCTTTCAGATTGTTCAGATCCGGAGTGTTGGTTTGCATCCTTTCCTGCTCCTCACTAGGTCAGTTCATGTCACTCAGAGTAAGAGTGAAGAACTACCACTGAAATGTGCTTTGAAGATCAAGACGGAATGGAGAGCATGTCTTTGTCAGGCTGGGAAATGACTGATCACTGATTTCAAAGGCAATTAAGCCACCTCCTCCTTCCCTATCTGGTAACCTCCTTTACCGCCTACCCCTCTCCTATCCACCCCCAGGCCTTCCTCCCAAAAGTTTCCAGCGGGCTTCTCAAATTAACCTTAAATCCCACACAATTGTTTCCTTCATATCACTGTGGAGGGAGGGATCCTCACTTCTCCTGACTTCTCTCCGAATTTTTCAGGCAATGGCATTTCCAGACCATGACAGGAGACTTACAGAATTAAAAATAATAAATAATAATAATAATAAAAATCTACTCAGCACTGAATCCTCTCTTTCACCACGGTAAATATCAGCACAGCTACTCTTCTACATCCAGCCCCTGCCACAAAGAGAACGGCCAGGGATGTCACTCCCGCCTTGGGCACTGCACTAATAAGTTGGAAGTGGGGGAGTGAAGGGGGATATTTTGTGGGAAAGGAATGCAGGAGGTATTTTCTAGAATAAAATATATATCTCAGGAGCAATGTCACAGAGGCTCAGGTAACAGAGAGATGAGTGAGACACAATTGCCTAGACAGAGAGAGATCAGACAGCCAGACTGGATGAGAAAGAGAGAGAGACAGAGATTTACAGGATCTTTTATGTAGAAGGATCCTAAAGTGCTTTACAAACTATAGTATAAACAGGGATCACACTCAGAAATGCAGCCACCTCTGGGGGGACACATGCCTTCTTTAACAGAGCACTGGGCAGCTGGAAGAACACAGTATCTGACAACAGCTACAGGAGAATTTAGGGAGGTAGAATTACCCCATACAGAAATATCTAGGCCATAACAGCTTCCTCCACAAACCTACCATGGCAGCTGCATAGCCAGGACCTCTGTCCTAGGTCTCACCTCAAGCAGCCCAGCCCATTTATTTCTTTCTCTTCCAAACCTGCGCCAGGCGGTTGGTCCCACATTGACTCAGAAGGGCAGAATAAAAACCCACCGTGCCATCCCAACCCACAGCACCCTGGAATGTCTACAGGACGCTCTCATCCAAGTCGAGAGAAGTTTTCCACATACAGCCAAGGGGCAGAACCAACTCCCCTTCGCCCTGGGTGGGAGGCAGCCCTTTGGAAGTACAAAACAGGAACGTCCTCTCCAAGGCATACGGAATCCTTGGTCTTTTTGCAAAGATGGCCAGCAGGGAATGGCAATTAGTGGCAATACTCTTTATGGTTCCTCTGACATGGAGGTCTGTCTGCTAGGGTTTGGACAGAGACCCACCAATGCTTTCCACACATCCCTGAGATGGCCATGCCTTTTTGTTACTTGTGACCTGAGAATATTTGAAACAGTAGAAGACAGGCAGTCAATATCCATTTCTGGAACCCCGAGCCAATTGCCTCCCAATAACCAATTGATAGTTGTTGACATAATATACAGAAGTGAGTTTATTCTCTGCTTGATTGGGACGTACTTAATTAACATTAATGGGGCGCATGCATAGGGATTGAGACGCAAATACGAACTCCAAAGTATATTAAATCTAAAGAATTACTGCAGACTTTCTGGCCTAATTACAGTGCATTGTTGAAATACCACTTAAACATAGTGATTATTAAAAGCATATTATTGATTGAGGTTTAACTGCTATGCAAATAAGTCTAATAGAAGCAAACTGAGCTACAAATTCATTACCTTGCTGTAAATCCTTGATAAATATGTTTTCATGAATCAGTTTGTTGTTTATGATACAATAAAAGTTTATTAAGCCACAATTAATTGCATATTTGGGGAACCTTTATTGAAAGCTCCCTTCGTTCGCTGCCAGCACAGGAACTATGCCAGGCATCCTTCATAGCCACTTTGCAGGCTTCTTTCCTCCCTCGTGAGTGGTTGAGAGCAGGTGCTTCTCACAGCTTGCTCTAAATCAAACTCCACTCACTGTTCAGAGTCAAAAAGTCACCCCAGACTGGAGTCTGGCTTTATTAAGAAATTAACAATGAACAAAGTTCAGTTCATACTCTCTCTCCGGCCCTGGCTCTTCCTCAAATTCCTCTTTCAGTTCTGCTCTGCCCGCACCCTAGATCATCTCTTCCCAGCTAACCAGTTCTGAGTAGGGTAACAAGCCACCTGCCCACAGAGAGTCAGCAGAATCCATTTAGCCCATTCCTAATTCAATAACAAGTGCTTGTGTAGCTTGGAGGTCATGCCTAGTATGAATCTTAGTGTAGAAAGTATTGTGAGAGGCATAGGTTAGGTCACACTCTCTATTGAAAGTGACTGTGACTAGACCTATTTAGAGTCCTGCCTGCTATGTTTTATCTGCATAGACATTTTAACCTTGGTGCACACACCATACAGGAATTTTATTATATATACTTAATATGCCGCAAGGATGTGGAGTCATCACAGACTGCAGCACACACACGGTCCCGCATTCACATCCCTACTGGGTCTCACAGGCAAGTTTGCACTTTGTCCTGAACGACCAAGACTGATGGAGAGTTTAGTTTAGTTTGTGCAACAATATCAGGAAAGGAAACGCTGAATCAATCTATCGGAGAAAAATTAATGCTCTCATTAGAAAGCTTAATTATTAACATCAGCCTCCGGTTATTTCCCTTGACATTAATTTCATTTCTGACTTCAGAGCAATTGCTCTTCTCAAACCGGCACAGCTCACAACAGGTGTTGGCTGTCTCTGGAATGTTTACAGCTTTACACATGGCTAAGTGCTGATCAAACAGCCTTCTTGGGAACCCATCTCCTCCTCTTCCCGCGACACAAGACACTGTTGGTTCATTCATGTAGAAGTACAGACCTTATTTTGAGAGAGCAAACCCTGCTATGGAGCCCTATGGACCCTTTCTCCCCAACTGCCCTAACAGACACACTTGTATGCTTACACACTCGTACTGCAGATTCTGTCCTCCTTGTCTCACCTACCAAGCCTCATATGTAAAGGACCCTGTCTCACCCACTGCACTGACATTCACATGCATCCCATGGTCCTGGAGCCCCTGCCTCCTTCATCTCACACAGACCTGTTTAGCCAGTCACACAACCAGCACACAGTACTACAGTCCCACGCTGTCTCCCACCCACACTCTACATTTTCTGTGTCTTCCCCTCCTACACGCACGCACACACACACACACACACACACACACACACAGAGGTGCTGACTCCATGGGTGCTTTGGGACTGGAGCACCCACGGCAAAAAAAATAGTGGGTGCTCAGCACTGACTGGTGGCCCTGTCAATCAACTCCTCTCTCTTCCTCCCAGTGCCTCCTGCCCGCCGTGGATCACTGTTCAGTGGCTTGCAGGAGGCTGGGGGGCGGTGGGTGGAGGAGCAGGGGCAGGAAAAAACGGAGCGAGGTTGGGTTTTGCAGAACTGGAGGTGGGCATTTTGCATTCACCTCCCCCGAGATATTCCCCAAAAATACAGTTTCACAGTCTACTCTGAAAGGACTGGGCCACTGTCTGCTGATGCCTTATTACATGAGGTCAAGATCAAAGGCCCAAGCTGTATAAAGGGAAGTCTGAACTATTCAGAGTGTTCTGGTTCGGGATCTGAGGCAGGTAGGCACTTGGAAGCATGGGGAAAGCCAAGCTATGGATTTTGACACCTACCAGAGCCCAAGAGGGAGGTTGGAATTGGGGAGGGAGGTGATTTCTGGAAAGCTTTTTAGCATATGTGTAAGTTCCGTTATTGTTTTTAATACTTGTTTGGTTTTTTTTACTTTCATCTTAAGAATAACTGCTTGCTTGGAAAAAGCTGCGTGGTGACTTGTAACCGATGGCCATTACATTGTTCATAACCTCTAGAGAGAAAACAAAGTGCAGACGCTGGTCTTGGTTACTGGGAATATTACAGTGTAAGCAGGGAACTGTACAACCTGGAAAAAGCCAGGTTGTTACCAAAGAGAGAAAGCTGAGGTGCCAGGAGTCTAGCGTGATTACCCTGGGTGGACCACAGGGAAGAATACAGGTACAGTTGTCCTGAACTTTAACATACATATATATATTTCCTAGATATATTATTTATTGGAAACACATCAGAGGCCATTCGAGAATGTCTGATAGAAAATTGATTGCTAGATCATAAAACTAACTGGTGGCACTAATAAGAAAAGCAAACAAGGGAGTCTGGGAAGGGAGGAGGGACACGAATACAGGGTGATTCACAGTCTTACCAACTAACTCCATACCTGTTTAGAGTCTTCAGGGAATCGAGAATCAATGGGATGAACCGGATCAGTGCTAAGCCTCCCCTGGGATCCAGTAAATCTCTGAACAGAGCAAGCAGCTCTTTTGACACTATTAAGAGGGAAATGGACCGGCAATGTTTTATGCTGGCAAATCCCCCACTTTAGATGCAGCTACACAACGCTGTCTGGGAAGGTGCTGTTCTTACGCCAGCAGGAAAACTCCTTAATCAACGCTATCACTTTACCAGATGAAAGCCACAGCAGCATCTCCCTCATTTAGATTTTCACACACACAATGGGTCAACATTTGCTTGGGAACCAGCTAATGCTCCATGGCCGTAGACATTGTGCCAGTGAATGGGAGGCAGATGGCATGGAGGATGCACCTAGGGCCAGGTTGGAAATATCATTGAGGAGCCTGTATTGCTTCCAGTGAAGTCAATGGAAATGTTACCATTTACTTTGAAGCAATCAGTATTGAGGAGGAGGTCTATACTAGGGAAGAGTTATGTGGAGTGTCAAATCCTGAAAGACCAGTACTGACCTGCAGCTCAGTGGTTGGGGCCATTAGCTTAGTGTGAGTCGCTACTGGCAAATTTTATCCATTGTGCTCAGACACTATGGTGACAGCGGAAAGAAAGAAAGGGACTGTATCTTAGGCCACATCCAGACTGAAGATTTGGTTAACACAAGTTAGATCAGTGTAGGGCTACTGCAGTTAGTATACAATTAGTGCATCCTTAGGTGCTTCGTGTGCTCACCAGGCATGCTTGTGTCAATGCAAACTGTGATGCACCATTGCTAGGTATTCCGTTGTGCCAAGCCCTGCCATATACCTTCTGGGAAGTTTTCACATTGTGCCGTGAGGTAGAAAAGGGTCACACTGGGAACTCTGGGAGATATGGGTCAAGATCCCATCATGCAGCTTTCTCCATTCCATAATGCCACCCCATGTCATGATTTTCACACCTTTTTTAAAAAAAAATCCCATAAATCCACACAGCACTGTTTGGGGTCCACTAATTCGGACGGAAGTACGGCGCCTGCCCAGATCCGTGTACTATTCTCGTGAACATTGCAAATGCAACACGCACTATTCACCGGTATTATCAAAGCTAAAGGAAGAACCACAATGGTGGGGGACATGACAGTTTCTTTGAGGACAGATCGTGGAGGGCATAGTGGAAAACAATTGAAGGTTGTTGGTGGCATTCACAGAGCAGCTTCACATGGCAGAGCATCACTTCCGGGCCTGAGAAACTAGCACTGATTGGCAGGATCACATTCTATTGCAGGCTCCAGAAGGCTTTGAAAGATTATTTTAACAGTCAGCCACATTCATGTGCTTTGCTTTACAGCAATCTGGTGGTTAGCAGGCTGTTCTGAATTGTGTAGTGTACACAGAACACTGTTATATAATGAACCTAGGAATGATTGTTTTGCTGTACATTTATAACCGGGAGGCTGTCACTCAAATGTTGAATTATGTGGTGCTTGCTGCACATTTACACATATGACTGGATGTTTCTTGAGTTCTGTGGTGCTGAATGCGTACAAGAACTGGGTGCTGTAAGTACAGCAATACATTCTGCAGTATGTGTGGTGAACTAATAAAGACCCATTTATTTTTCAAAAAAGAATTTTATTAACTGACAAAAGAAGTAAAAATGCAAAGAATAAAATACAAACTCCAAAATTACAATCCACCAAACAGAATGTTCAGTTTAGAAAGGTAGCAAACAATTCTGTCCATTACAGTGCAAAGAAGCTGTCCATTTTGGCTACACTACACCGGCCATCTCTCTCCCAGGTCAGCCAAATTCATTTTGGAGCAGTGTGGGAAAGTGTTCTGCTGCAGAGGAGGAAATAAGGGCGCCATCCCTAGAAACCTTTGGGAGAGGATTGCAGAGAGTCTCCATGAAAGTTTCATTGTGACCCCTCAGAAGGACGCAAGGGACATCCCTATGTACATCAACAAACTGCTCCGTGTGCTCCCCTCCGCATTCGAAAGGGCAGTGAAAAGCAGAGAACTCTACCTCCAGTGGTTGTACCTCGACCTCTTCTCATTGGAGAGAAACAATGAAAAGCCAACACGTCTCTTTGTAACTTTAAACATTGCACAGGAAAATGCAATCTAATCTGTGTTCTTTCTCCTGGATTGGGCTTGGCTGGCAGAACTGGCTAGCCCGTGTCAGTCTCTAACACAGCCTGCCCCATGTCCTTCCTCCTCCTCCTCACCATTCACAGCAGTGGTCTGTGTTGAGGGCTTAACCAAGGTATCCACGATCGTCTGTGGGATGTTGCTGGGGCTCCATCTTGTAGGAGAGGCAGCTAATTGTAAATGCAGAAGGTCTGCGGCTCAGCACCAATATCAAGGGTGGGCCTCCCTGGCCTTTGCTTTCACATGGCACTGCCGCTGATCCCCAGTGTACCCTTTTGCTTGCAGCCCTGGTGCAACATTTCTGCAGATGTCCATGTTTCTACGATTGGTCCGTAGTTGTGTCAGCACAGCCTCTTCGCCCCCAGGCCCAGGAGATCCAATGTCTCCGGGCAGAAGTGCATCTAGAGCATGTGGCCAGCATGGTCAGGCAGGCAGCTGCACACAACACAGCAGAGCTGCGAGGTGCGCTGGGCAGTCAGAGAAAGGCATTTCAAAGGAGGGTGGCTTCTGGTTTCCATAACCCAGTTGTGGAGTTCACAACTGCTCAAGGACTACATGCAGTGACTACACTCACGCTGCATAAACTGCAGCACAGCACCCATGGCTCAACTCCACTCGATGTTACTGCGTCGCTGTAACAGGATGCTCACATCAGCGGGAGACAAATTTAAATGGAGACACGTGCACAAACAGGTCAATGCAAGATGACTTGACTTTGCTGCAGAGACCAGGCCTCCAATGCTAAGACTCTCCAATCGTACTGCCCACATTTCAGTTGCAGCAACTCTTAACCAATGCCAAGTGCATTGTGACAATGAGACACCCCAAAGGGAGAAGAGGTTTCAACCACTCAAAATAAGTAGCTAAAATAACTGATCACATACTATATTATTTCACTCTCAGAGTGAATTGAGTGAGATCTTTTAAAGCTTGTAATGCACTGAACCTAGTTCCCATGGGATAGGTAGATGGGGTATGGTCATCCCTTCCCCTCTCCCCATTCTTTTTCCCTCTCCCTTGATTTTCATCCAGTCAGCGAAGCTTCCAGTGTGAGGATGCAGGGTTACTGGATAAGTATTTCCTCCTCTCTTATCAGGGGCCTTGTTTCTGACAGATTTACAGGGCTGGGCCATGAGATTTTAATTAGATTGACCATCTCCCTTCGGGGCTCTTATCTGTGAGACAGGGGTAATGCTTTATTTAGAGGCTCTGGTTGGAGTCACCACTCACCTACTGAATGGTGCCCCAGCTCACCTTGTCAACGGCCGTGGAAGGGGAGAACTGAAAACAAGAATGTTGTGGAAGAACATTACTGACTGTGTTTCGTTTACAAGGCACAGGCAATACACCACCCATGGCTGGGATGTCCAGGCCACCTGGCGATATACTACATCACTACAGATGTGCTGTCCAGACAGAACATCTGTGAACAGGATTGTTTTCCAAACCCTAACCATCTCAGGACGGTTTTACGACTCTGCCACTCCATAGGTGTGCTGGTCAGCGATTACAGCAGGGAACTATGGGGCCCGGACTCCTGGGCTCCCCTCCCATGTTGACTAACTGTGTGACCTGAGCCAAGATTCTAACTCACGCTTTGCCTCAGTTTATCTTGCTGCCAAATGAGGATAACAAATTCTCTCTTATCTCCTGGGGGCATTGTAAGGTTTGTTGTAAAGAGCTTTGGCTGACACACACTGTAGATTAATATAGGGAATTAACCCAAATAAACAACAGATACTGGTTTTGTGCAATCTACAAAAATAGTATTAGGCACTCTAATGGCTGGCTCTGCAACAAAACTAACAGAGCAGCGCTGAGCTCACTGAAGAACTGTGTTTTGACCCGGGCAAGGCACAGATACGTTCAGCACCCCAGCCAGTTGGAAAACATCCTCCTGCTTAAAAGGGTGCTTTAATTTTTAAGCATCGCTCTTGGATTGTTACAAGGTAGCAACAGGTAGAAGGCAAACTAAAGGTTAGACAAAGACTCAGGCAGAGGTTTTCAGTTGCCTGAGAGACGGATGCCCTATTTCTATTAAAATTAATGGGAATTGAGCATCTCAGTCTCCTAGGTGACTATGAAAAGCTCCTTGTTTTTGTGTTTTCTGTCCAATGCCCCAATGACACTCCCTCCCACATCTCCCCCCCACCAAGTGCTGGCAGAAGAAACTGGTTTACGCAAAACAACTTTTTTTTTTTGCAGTGAAAAAATGATTCTTTTTTAATATCAAACTCATCTCCTCATCTCCCATTTGCCCTGTAATTTACATACATATAAATAATTACACACTAGAAAACAAAAGGAGGAAAGGAGGAGGGTTTCGAGCTGAAATCTTTCACTGAGCAAAATCAGAAGCGCTCCAGAGGTGGACCAGCCACAGACACAGTCCGTGTCCCCCAGGCGAGCCACCTCCCGCCCTGCCCTCTTTTGACAGGCTGTCCCTGCAGCCCGCTCAAGCCCAGCAGGCGTGCGCGGCTGTTCTGCAAAACCTAATAACTCTGCACAGGGTGTTCATTCTCTGCCTGCAAAGCAAATCACATTGCCTGTCAGTGACAGCCCGAGGCCCGGGGGAATCGCATCAAGTGCAAATCTGGGAAAGGTACACAGATTCCAGCCAGCATTATTCAAGGGTGGGCAGGGCACACACACTATCCAGAACAGACGAACAGCTTTGGAAATGCATCAGGCTGCGGGGCTGGCTTCCTAGGCAAACGTCTCTCCTGGGAGAGGAGAACACCGAGATAAACAGGCAACAAAAAGGGATTGTGTGCCAACGCCGTGCCATGCCACGCCATCCATCTACTCTGCAATGGACACGGAGAGCAGATAATGCAGCTGAGATACTGTGCCCACTTCCAAGAGCATGCAATGCATCTGGGATGCAGTGCTCCCTCACCTGGCATCAGACGCCAAGGGCATACCACACATCTGGGATGCACTGGCACCTATAAGGTAATGACCATCTCGGGAATACCGGCCCTGTCTGGCTGGAACATCTGGGCATGGTACGCACCTGTGAGATACACTGCACCTCCATCAGTGATGCCCCAGCTACACCTGGGAATGCACCATGCCTGTAAATTCCACTGTGCCCTTGGGATGGGCGGCCCATCTGGAACATAGAGCCTCTCCCTGGATAGGACAGACATTGGGGATGTCTGGCACACCTGGGGATGCCCTGCCTCTCGGTGCACGCCGCTCCTTGGAATGTACTGAAATACATAGCCAGGGAGGAAGCCGTGACAATGAAAAATAACTGCGAAAATGGGAGGGCTGGCCTGGAACGACGGGGACGGTTTGTATTTCACCCACGCTTGCTCGCCCAGCACTGAGAGAAGCCCATGAGATGCACCTGCCGCGATTGCAAACCTGATGAGCAGTTACAGCCCACACAGGAGGCGCATGGCCCCTGGAGACTGCCTCTTTACATGCCCCCGCCCCAGCCACATGTAGGCCCTTGGAGGATGCTGTATGCATCAGACAGTGAGCTCACTGGGTCCCTCCTGGGGCTGTGCAGCCTGGACATGCCTGGGTCACCACAGCAAGAGCCAGGAATTGTAGTTATTGCGTTTTGCTTTTTTCAGTGGGATGGAGATGGGAGAGTTAACAGCAGCCCCCTTCAGCCCCACCCTCTCCCTCCAGAAGGGAACAAGTTGGGGATTCTCCTTAGAAGAGCACATTCGAGGGGGAGGGACGGGAAACCTCTCCCCAACCCAGGCTATTCAGCACTCCTGCTAAAGACACCAGGTGCTGGGGATTGGAGACACCTGTGTTGGAGCACTGCATCCTGCCTTCATATGGGGAAGGGCCTAGAGACCTGCTGCTGGGACTTTTCCCTTGCCGATGCCTCCTTTCCATATAGTAGGATATTACTGGGTGAGGAGCGGAGTTGAGACTGGCACATTCACCTCAATCTGTGCCCCTTACATGGCCCAGCGTCACACCCACAGGCGGCAAAGAGGGCTGAGGTCTACAGCCAAAATGAGGGCAGTTGTTCATCCTACTAGCCCTTTGCCCCCAACTCCCCCGGGTGTTAGTTCTGGTGTGTGTGCGTGGGCTGTTAATTCTTCAGTGGAGAAGAACTCAATGCTCACAAACTCGCTCTTCATTTCATGGCTGTGATTCCATCCCCAACATGGGGCCAGATCGTCCCCGGGTGTAAATCGGCACCGCTTCATTGAAACCACTAGCTTCTGCCAGCTAGGGAATCAGGGCTGTGATCTCTAAGAAACAGTGAACTTCTCCAAACTGGGTTATTACCTTCCTCTTCCCTTCCCAACCTTCAGGGAAAGAGAATGAATTATACACTGGGGATGTCAGCTCCCAGGTACCGAGATATGGAAGAAGGGGAGGAGGCGGTGGTGAGAGAGAGAGAGTGTCACAGACAGAGAAAACATCCTTGTGGGACTAAATTGCATTCAACATAATAAACTATCATCTTGAAACGAGTGTTCCAATTGAGTTTTGATGTAAACACTAATATTTCCTCCACTCTGCTATTCTCTTCTGGGGAGATCTCATGTATATTTCACTAGGTGTCCTACCTACTATTGCACTCATACATCAAAGGGTTCGAGGACAAGAAGCCTGATTTTGAAAACATTATTCTTTTAGAGATTTATTCTCTCGTCTTGACCACCTCCTCCGCCGAAAGAGAGCAGCTCTCCATAAATTATTTTAATGGCCTCTGTAAAACACCACCACACAATTCTTGTGCTGCCTCCGAGCAAACTTTGTACTCCATTGAAAAGTCTCGCTCCCCGACCCCTCTTGGTCTACACTATCTTAGGTATTTTCCTGCCCCCATTACCATAGTATTCAGCACCTCTCCTGCCAGGCAGGGAGGTGGCTATCAGTATCCACATTTTACAGATGAGAAACTGAGACGCTGAGGGTCTGCCCACAATTTGGCAGTGTGACTGCAGCAGGTGGAGACATATCTGACCTAGATCAAAGCTGGCTCGAGTAACAATCACAGGAACCCACTGTAGCACAGGCTAGACCACAGGCTAGACCTACAGGCACAATGACATTGGGTTCCTATTGGTCTTTCCACTATTGAAGTAGGGGAAGAGGGCACCCAAGGAAGTAAACTTATTTAAAATTAAATGGGAAACTATTTATTGAATGCCAGAGCTTATTCACCTATGAGACTCACTGCTGCAGGATATTGCTGAAGCAAAGAGCTTAATGAAAATTTCAGAAGTAATGAAGAATCTTATATTAACCCTTACAGGAAAAGGACGACTCTGTGGTTTAGACACTGCCCTTGCACTCAGGAGATAAGATTTGATTCCTGGCCCTGGCAGTCATCCTGTATGACCTGCCCGAGGGTATGACTACAGTCAACGTGACAGTGTAGTGATAGCAGAGGGAGGCCTACCCATGCTAGCTTTAATCTAGCTAGCACATGTAACAATAGTAGTAATGATGGGGTAGCAGAAGCTTCAGAAATTGCAGGAAAATATATTTGGGCAGCTTGCCAATACCGATGGGCTTGAATTTGGGCTGCCATCCCTCTTCACTACTGTTGTTACACATGCTAGCTAGATTAAAGTATCACACATATGCCTTCCCCAGCTGCAATCACACTGTCATTTGCAGTACCTGTAAGTCTCCTGGGCCAGATTTTTAAAGGCTCTCATACAGGCTGACTGAGCCATGGAGTTGTGTCAACACCGTGTGGACAAGTGGCAACATTGCACACTGTCCTTTCTGACTCCCTGTTTAAAGGGACATGGGCCCCGCTCTGGGAAGGTTTCCTGTCTCACCAACATTGTCAAGATATCAAGTCTTCCCACCCTGAACTGGGATGAAAAGTCAATGTCTCTGAAATGTTTGTGAACCAAAATTTGGGGGGTGAGGGGAGTGGGGGAGGATCAGTTTGGGTCACTCAAAATGTTTCATTTCAATCATTTGGAAACGCTTCGTTGCAATTTTGGTTTTGTTTTTACCACAATTAGCTTAAATTTCTAAATAAACTCGTTGCAAACTCAAAAACCAGCATTTTGAAAATGTTGACGCGACACATTGAAACAACGTGGAACTATTTTATTTCAGTTTAGTCCGCCCCCGCGTTGAAAAATCAGTTGGCCCTGGCCCCTTCTCCATACAGTGTTTCCGTTTCAACCAATAGAGCTATTTTCGGAAGAAGATACAGGCTGTTGGACATTCTCGACTGGCTGAAATGAGGAAAGAGACATTCTACAGCCTCAGCTCCCGCAAGAACCCCTGCTCATTTCCCCTGATACCCACCCACGTGTGATGGGGATAAACTCACTGCAGATGGTGCCTCTTTCTGGCTGCTCTGGCAATCAACTATGGCAACATTTGGGATCCTCTTGTCGGTTACTCAAGCCCTCTCTCTCTTCACGACTCGGGGTGCTCCCTCTTCATGACTAGGCCCTCTGGCCAAATCACTGCATAGCCCTGTCCTTCCAGGGTAGCAAAGTCTCTCCAGACCAGCTGGCCTTTCCAACACTCTTGTGCCACTGTCCAGTGGCTGTAGGGGACTCCAGGCCTGCCCTCTGCACTTCGGGTGACCAGATGTCCCGATTTTATAGGGACAGTCCCAATTCTGAGGTCTTTTTCTTTTATAGGCTCCTATTACTCACCATCACCTGTCCTGATTTTTCACATTGGCTGTCTGGTCACCCTATGGGTTCCAGCCCAGGGACCCTATAACAAGCAGCCAAGGTCCACACAGTCCAACTCCTTGCCGCTGCTTCCTACCTAGCCCTCTTCAGCTTGCTTCCCCCACAACTCGTCTGGGGTTGACCCCTCTTCCAGGGCAAGAACTCTGGAGCTTACTCTCCCTCCTGGGTGTTCTCCTCTCCGGCAGATTCTCTCCCTTCAGCAAACTTCCTGGTTTTACAATCCAGCCTACACCTGCCCAGGTGCACTACTTCTGTTCAGTTAGGCCCAGCTCCCTCTCCAGGTGCATCCAAGTACCTGAATCGGATCCTCAGGCTTAGATTAACCCCTTCAGGGCCTGCATGGGGGTACACACCCCAGTGCAGCACATCCTCTAAATGGGCTCACAAGGCCTGCTGTCCGCTGTTCAGAATTGGGTGCACACAATGATACTTTGCATGCCATGGAGCAGTGGTTCTCAAGCATTTTTTTCCCACAGACGACTTGAAAATTGCTGCGGGTCTCGGCGGACCACTCAATGATCGTTCCAAATGTTGTTTGTACTGTTAGCTAACTATTGTAAAGCACTTTGGATAAAAGCACTGTATAAAAAGCCAGAATAATAATGAATGGTTTTTTGTTCTACACATTAAAGCACACAACTCATATTTCAATATCAGTGGTCCTACTTTGCTAATGTGATGGATGTGCCTTCTCTCCTCTGCCGCTGAGAAGGAGGGGGGTCTCTCCCTTTCCACCCTGACCTGGGGCTGGGAAGAAGAGGGGTTCCCTCCCCTGCCACAGCAACCACAGAGCTGGGACTGGGAAGGAGGGCCATCTCTCCCCGGAGCCCTGGAGCTGGGAAAAGTCGCTTCTTGCTCTGGCCAGCAGGCTCCTGCACGTCCCAAATTCCCCCACCCCCTCTTCTTACCCCAATACCCCCCCACCTATCTCCTATTTCCTCCACCTCACCCCGCTACCCCCTCCCACCTACCCCCTATTCTCCCCAAGGCCACTACCTCACCTTACATGTTTGTTTTCTCCAGGGTCCAGGCATCTAATTAGCAGAGCTGCACAGGCATAGCTCCACTGATCAGATGAGTGGCCCATCATTCTCTTGTGTGTAGCCGCCCAGGCACGTACCTTAGAGGGAACTATCCGCAGACCACCTGAATGGAGCTTACAGACCTAGCTATTGCGCTAGGTGCTGCATAAATAGAGAACTATCAAAATAAACAATCCTTGCCCCTAAGAGCTTGGGCCAGTCTCCTGTGAAGAGAAGCACCTGAGTTGTCAGGATGTTTCTTAGAATCACTTTAAAACCATGAGCCTTTGAGAGGTTCAACCATCTGCAGCTATCCACTGGCAGGGGACAGTTCCTCAGATCTACAACACACATCTTTCCAGTGCCATCTGGACCTCGGCCCCGCTACTGTCCGCTGCCCACCCCAAACTCATCAGCAAGGGTCCGTTCGTGAGGAGCTTCCGCTTTGAAACATTGCTTAGGAGCCTTGAAGGTGCGGGAGGAGGGGGAGAGAGAAAGATCAACTCTGCAAAGCCAAACTCAGCCGGATGCGATTTGAAAGCTGTCTGGCTGCATTTCTCTGCGAGGGTCTAGTCCAATTTGTAAATTATTTATCTCGCTCTTGAGAACGTGGAATCATTCAGGAATCAGTGTACAGGCCCAGGAACAAACCAAGAGCCTGCAATAGTGGAGGAGACAGCTTGGCTTCCTTTGATAGAGATTGCTAACTGCATCAGTCGAGCCGGGCGAGCAGCTGAGAGGCAGGACACTTGGGCCTGTGCAATCTCAAACATACCCTCACCACTTGCATTTTTTTTCCTTTTTTTAAAAATCAATTCATGAAAATAAATCTGTTCGTGCCTCTTTGGTCTGGGCCCCATGGAAAAGCAGATGGAGGCTTCCACACCCCTGGATCAGAAGCCACGACAAGACATCTGAAATTTCAAGTACAGCTGATCTTGCAAGATTTTCCAGAGATGACAGAAATTTGGGCCCATATCTGTCTGGGACAGCTCTGCTGTGATGCCATCAACCTTAACCCTTGTTCATCAGCTTCAGATCTGAATCCTAGTTCAGCCTGGCAATGAAGTCAGCTTCCCTGTCCCCTGTTCCCCATACACTGTAGGAAAAGTCACATCAAAACCCAGTAGTCCCAGTAACTGGCTCTTTATTGGGTAGCCTCAGCAGAGAGAACTCAGACAGAATGTGCCACAGAAACTGTTTCGGTCTTTTCACTACAGAGGTGCCTGCTGAGTCCTCCAGTGTAAAGCCCATTAATGGTACACGTCATTATGGGAGAAAGCCTGCAGAGTACATGCCTGATCTGTGGATAACTGGACTTCCTACAAGGACAGCAATCCAGCCCTTTTCGGCAGCACTAAATTCCCCCAGAATTCCTTATGCTCCAAAACAATTCTCCTGCATGGGCTATTTTCTCCGGCAGCACAAATTACCCTCTTCCACTGTTCTGGATCCCAGCAGCTGGGACTGGCCTAGCGATAGTTGCATGCGGGACAGGCAGCGGGTTATCATTTCCCCTTGCTTGGGAGCAGGCCTTGTAGATTCAGCGGTGACAGAGCCTATTAACTCTTTGAAGCACCAGGGATAGTTACCATCATCATGGCACTATTATTTCCAAAGCTAATTTGAAAGCTGGCTTGGAGCAACGGTGTTTGCGTGTGGCAGGGAAGTGGTTTGAATAACCCAGGTGCAGTCAGAGATGCAACAATGATGGGTTCTTGCCAGCAAAAAACTCACCATCACCTGCTCAGCTATCACCAGTCCCCAACATATCAAGTGCCACAGGCCCTGGGAGGAATGGAAAGGGGAGCTGTTTAGCTGGTGTCCTCGCTCAGTATCAACAATAAATACATCTGCAATAAATATGCAAGGCTGCACCTGATTTGCATTGACTTTGGGTTGGGGGGTGGAGGTAGAGAAGGAGAGAAATAAACTCTGTTACAGCGCAGAGTAATTTAGTATATTACCGCCGGCATCTGAATTACAAATCTACCTCTCATTACTGGTGTGTTAACGGGGAAAGGCAGCTTCTCAACAACATGCAAGGCAGAGTTTATTAGCATTCATTTGCATAATAATTAGCTCTGCAGCAAGCAAAGACCAGTGTGCCTTTCAAAAAGCCAACTTTCAATGTCAATTTCCAGTGCTTCTCTGGCTTCCACTCCCAGGCCCACTATCCAGCATCCAATCACCATAGGCATTTGACCAGCCACTGCTCTGGCCCTGTTCACTCTTCTGCCTGTGATGCTGTTGGAATGGCCAGCCCAGAGAGGGATTGGCTGTTCACAGGTTTGGTTCTCACCAGCCATCAGAAGAGAATTCCTAGGTAACTTGGTACGCCCCTCGTTGGGAGCAAATCATTGTGCCGTACGCCCCACACAGCTGCAGCTCTATCTCAGCTACTCCATTGGCCCACATCACCGGGGTGTCTGAGCACCTCACCACCTTAACAGTTCTCCCCACAACACCTCTGTGAGGCAGGGCAGTGCTACTGTCCCCATTGTACAGATGGGGAAGTCGGGCACTGAGACACTAAGTGACTTGCATAAGGTCACACAGGGAGTCTGTGAAGGAAGAGGGGGGGACCTGAACCCTTGTCTCCGGGGGGTCAGGGCAGCACTGTAAGTGTTCGACTCTCCTTCCTCCTTCAACCTGCGGAGCTCCCTTTGGCTGCCCCCTTGCAGCGAGGGATACTGCAAGCAGCACATATCTCTACCTCCCCCAGGAGGTGGGGTGATGGCATGCCCCTTTAGCTGCAACTCACTTTGGGGGCCACAGAGCCTTGCCATAACATCCTTCCATAGCCCCACCAATTCCACTCCCATCAGCAATATCAAGGTCCATCTCCCTCATTTCCATTCACAATGCTCTGCTCCCCTCACATGCCTTCTGCTCTGACAGGCTCAGGGTCTTGAACAAGTCGTTTCACCTCCCTGTGCCTCAGTTTTCCATGTAGATAAGGCTCCTTCATGGGTGTATGAGGCGTGTTAGCCATTTAATGGTTCTGAAGGGACCGGAAGACATAAGCTCTGGGCAACACTGGTGGAGTCTGTTCCTTCCACAACATCTTCTCCTGCAGCTCAGTTGCCTTCACAACCATAATCTCACCATACTCCCACCCTGCAAACCTATCAAATCTTCAGAAAACATGACACACAAGAGATGCATTGTTGCTAAACATCCACCATACAGAATTAAGTGCATGATGGGGGCAGAGGGGGGTTATATTTCCTGCTTCAAGTTTCCAACACTGGCCACCAACAACATGAAACCAAAGAACCATCAGTTTGCCCCAATTTGGCATTTCCCATGACAGTCAGCCTCCTTTCCCTGCTGTATCTTGGGGGCCCTATCTTCCTAAGCAGTATGGATGAGTGGGACAGGGGGTCCTCTGAGTTTCTCTCATGCCTGGTTCCCCTTCCCCACATCCCCCAATGGCCAGGCCAGCCATAAATCTCTGTTTGAGAGGTGGCAGCCTTCACTAATGACGCCTACAGTGCCTGTGCCGTTCTGAGACCGCCCGTTAAATAACCAACAGAGTGTGTTTTCGTGTCACATTGAGAGCTGTTAGAAATGAACTTGGGCCTGTTAGTGCAAAGTGTTAATTGTTACATGTGTAAGTGCCCTGGCTCCCTGGTTGCTTGGGGGCTTGTACACTGCGCACATTACCCAGTGAGTAAGCCGTGAAAGAGAGAGGTCAGCCTGAAGCAAAACGCCCTGCTCAGCTGCACACAATCCAATCTCGATGCCGTTGTCCCAGCTGTTTGGTGGGATGCAGCTGCAGACTTCAGTCACAGCATACAGGGCTCTGGGAGCTGTGCTGTGCCAGTCTAAGCAATGCACAGAGAAGCCTGGCCAACCCAGTTGTTTTTCTGTGCAATGGTGATCTCACAATAGATAGTCCAAGCACAAGGCTTCTTGATAATGCTCCTTGTCTCATAATTTATTGATTGTAACATGCTCTATGGGGAAGAGCAATATCATTATCTCAATTTTACAGATGGGGAAACTGAGGCACAGAGCGAGGCAATGACTTGCCTAAGGTTACCCAGCAGGCCAGCAACAGAGGTGGAGGAGTAGATCCAGTGCCCAGACCTCAGAGGTACATTGTCTATAGCACCTATCTTCTCGCTCTGCTGACACGCTGCCCAATCACCCATCTCAGAAGGGTGCCTGGGAATACAGACCCAGTCCTGCTAGGACTGAGCCCAGTGGGAATGGAGGGCATTAGAGCTGCAGGAGAAGGCCCTGAGGTGACAGGCAGAGTGCAGTTCCACAGAAGGAAAGGGCGAACCTGTCCCAATGGGACATGGAGTGAATCAAACCTTTGCTCCAGATTCCAAGCAAACCAGAACTGAGCCTTCTGCCCAGGTCATTCCAGTTGCCATTGTCCTCTTGGGCTCTGCTGTCTCCATCACAGGGACAAGCCTCAAACAAAATCATCCAACCCAACCCTTACTGGTCTGAGAGTGTTTTCAGCTGAAACTGATATGAGCTTGAATCAGATCCCAAGACCCAACCCCATAACCTGGGGCTTTGGACACCACTCCCCAGCCTTACAGAAGCTCCACATCTGTAGCACTCCCATCCTGGTGGAGAAAAGATAGGATTTGGCCTTAATATTTGAAACCTCATATCACCACTTTTCTGGCAGAGGAGGGCCAGGAACGACTTCTTTGGAAGTTATTCTGTTAGCATTCGGTAACATGCTGATGAAGTATGTTGCATCCCCCTCTAGTGGCTGGTCCACAGAAGATAAACACCTTTTACAGTTAATGTAATAACTCCTCTAGTTCATGAACTAAAAGGCTGCTCTTGGCAGCTGCAAGTTTTTGCTATCCCTGATGAAAGTCCATCTTGAGGGTCATTCTAATGCCAGAGCCTGGCAGATTGGCCTTCCAATTATGCTAGTATTAGTTATTAGTTCAGTGCTAAATAAAAAATGCTGGTGTGAAAGGGCCCAAGGGAACAAGCAAAGTTCTGTGCTCCTATAGATGCAGAATCCAGTGTAAGACTATTGTCTCCTAGAATGAGGGCCTCTTTGGATCAGTGGGTCTCACTGCAGATGCTACTGAAAATGCAATCAAAATCCAAACCTGGGATGAAGGAGAAACAGGAGAAGGAAATCGAGTAGGTCTTCAAAGACGAACTATTGATAAATAACCTGATAAGGGGCTGGGATCCAGGAGTGAGCTTTTCTCTTAAACTGGTTTCTGATCAGGTTCAACAAGGACAAGTGCAGAGTCCTGCACTTCGGAAGGAAGAATCCTATGTACCATTACAGGTTGAGGACTGACTGGCTAAGTAGCAGTTCTGCAGAAAGGGACCTGGGGATTACAGTGGATGAGAAGCGGGATGTGTGTCAACAGTGTGCCCGTGTTGCCAAGAAGGCTAATGGCATATTGGCTTGCTTTAGCAGGAGCATTGCCAGCAGATCGAGGGAAGTGATCATTCCCCTTGATTCAGCACTTGGTGAGGCCACATCTGGAGTATTGCATCCATTTTTGGTCCCCCAACCAGACAAGGGATGTGGACAAATTGGAGAGAGTGCAGTGGAGGGCAACAAAAATGATCAGGGGGCGGTACACATGATTTACAAGGAGATGCTGAGGGAACTGGGGTTACTTAGTCTGCAGAAGAGAAGGGTGGGGTGGATTTGATAGCAGCCTTCAACTACCTGAAAGGGGGGTTCCAAAGAGGATGGAGCTCAGCTGTTCTCAGTGGTGGCAGATGACAGAACAAGGAGTAATGGTCTCAAGTTGCAGTGGGGGAGGTGTAGGTTGGATATTAGGAAACACTATTTCACTAGGAGGGTGGGGAAGAACTGGAATGGGTCACCTAGGGAGGTGGTGGAATCTCCTTCCTTAGAGGTTTTTAAGGCCCGGCTTGACAGAGCCCTGGCTGGGATGATTTAGTTGGGGATTGGTCCTGCTTTGAGCAGAGGATTGGACTAGGTGACCTCCTGAGGTCTCTTCCAACCCTGATATTCTATGATTCCCAAGGTTCACCTATATACATATACAAAGGTACTAACTGTGCCAGCCTTAGACAAACACAAGAGGGTGCTGCATGCCCACCAATTTATACGCATCTAACAGCACTGGCCCTAATTCCAAACCTGTAGCTACCCATCAAACACCAGCACTCTGAGTTAGGTTGATTTTAGCTTTATTGCTGGTAATCTTCTCTTACACTTTACAAAACGAACGGAGCAAAGCATGGGGTAAGTGTAGAAAATGCTGGTGATGTATTGATTTATATAGCTCTGTGATCAACTGAAATCACTGCACAAGCAGCAGACAATTATCAGCGTATTTAAAATGCATATGAAGGCAAAGTAACAAGCAGCAGTGATCACATTTTTTCATCTGACATGTCTTTTCAACAACCAAAAAGGCTTTTTATTCAAAATAGCCATTGCCCATGGGAAATATCCATTTTTGACATAAGTTTCCAGGTTTTCATCAGAAAACTGAAAACAAAAAATCTTCTCTTTTTGGCAACTGAAAAAAAACCAAAACAAAACCAAAACATTTTAGCCAAAAATTGTTTTTGTTCACTGAAAACTTTGGAGAAGATTTGATAAAGTTAGTTTGGTTTTGTCTTTTTTTTTTGGTGGGAACTAAAAACATTTTCTGACTAGCAGTGTAAATGCGATCAACCCAAAACTCTGGATCCAAACACCCCAGGCTTTGGGGAAGTTCAAATCAGAACACATCTAGTCCTACTGTGCCACCCTGTTTGGTGAATATACCTTAGACAATGAATTAGTCATGTATAACTTTGATAGGGACGTTATCAAGATTGTCAGTGACTCAGCATACCTAGATGTGATCCTATAATGGCAAACTTGTGTGGGAACAGGACTGGGGGGAAATAAACATTTAGAAGGAGGTGCTTCTACTTTGAGCTTCGAAGGAGTTACCAGTGCTGGTTGAATCGATTTGGATAAGGAAAGAATGAGAATAACTGTTTTTTCCAAATTTA
Organism: Dermatemys mawii; assembly: GCA_007922305.1. Lineage (NCBI taxonomy): Eukaryota > Metazoa > Chordata > Testudines > Dermatemydidae > Dermatemys > Dermatemys mawii. The sequence continues at coordinate 4,223,754 of ML677397.1, read as the reverse complement.
CACTGACCTAAAGTTGAGTGTCTGAGGGTTGAATAGTTCCAGCGAATGGTATATTTTTGTAAAACAATTTCCTGGCCTTCTTGCATGGGTTGAAATAGGCTTATCTAAGAAGCATAAATATGGGATGTTCATATACTGTGGTGATGAATGTGGAATGGATGGATAGATAGATAGATAGATAGATAGATAGATAGATAGATAGATATACTGCAATATCCTTATGATGTTTCACACGGTGATATTTCACGAGCGCAATACAGAGCCAAGATTTTCAAAAGTGATTTGGGGGGCTTCAATTTGGGGTGTGTGTGGGGAGCCCAACAGAGGTGCCTTAGAATGGCCCATTTTTCAGAAAGCGCTGAGCACCCCCCTTTTCTGAAAATCAGGTCTCTTTGAAGGGTCCCCACAAATCACTAGCCCAGTTCTTCAGCATCCTGGCGTTCAGATAGTCTGGATGAGTTTTATACGAAGGCACACCAATTTGTAGATGCCTATTTGAACCCCACAGCTAGTCCTTAACCTTACGAGGTTCATCTGTCCCAGCTAGACACAGGACCAGATCAGAACCTTGAATCCATTCAGTCCCCCAGATCATTTGTATTTTGGTCTGAACTTTAATTCTCAGTTTCTATATTTAGTCCCTATTTATAGTGATTTTGGCCTTCAGCTACAAGCCTAATCAAGGTAGAAAACTACAGCTGGAGGAGAACACATTCACCCCCCCAGTCACAGCACCAATTATCACGTCTCCAGCCAGGCATGTCAGCACAAGGAACGCTGTCTTATACCTGCCGGTAACACATTCTCCCCACAAACCAATTACATAAGCACTAAAATCTATTTACAAGCTGCCTTTGGAGCAAACTACCTAGATACCAGCTTTCAGGCTTCCCCATGTCTCTTTACTTTCTCAATCCAGACACGAAACCCCTTTCTCGGGGAAGCTCGATATGCTCTCTTATCCCACCTTCACAGATTACACCAAGGGGGTTTTAAGTGGGCTAGCGATTGTGCAAACCAGAAAAGCAGAAGCAAAACTGACAACATAAAATAAGAGAATTTCAAAGGTTATTCCTGCCTACCGGCCAATTGGGAACCCATTAAATAAAGTGGTATTGATCCAGTTCACAGGGAACTCAAGTCCACATCATAAAACCAGCATCCCAAACACCACTGAAGGGTGAGGATTTTCCAAAAAGCCCAAGTGACTTAGGAGGACAATGTCCCATTGAGAATCACTGGAAGGACCAATGTCTGAAAGCCAGTGGCACTTGTGCTCCTAAGTCTTTTAGATGCCTTGGAAACACACATCTTAGTGAATAAAAGCATAATAATGGCCAAGATGCCTACCTGCTTATTCAACCCAACTTCCATTGATTTTACTGTCAGGTTTGCAGGAGCAAGGACTGAGTAAAACCCAAGGATTTGGCATAAACAGATGACACTTCGCACTTATTTTCCAAGCACTTTATAGACATTAATCCCCATGATGCAGTATGAATTGTTCCCATTTTAAAGAGGAGAACAACTGAGGCTCTGAGGTTTAGTGACTTACCCAAAGCCATAGATGGAGTAAGTGTGAGAACTGGGATAAGAACTAATAAATACCTTATGGCCTTCCTATGCTCAGATCACTAAACTACAAAAGAAGAGGAAACCTCATTGGCGCTCTCAGCAAAAGGGAACAAGGCCTGAATAAAGTTTCAATCCCTCCAGGCTGGGTTGAGATACATTTGTAGGACTATGTAGGAGAGAAGCCTACATCACCACAGCTCACACTCTACATGCTCCATTGAATGTATTACTTTTCTTCTTTACTTGTACTGCTGTAGCACCTAGGGGCTCCAGTCATAGACCAGAGCCCCACTATGCAAGGCGCTGTACGAACACAAAGAACTTTCAGTTTAAGTGACTGAAGACAATGCAGCAATTCCCACTGAGTAGCACCTGACTGAGTACTGCTACTTCAGGCACAACATAAAATATTCTGCTTGGTAGCTGGGACATATATTCACAGTTAGGGGTGTGTGAAGCATTTCTGTCAAAGTGTTTTTTTTATGTTGTTTGTTTTTCTGGGGACAAAAAACAAGGTTTTTTGAGAAAATGAACATTTCACAGGCAATGTCTGATTTCCTCACATTTTTCGATTTCCCACCAGAAAACCAAAAGTCCCCATATGAATTTTTTTCCATCTGAATACTGTGCTTAGATGTTCGGCTGCGAGTGTGTGTTCTCCCTGTGTGCTGCTCCAGACATCTGGCACAGCAGACTTCGAGTGAACTGCCCAATGATCACAAGATCTGTTAAGGTACAAAGGCACTAGGCTAGGTTTATTGTCAACAAAGCACGGTAATAGAACCTGGCAGACTCCACGAAGATACTAAGACATGGACGCGCATGACGATAGATGCAGCTCAGTGAATACTGCAACTTTCCATTCCCCCCTTGGCTGGACAAAGCTACTCCCTCTGAGACACATCTTTATACCCTGACACAAACAAATTAGTACTGCCTCTGACATAGTTACTACCCATGATGTGACTACTTATCATGTGGTACATGTCGGGGCGATCAAAACATCTTTATTACGTATTGTCATCCTGACCTTATTTTTTAGGAGGGGTCAGTGTGTTTCTGTTATCCTTGGGGGATATTTTTGTACCATTCTTGATATCGGGATATTCTGGTACCACTTGATATCAGGATGTGTTTGTGTGCGTACTCTGTGCTTAGCACTTCATAGAAATTTGTATTTCTGCAACATCAGCCCTGTTCTTCTCAGATTCTGTGAGCAGGTCTTGCCTCATACCAGGACTCTGATACAAGGGCTTGGGTCTCAGGATCTCTTCCTACTACAAATACCAATTTTGTTTAACAGAAAAAAATCATTTTTTCTACAGAACATACCTTCCCCCTATTTTCCAACCATTGCTATTCATCATGTAATCAATAACAGTTAGCACTTATACATAGACATTACGTGATGTGAGAATCAACCAATCATTATTCTGGACGGCGTTACAGTTGCATCTAGATGCTGTGGCTGATGTCGGGGCCCCGTAGTGCTAGGCACTGTAAAAATGCACTGAGAAACCCTCTTCCCCAAAGCGCTGGGGCTCAGATTCACAATGCGACTGAGGCGAGGAGCCTCAATGGCTTTGTGGATTTGGGCCTGAGAGTCTGAACAGATCTGACAGTCCAAGGGTGGGAGGGGGAACAGAAGCACAGAGTGTCTGGTTCCAGGGCAGAGCTAGGATTAGAACCCCACTCAGCTCCCCAACTCCTGGAGCTCACTTTACCATCAGCGAGCAAAGAACCCAGATTCCAACTTCCCCAAATGGAGCTGAGCTTTGGAGCTATAGCCATCTATCCACGGCCTTGAGAATAGTTAGAAATGAGGTGCTCATAAACTACTGTGACAGGGCCATACCGCTAGATAGGCAGAGAGATACAGAACCATCAATCATTTACCACCCCCTCAATCATCTCTCAACAACAATTCCCAGGTAAATATATAAACTCTGAAATCTTCCTCCCCCTCCACCTGATCCACTCACTCTGCTTAGCATGCCCTAAAGGAGTAGTGAGCCAGCACAGTGGACATGAATCCTCCTGGGTGAGATTGAAAAGGGTGGCTTCCAGGGTTCCTTGCATGCATGACTTTGAAATTAGCTTTACACAAGCATCCATGCCCCAAATGACCTGCCTGTCTTAGAAATTGCCTCTCTCCACAAGCCATTCTGCCAGACCTGACCACTGGAGCACCTTTCACATAGAAAAGATTCCTTACGGCTTGCAGGGTGTTCTCCAAGAGGGCTCCTTGACTATGGAATTTGCTTCCCACTTTGGGCTGAAATAGCCAGCATCCACTGATCTTACACTAGTTGTCTGAGCTTTGGAAAGGGCGGAAGGTACAGGGCTTTGTGAAGGGTGGGATGAGGTATATACTGCTTCTATTTAAATGTATTGTGACTGAGGTTGCTGGGTGGTTATATATTGCATTGTCTCTGCATAGAGCTGGTCGCAACACTTCCAAGAAACCCTTTTTGGTTGAACTGGCAGAAATAGGGAAATAGTAAGGAAGAGTGGGAAAGTGAAGGAAAAGCTGCTTTCCCCACACCTTTTAACTTTTTTGGATTCCCCTTCAGTTTCTACTCCCCCCACAAGTCAAAAAGAAGGGGGGAATGTTCCAAATTTTAAACTTTATTTTGTATTAAAAAACTGACTTGGAACAACATTTGAAGTCCACATGAAAAATCTTGCATCGTTTCTAAAATACTGACTGAAAAGCCATTTCTTTTCTACTGAAGCTTTTCAAAACATATTTTTTTTTCCCTCGAGGAACTATCTGGGGCGGGATCCCATTTTCCTACCCATCTCATTCCACCTCTGCATTATAAGGGCATACTGAATTCACTTTTAATCTAAATAAATAAAAGCAAAATATCATCTCTGACATGTTCACAGGAATCAAATGCAAAAGGGGCAAGAGCACAACCAAAGCTCATTAAACATTCTGGGTTCAGCTCCTAGCTCTGCAACTGATTCTTTGTGACCTTGTGCAAGTCAGTCCCCCTTTCTGTGCCTCAGTTCCCCCTCTGTAAAATAGGGCATGAAGGGGAGCATCACCGCCAGTGCAGCTTACTGGTCCGGAGAGCGTGTGGCAGGTTAACCTCTTCCTAGGCATTAAGAACATAACAATGTCCATATTGGGTCAGACCAAAGGTCCATCTAGCCCAGTATTCTGTCTACCGACAGTGGCCAATGCCAGGTGCCCCGGGGGAGTGAACAGAACAGGTGATCATCAAGTGATCCATCCCCTGTTGCCCATTCCCAGCCTTTGGCAAACAGAGGCTATGGACACCATCCCTGCCCATCCTGGCTAATAGCCATTCATAGACCTATCCTCCGTGAACTTATCTAGTTCTTTTTTGAACCCTGCAAATCTTGGCCTTCACAACATCTTCTGGCAAAGAGTTCCAGAGGTTGACTATGCATTGAATGAAAAAATACTTCCTTTTGTTTGTTTTAAACCTGCTGTCTATTAATTTCATTTGGTGACTCCTAGTTCATGTGTTATGAAATAGAGTAAATAACACTTCTGTATTTTCTCCACACCAGTTATGATTTTATAGACCAGGATCATATCCCCCTTAGTCATCTCTTGTCCAAGATGAAAAGTCCCAGTCTTATTAATCTCACCACACACAGAAGCTGTTCCATACCCCTAATCATTTTTGTTGCCCTTTTCTGAATCTTTTCCAATTCCAATATATCTTTTTTGAGAAGGGGCGACCCCATTTGCAGGCAGTACTCAAGATGTGCCCATATCATGGATTTATATAGAGGCAAATGATATTTTCAGTCTTATTATTATCCCTTTCTTAATGATTCCCAATATTCTGTTCACCTTTTTCTTGACTGCTGACACACATTGACTGGATGTTTTCTGAAGACTACCCACTATGACTCCAAGATCTCTTTCTTGAATGGTAACAGTTAATTTAGACTCCATCATTTTATATGTTTAGTTGGGATTATGATTTCCAATGCACATTACTTTGCATCCCCCTTTTTAATACTGCTCTTCCCTAAGGTGGTCTGTTCTTTCAGTGACTCAGCCTTCCGGCCAGGTCACATTTTCAAGCCCACCACTTCTGGGGTATATATAAAGACTCCAACAACAGAGAGATCATCAGGATTAAGCAAGGGCTTCAGGGCTTCCCCTTTGGGACCCTCATGATCCTCATGTATCTTCAGGGTCTTCCCCCATGTTGCTTCCTCACCAAGGGACAGACCTCCATCATTACCCCATTTTAAAGGCTGGCAGGGACCAATGGTAGGCAGCTAAATCCTGCACCCTGGGGTGCTATGCAGCTGCTTTCCAGCATCACTTCCTCTCCATCCCCTCTCTGCCCTCGAGATAAAATAAAGGATAAAATCTCTAACCTCCAGGGAGTCACCAGTCACTTCTTTGTAGGCTTGGGTCAACTCACTAGAGCCAGGAGTTTAGCACGTAGATCAGCTTCCCTTGGCTGCCTGCCTGCCACTGAGCTCCTCTGCTCCCCTTTTAAAACTCCTTCTCCAAGCTTTGCAGGTGAAGTGGGCTGGCCCACCTGGACCCAGAGCAGCTCCTTAACCTCTTCCTTTCCAGTGTGGCATTTGTATGCCCCATCATATGGGGACAATGCCTCCTCTGCCTGTCCTATTTAGATCGTAAGCTCTATAGGACAAGGGTTGTCTCTTACTGTGTATGTATGCAGTGGACAACAGGTACCTGACCTCACTTGGGAGCTACCACAATACAACTAACAAATAACCCATGTCATGGCTCTCCAGGTGGCGGTGGTTATTTAAATTTAATATAAACTTTACTTTTTAGGGCTGAAAGAGGTGGACAACATCCTTTTAATACCAAAGAGCTTTGTTAAGGAAAAGTGTTGAAAGGCAAGAGAAATGTTAAAAACCAACTTCCCACACTGACCTGACCTGTGCTCCTACAGTGTGTGTCTGTGGAACACACAAAGTTGGGGAAAGATAAAAACCCAATACAAGAATTACAAGGAGGGAATGCAACCTTTTTATTCAAACAAAGAAAGTCTTTTTGCAGCTGGCAATTTTTTTTCTTGTGCTCTCCCTCTCTTCTATTTGAAGCTGGCATTGTGCGGAGCCATGTTTCCTTTTCAAGATTTCAGATGCTGTTGTGTTAAAATGAATTCCATTTTGTCACAATCAATGCCTCTCCCTGCTCTTCATTACCTACGGCACTTCCTAGCAGCCAGCCTTTGGCTCCCCTCCAAACCTCAGCCTGGCACGAAGGCAAAGCAAGGTTGCTCATGCCTCTCCAGCTGTGCAATGGAGGTAAGTGGAGAATGTCACCAACAGCTGGGTAATTTTTAATTTTCCGTTTCCCTCCCCCACACTGTTAAATTACCACTAGCCTATTTGTCTGGCTAGAGGTTAATGAAACGCTAATGATGTTAATGAGCCTTTCACTTGGCAAGTTTTTTCAAGAAAGAGATATAATAGCAGTTTTCTTTCCCTTTTAATCGCTCATCTTTCGGGAGTTACAGGGCCGAAGCAATTAACGACTCACGCGGCTCTGTCTTCCCTCTCAGTCACGGCGCAGTGGGGTAAAGAGGAGAGGGCTATTAATCCTGCTTCACATGTCCACAGGTGAGGAGCTCACGGGCTGATGCTCACACTGGCCTGGCCAGAAGGCAGAATGCTCTTCAGGGGAAAAAACAGGGAAATTAACAATCTGTCAGTGAAGCTTTCTCCATGGCAGCAAGACAGCAGGAGCTGTCCAAAGTGGGGGAAGAGTCATCAGCAGCGTTCCTCCTGCTCATTAGTGCAGACAGCAAGATACAGTGTGGGCAGCGGTGGGTGAACCCCAAAGGGTGAGGAGATTTAGGAGGGTTGATGCAGCCATTGGTTTGGAGGTTCCTATGAACTAGAATTGTACAAAGCCGGCCTCATGAGACACCAGAGCAAGGCAAATCCACCACGTGTCAGGTTTCATTTCTGACCCAACACTGGGTGCAGAACTGGCATCAAGCTTCCATTTCAGGTGTAAACCCAGCAGTCTGGCATCAGCGTTGGTCCCAAAGCAGGCAAAACTTGGCCATTTCTGCTGAGTTTAGCTTTGAGCTTCGGGCTTTTGTTCAAAACCAAAACTCGAAGAGGAACCCAGGGAGTGCAAACTCTTGCGGAGGAGTAAAGGTCTGAGCCAACCCTGCCAGAAACTGATTCCCTGGGAAGCAGAGGTAGAATTTTGGATGCAAACACTGTTAATTTAATGTGTGCAAGGCCCCAGGAATGGGAAGCTGGTGTTGTGGCATTTCAGTGATGGACAGTTGGGGCTGAATCAAGCCCCCCCCACACTCCAATCCACACTTTGGGCTGATCCAGTTCCAGACTTTGCAACATGGGCCCAGAGGTGTGTGTGTGTGTGTTGGGCGGGAGGCTTAGAGGTGTGTCTTGGGGGTGTGGGGGAAGATGGAGGCACACGTGCACACAGAGGGCTAATAAAGGATGAATTTTCCATCTGACATGGAGGAAAGAGAGAGGCAAGTTTGGGAGAGCAGAGAAAAAAGTTGCAATGAAGAACAGGGGCTGCTAATGTCTGAAACAGAGGGATGGATTGGGGGCTGTGGAGATGGCTCCCAAGGACGTGAAACAGAGGGTGGGATTTTCAAAATGCCTAAAGGAGTTGGGTGCCCAAGTCCCACTGAAAGTCACAGAGTTAGGGGCTAGATTTTCAAAGGTATTTAGGCACCTAGTATTTAAGTTAGGAGCCTAAGCTCTGGTGAAATCAATTGAGTTGACACCTAACTTGCTTAGGCATTTTTGAAACCCCCAATTAGGCATCTTTAGGCACCTAAACCTTTAAAAAACCAGATGCTTGGTGCCTAACTCACTTAGGCTTGGTCTACACTAGCCGGGGGGGTGGGTGTTGACCTAAGATACGCAACTTCAGCTACGTGAATAATGTAGCTGAAGTCGGCGCATCTTAGGTCAACTTACCTGCCATCCTCATGGCGGCAGTGGGCTCCCCCGTCAACTCCGCTTGCGCCTCTTGGCGAGCTGGAGTTCTGGAGTCGATGAGATGTGATAGATCAGTCCCTGATAGATCGATCGCTACCTGCCAATCCGGCGGGTAGTGAAGACATACCCTTAGGTACTTTTGAAACCCCCATCCAGAGGATTGAGGGAAAGAGAGTTGTTTACAGACCCGTTCTCCAGCCAGTGGGAACAACACTGCTTTCCCATAACCCCTTCCATTCAAGGATCTGAAGGGTCTGTCTGTTCCTTCATTAATCCTCCCAGAAAACAAGACCAATATTACTCGATTCTTTTCACAGATGGGCACAGTGAGGTTAAAAGTGACTAGCCCAACATCATTCAAGTCAGTGGCAGAGGTAGGATTGTAACCCAGGAGTCCTGAGCCTTCATCCCTTCATTCTCTCTCCGCAGAGAGAAATGAGGAGACAAGCCAGACCTCCCTGCCACAGATCCAAGAGCACCCTTGGAATGTTACAAAGGGGACACTGCAGCTGCTTTTATTGATGGAGGCGTCCGTGCCAAAGGGCACAAAACTAAATTATGAGCTGGCACTTACAAAGAGTGAGGGCTTCTGCTTGTGCTTCCATTAGAGGGTATCTATCTGCATTTAAAGCTGCGGAGCTGTGATAAGGGGGAGGGAGTGCTCTAGAGAGACCTCAAAAAATTGCCTGGACCAACTCCGAGATAAGACTTTTCAAACAGACAAAAAAGCCTGTCCTGATTTACAGAGCTTCGCCCGTCCTTGACAGTACCTCTAGACCTCCTGGTCTGAGCTGTAAGAGGAAAGTTCTCATCACAAATGTATGTTCTGCCCCCTAACCTATTTATCCAGACAACCTGTCAGCCTACCACAGCCAGATCCTCTGCTGACATGGACAAGACAGCAATACAATAGCCCGGCTTTTATTCTCAGTTTCCTCCTCCCCTCCTTCTTAATAGTCACAGATGCTTTGTCTGAACAATAATAAAGATCCTGAATGCCTCAGTTTCCATTTGTTTATCGGCCCTTTCAGCCGGTGGGGTTATTTATGACGGCCACAAAATGCTTTCATGAAAAGATGCCATTATAGTGGAATGATGCTCTCTTGACATTGGAGATTGGAATCTGCATAGACACTGCACAACAGCTCATTTTTTATGTTTGCCTACTTGTCTTAATTCTCTTTTTATTATTATTATTATTTCCATGGCACAGAGTGCCAGAGAAAGAGAGACAGAGGACTACTTACAGCTCAAAGACATGAAGTGACTCCAACCTAGGCCACAGATGGTGTGGGTTGGCTTGGCTAATTCTGTCCCCGTTTAGGGCAGCTGTTGATAGTCATGTTCTCATCCGGTCTCTTAAAAGAATAGGACTCTACTGGAAGCACTCTTGCTTATGGTGTGGAGACATTCTCTCTCATATAAAGCATGGCAGGAAGATGAGCAGCAGAGAAGCATGGCTGGAAGGGGACTCTTTCTAGCAGGCCAAAACTGGCTGATGCTCACGGATCATTTTCCATGTGTGTTGGGATGGATCTGGTGGGGGATCCCCTGGAGTGAGTCAATAGACAAACTCTGTCTGCTCTCTAGCCAATACTGCACTTGTTCATTTTAATTCTCGTGTGTCTGATTCTGGACCTGGAACCCCACTACCCCCAGCTCATTAGATTAGTAAATTAGCGGGACTGGCTAGCGAAGAGTTTGGGGGCTGGTGCAGGGACCATCTTTTTGTTGAGTGTTTGACAGCAGTTTGCTCAATGGGGTTCTGGTCTAGGAGCCCGGCTCCCAGGTGCTACCACCAAACAAATAATAATAACGATCATGAGGATCATCTAGGACTGATGGATGGGGAAGCAGGCAGATCCCTCTCCTTTGGTTCGAACCGGTGTGTGAGCGTGAGCCCCAATCTCCCTTCCCAAGATTACATGTGTCGTGGGTCATTCCCTCCCCCACCAAAACAGGACAGCACTCCTGGAGCATCGCATTGCTTTAGTTAAGGCACGCCTTCCCCCGACATCAGCTCTCTAATTAGTTCTATTGGTTTCAACAGTTCTGCAGCCTCGGTAAATGTAATATTTAACACCCTGGAGGGAAGCCTTTCACGCCAATGCCTCTTTCATCATCTCTGCCCATCTGGTGTTCACTTTAAGCTCACGGAGCACCACCTGCCTTGGAAAACAATGAATTTTTGTGACTTTTCCATTCCTACGGAGCAACTGGTCCCCAGCAAAAACAATAAAGAGGTTGCACCTTGTTTGCTCAAAGGCTATTTTGCGACCCTGTGTTAGCACAAAAACGCCTGAACATGGGAGTCAATTACACTTATTAATTATGATGAATAATTATTTGAATTGCAGTCGTGTCACGAGCCCCACTCATTGTCCAGGGCCCCATCATGCTAGGCGCTGTACATTTACACATGTGCATCGTTACATTGACACTGCTACAGCAGTGCAAAGTGGTCTGAGCATGGATGAGAATCAGGCCTAAAGAAGCTGTTTGCTTTCCAAAGCTGAAACTTTATGGATTAGTTTAGCGGCAGTGTCTGCCAGAAAATTACATCTGGATTTGATTAGATTTCCTCCGGTGACTGACACCTGCTAATAACTTGGAAAATGGGCAGAGGACGCTTGTATTGTCATCCGGAGTTATCTACAACTTTATTTTCCATCAGCTTTGTCACTCAAGGACAGCAGCAAAGGATATTATTATTATTGTGATTATTATTATTTCAAAGCTGCTCTGCTATGGATCTATAGGCATTTGAGCTGAAAGAAGCAGGGGAACTACTCAGCAAGATTCACCTTCACATTGGAGGAAATCAATTGCAAAGATTATGTATAATGCACATTTCTATTAAATTAAAATAAGCTTCCCTTTCCCAAGTTCAGAATGTTAACATACAGCTGGAAGGATGGTGGTTTTAACCTCATGCTTAGCTGCAGAGCCATCCACACAGTGAAGATGGATGGATGTTCATGCCAAGGGAAATAGAATAATCTCCTCCGTCTGTGATGCTGAACTATATTTCTGGGCCTCCCGCCTCTCTGAATAAAGCATATTATCCACTCGCTGCTGCTAAATACATAAATAAATAAGATAAAAAGTAAAAATCCCAGTGTGCAACAGTGCCAAGGGCAGGCAAGTTAAAGGACATTATAACTCTTTAATTACATCATTCTTGGAAAGAAAAGAACGGTCACTCCCCACTCTGTCCCTCCAGGGAATGCTTGATATCTGCCTTGGCCAGAATTCCCTTAGGAAAGTTGTCGCAACATATGTCTTCCGTGTGCTTCATGCCGGGGCTGGGTTTAGTCCTGCATTAATAATCCCCACCCACTATTTATTGAAGTTGCACATGTTAAAAAAATATGTATTTCATCTCCTGGCTTGATAGGGAAAAAAATAAAAGCAGCTTACAAGATACAACTAGAGCTATGTGGAGGTCACTGGGATTTAGTGTATAGAGAGGATTTTTGCTGGTGTTAACTGTATAGGTTTGCAAAACATGATTGCAAAGGGCTACTCAAACATCTTATGGGATTTCACATGGTCTTTAAGGAGGCAGTGGGGTCCAGTGCCAAGGGCACAGGACTTGGAGACAGGAGACCTGCATTCTGTTCCCTGTTCTGCCAATAACCTGCTGTGTTACCACGAGCAAACTGTCGTGCCTCAGTTTCCCCAAATAAAAAATTAGGCCAATGATACTGACTGGCCTTGAGATGCACAGATTAAAAAGTGCTGTCAGTGAGCTGGGTGTTATTCTTAAAGATTACTGAAATTCTGCAAACAAAAAGGTTTATGATTCTGTCAAAAATGGCTTTTTATACAAAATGAAAAGTGGCATGAAAAACTGTCGATTTCCTTTCAAAATTGGCCATTACCTGTGATATTTATTGAAATATTTTTCCAAACTGTTACTGAAATGGTTATAGAAACAGCCAATAATGTTTTCAATTCTCATTTTGATTAATTTTTTTTATTATTATTTTTACTCCCTCTCCCCCCTGCCCCATCCCCAATCTGGTCCTTTTTGAGCCCTGAAGCATAGAAACAGCATTGCAATTTTGATTTTTTTGGAGGGGTGATTTTGAATTTTTTGTTTTAATTTTTTTTAACCAGTTCTAATTATTACTATTCAAAACCGTGCCTGGAGATTACTTCCGAGGTTTGTGAACATTGGCAGATCTTTCAGGGAACAGAGCAGGTGTTCCAAATCTGTGATAACTGGCCCCACTCCTCACGAGCCCTCAGGCAAACTGCGGAGTTTGTTGAATGGCGAACATGTTGCACAGCTGTAGGCACGACAGCATTTAAAACAAAACAAAACACCCTGTGGCCCAATTCACATTTACACCAGTGTTAATCAGGAGCTGCTCCATTGACATCGGTGAAGTTATACCATTGCAAGACAGGTGTCAGAGTTAAACCAAGACTCCATAGTGTTCTGAACCATCTATTAGACCTATATGGCCATTACAATGTCTTGCAAAGCAGTTGGAGAGTAAACAAAGGCATCGCATCATAAAAGCATCCTGATGCTGGATACACAACAACCGACAGCCCTATCTGATCAATATTGCTTGTTAAAATGAACGTTTGGATGACACATTGTGTGCAGTTTTGCACAGTTGTTTTACTGTTCCTATGCGGTGGATCCCATCTTTCAAACATGCCTGGTCAAGTTAAGGAATCTTTTTCAACAGCCGAGCTGCCCAGTCACCATGAAGATGTCCAGCTAGCTTTTAGACCCTACAGACAAAGCAGGGAGTATTATTTTCACAGGAACCCAGTGTTATTGAATAGACTCTACTTTGCAGAAAAGCTGGAATGTCAAGGCACCAGGCCTATGTACCATTGTTTCTTACGAATTGTGTACCTGGGCAGCAGACTACAGGTTCAAGTTTCCAAAAGGTCTAAATTTGTGGGTGGGCTATTTTGGTGGGATGAGGGAGATGGGTTAGTTTCATAGCCTAGGTCTGGTATTAGGAATGTGATTAATTCTTTTACCTCTTGTTCACTCTTTCAACTCCATGCCCAGCTGAGCAGAGCCTGGCATGGCACAATCAGCTAATGGTTCTCTGGCTGCCTATGAGAACTGAGCTGATGGTCTCAGTCCAACTCTCAGTGAACAGGAATCCACCTCGGTCAATCCCCACAAAACTTCACAACCTTCTTGGCAGTTTCAGAAACTCAAGCGCAGGGTTCAACAGCTAAACACCCTCACCGCAGCCTCTACAAACTGTCCCTTGCAAGACTGGCAGCTTGGCAAGGTGAATCAGAAGGAGCCTGAACTGCCCCTGCTCATGCGCAACCTCATCTGCAGCTACTCAGAGCACTGCGCTCCCCAGGCCGCCAACCCAGCACCTTTGACAAGCACGAACGTTGGCTCCAAAATAAGCTCACAAGCTCGGGCTGATGAATCAGGAGGGAAGGCAGGGTCAGTAGGCAATGGCTCCAGGGAACTGTTATTAACAAGATTCTTCCCCCGCAACCTGCATACCTGCAGACCATCAATAAAACCTGCCTGCGTTCCCGTCCGGACTCACTTTCCTCTGAACTTTCCAGTCACAGGCCATAGATTGGATTTTTCTGTCGTCAACATAAAGCCAGACAAATTGTCCACGGCTGAGAGACCCTTGATAAGACCATTTCCTTTAGGCCAGGAGGCACGCTCCATAAAACTGACACTGTTTTTCATGAAGACCCGGCCCCGTTCTTTTCAAGGAAGCGCTTAATCACAGACACTGCAGCCAAAGTCATCACGACTCTCTGCGGCTGGAGATGGCGTCTTGCTTTCTTTTCTTATTTTTTAACATGCAAAGAAAGAAGAGGAGAGAAGAGTCAATTAGCAACTAGTCCCACTTCACTGTTGATCCAGGTCACCGGCACAAAACTACCCTTTGCTGCTCTTATGTCTCACAGGGATTAATGCATAGCAGACATTAATCCCCCCACCCATGTTTATGAGCATCTTCAAGACTCCTAACCTCAGCCCCCTTTGGAGAGCACCTAGAAATCAAAGCCTCACACTTGGTGCTCATCAAAGGGATCCCACCTTCCCATAGACTCATCACCACTGGAACTTTTTACAATGGGACTTTCTGCTGAGGCATCTCATACTGAAAAGCCCCATCATGTTGTGTGAGGTTCTATAGTGACAATCTGTAATGAGCTTCCCACTGTTAGATATTGGGCCAGATCCCCAGCGGGCATAAAATAGACATCCTCTGATTTACCCCAGCTGTGCATTGACTTCTTCTGACAACATCCACCTACTGCGAGGCACTTCTCCCACACTCCCCCAGGTAGCTGGAGTCGGTCAACATTGCACAACGGTGAGAGAACCCTCGTCCCAGGTTCTTCCAGATACATTGTGGGGCATTAAAACCGAGGTTGACCTGGCAGGGGAGCCAAGGAAGAAGTCAATGAAACCATTTTGCAAACAGAGGAGAGATTAAAAGGGGGTCACATTTGTCCATGTGTTACCAGAAATCTGGGGTGAAATCCTGGCCACTGAAGTCAATGACAAAACTCCCAGGAACTTCAGCAGAGCCAGAATTTCACCACTGGTGGCCAGCTGCTCCATCTCCAGCCTTTGCACGTGGTACCTGAAGGGTCATGCCTTTGGGCAAATCTGGTATGGGCACAGCCTCTGCCACAGTAACCCTTTAGAAATCTGGCCCTCCTTGGATATTTTGCACCAGACATGCCAGCCTGAGCTTTCCAGGTGATGCCAGTCTCCATCAGACGGCAGTGTGCTTGAAGAGCGTGGCAAGGAACCTGACATCAATTGGCCTCCGTGGAATATACAAGCCACTCCACATTGCTCGTTTTTTTACTCTGTATTTAAATCATCAGCTGTATTATCTGAGCCATTATTCCTGAACACACTTCCCGTCTCTCGCCCTCATATCCATTAGCCTGCAATTCAACAGTCGGTATTAGTTTATGTTAACAAGCTGTAGTAATGGTAATCCCACGTTGCTAGACTCCGTTGCAGATTCTACTGACTGCGCTATTGTTTGTCTCTGCTCCCTGAGCACTGTTATCCACAAATGGCTCCTGACCTGCTGGGTCCCCCAAGCTCTCTTGTGTAGTTTCTCAAATGTATGTATCCCAGTGGGATTAGTATTGGGCCGTAGAGAACTTTCACCTCTCGGTCATTGGATCACACATGGCCAAGAAGCACAGTGATCAAAAGCTGCGGTTTGTTCAATGGTCTGGTGGAAGGAGTTTGGAGGATCTCACCTAGGTGCCCACATTTCAGAGCCACCATCTCATAGAGGCCACCAAACTCAGCACAGAGGCAAGGACTGAAAGGAGCCATGGGGACAGAACTCCCTGGAATCCTGGAGATGGTCCGTCCGTGATATCTATTGGCAGGGAGGCTAACGTGCAGTAGTTTGCATTGCCACTGTCCATACCAGACTGGCGCATTTGTCAAGAAGGGGCAGTTAAGACACAGGACTGGGATGCAGGAGGCCTGGGTTCTAATCTCGACCATAGAGCCCTCTGTGGCTGTACACAGGTCACTTCCCCTCTCTAAGCCTCATCCATAAAACACGGATAATGCTACTGATCAAATTCATTCATGCTTGCAAAGGAGGCTGAAAGTTCTGGGTGAAAGGTGTTATGGAACGGCAAAGCGTAATTGTCACTGCCTGTTCTTGTGCCTCAGAATAACACTGGTGTCTTCAGGGATGTCAGCACATCTCTTTACATCCTCACTAAAATTCCTTATCTTGATATGGTTCAGAGCCAAACGCAGATCCTCCAAGAACACTGGAGATGTTCCCACCTAGACGTACCTATGGGTTAGGTCTACGCTTGGATCTGAGGCTGGGAGTCCCAGCTCACATAGACACATTTGTGTTAGCTCTCATCAAGCTAGCATGTTAAAAACAGCAGGGTAGCTACGGCAACACAGGCAGTGTTGAGCAGTGGCTGGGGCTAGCTGCCCTGAGTTCAAACCAGCCTGGACCCTATGGCTATGCACTCAGGGCCAGGAAGAAGAGCCTGCAGCTGGGCCTGGGACCAGTCGGCTAACCACGGCTCAAATCCCACATCGGTTTTACCAGTTTTACCAGGATCACTCTTGGCCAGTGGCTGCTCAGCGCTTCTGCCTGTAGCTGCAATGCTCCTGTGCATGCTTTATTCCCTGCCTTGCTCCCAGCCCCACTCCAGTCTTAGTTCTGCTCTGCTCAGTCTCTGACTCCTGATTCCTGACTCCAGCCCTGACTGCCTATACCCCTCTCTGTGACACTCGGGCTGGCTAGCTAGTGCCTCTGCTCTCCACTCTCCATGCTACTGCGGTTGCACTACTATTTTTAGCATGCGAGTTCGATGAGAGCTAGTGCGGGTATGTCTCCGCCAGCTGGGAACCACGCCCCTAGCTCGTTGTGCAGATTCAACCCTCCCGGCTTGGCCTCCTCTTTCCCTCTTTCTAAATGGCTGAGCCAGAAGGTCGAATTCAAACCTGTCGGAGAAGCTCCTGTCTGGTTCCATCTCAATTCACATGTCAACATTTCAAATAATTACACTAGAAACAACACATGCCAAGTGTCTGCCTGACTTCTGACTCCCCTTGACTGGTACAGGGCAATGCCTGGCGCCACCCTATTTGGGCCAGATTATAGCTGAGACCCAGCGAGGCATCTTACCAGGAGCCTTCCCTGGCCCTGGCATCCCTTGTGCAGCGAACCTGACAGAAATGCAAACCCAGCCCCCATTCTCCTGCGCACAGAGACTGATCCCTGCTTCTGCCCCTCCCCGTGCTCCTCCTCCTCTGCCCGGTTACGGAGCTGAGCGGCACAGTCTGTGGGTGCATTCTCTCCGTGCCCTAAGAAGTATTTTGCTTCCCAGAAGCACAGAGGCCTCCTCATGATCTGTATGGGGCTGTGCCATGCTACCCTGATGTGATTTAATGGCATGCACCTCTCTCTTTGCGTTAACTTGCCAAAGTTGGCAGAAAGAAACATTTAGAGAGGGGCGGGGGGAACCAACAACAGCAACGAGAAACACCAGCCAATAGCCATCGCAGAGGGGACAAGGAACAAAAAGACCTCTCTCCTGCTCCTCTGTCAGGAAGCAACACAGCTGTCCATGAATGCCGCGAGCCAGGCCAGCCAGACACACACCTCTCACAGAGAAGGAGCTGGGAACTTGAGACCTGAAGCAGCATCCCTAGGCCTGGGCCCATGGTCATCTCTTTAGCAAAGGATGCTTGCTCCCTCAGCACATTCTGGATTGGCTCCTCTCCAGATCAGAGATGAACACTTCATCCAAACCTTGCTTGGGGTCAGCTGGTGGCATCTGGATATTAGCTAGTGACACTCAGACAACTGGACCACTTCTCCCATTTCCTGAGACGTGCTCTCCGGCAATGAAGGAAACCTTATGATTATTTCTAGAGCCCTCAACTCTGCATAAAGCTTCATGTCTGGCACCAAGATGCTTTCAGGAGCCCTGCTGAGCTAATGGCTGGTCTGGTTTTTAGTGCAAGCATTTAAAAGGCAGTGTGCTTGGCACTGATTAGCGGTGTTGGTCTCGGAGGCTAAAGCAGAAAGGGGAATTCAGTGCAAGACTACAAACAACTACTCCTCTTCCATAATCGCTGCTTTGCAGGCCAGCCACACATATAAATATTGGATAATGTCTGGCCTCGGTGTGCAATAAATTCAGACCAAGTCACTGCCTTACAGGCAAGGGCTGGAAGCTTGACAGATCTCACAGGGTCAGAGCTTGGACGAGAGACCTTCATTGAAAGCTCAGGTGTTACAGGAACTGTGATTGGTCAGTGTTTACCAACCTTTGCAAAGTTAAGTGCCTCCTTTAGTGAAATGAAAGCAATCACAACTTCATCGCACCCTACCATGTGTTGTTAAAGGCCTAACCATGATGACTTACATATATTTTGTGCCTGACACCTCTCCTCTGCCGACAAAACAGTTCAAGTTGTTAGCACCATCAGGAAAATGGCAGTGCAAAGAGTGTCACCTTCCACAGGAAATTTTCAATTTTCCCAAAGCTTTTTTTTAAAAAAAAACATATTTTCCATTTGGGAAAATGGAAAGAGAATATTTATTTTGGGGTGGGTTGGACCCAAGTTGGAATATTTTGGTGCGTTGAACTGATTCAAAATATTTCATTTGGAGTCAGCTCAACAAATGTCATTTGCCTGTTGTGCTGCATTGCCTCATGGGAGTTGTAGTTTGGATTCCCATTCTCCCCTATGAAGTGGGCTCCCTGGGGGACTACATCTCCTGTGATACAATACAGTCCCTTTCCAACCAAGCTGCATGGTGCATCATAGGAGGCATATGAGTGTGGATGCCTGGCCCTTAGTGAATGGGGACATCAGGTTCACGATACAACTCCCATGAGGCAGTGCACCACCATAGGGAAATGCAATTTAGCATTGACTTGACTTGAACCATTTAGATTTGTGAATGTTTAAATGTTTGGGTTTTTTTTTTTATCCAGACTGTCTAAATGAACTGGGTCTCCATTTCCAAATCAAAGTTTTTCAGCATCTTCATTTGGGAAAAATGTCAAGAGTTCAACTTTTTGTCCTGATTCAGGATGAAAACAATTGCTGAAATATTGAAATTTCCCCTGGAATGGCAAATACAATTTTTACTTAGCTCTGCTCAAGACAATAAGCCAAGTTGTTCCTATACTGTGTTACTCCATTGCCCATGAAGCAGGAGGATAAGAAAGAGAACCAGCCACAACCCTTGCTCACAATATAATCAGAGGATCTGTAAGTACTACAATATGGATTCAGCCATGCCATGCATTCACTTACTCTGCACTGGGATCTTGAGTTTCATTTCCAGTCCCCTAATCTCCTACACCTTTCGGGGTTTGTAGGCAGCAAACACTCACACCCATCACATCAGCTCCTGCAGATCATTAGGAGTTAGTCTCCTTGGATCGGGCTTCTCAGGAGTACCCATGATAGCAGTGATGCAACTTCCCTTTCTGGTTGCATTGGTGGGACAAAGTCCTGGGTCCCAGCATTTGTTAAACCTGTAAGAAGCGCAGGCATCACCTCTCTTGAAGCTTGAATTGGAATGAGCCCAGAAGTGAAACCCTTCAAGCAAACTCACCGGGGAGGATCAGAACTTTCTCCCTCAATGAGAGTCTATGAAGTTACTTGCCTTGCTAATGATTCACTGGAGAGCCTCTGTGATGATGCGGGACAAAGAGCCTGACTAATGGGTAATGAAGAACAATAAATAGTGTGCGAGATCAGCTCTGAACTTCTTTCAGCAGCCTCTGATGAGACAGCATTCTCCTGTATAATGAAAACCTCGCTCTATTGTATCCATGCAAATCACAGGCGCTGCTTGAAAGCTTGTGCCTTAATAACTTATCTGGTGGGCCAATAAAAATGGTATCGCATTATCTTGGCCACTTAGCCACCAGAAAAGCTCTGAAGCCAATTCATTCACTTCCTGCAAGGCTCACAGCTCCCTGCTTCCAATCAAGGGGAGCAGATCTGTCAAGATTTCTCCTCACTCTCCTCTCGGAGGGCCAGCTCTAAGTCCACGTCAAGCTGAGGGAAGGTCTCCCATTGCCGTGAATGGGTTTCAGCTCAGCCCTATAAATCTTTATGGATACTTAAGCTGGGACCATCTTTCTCCCTTAACAGGGCTACCTGTATCTAACCAAACCATAGGCCTTTTTTGTGTATAGAGCATCTGTCAGTCAGAAGGATCTCAAAGCTCAGAAGAGGCTGTAGTCCAAACATCTTAGCGCGGGATCCTGTCTGCTTTCCTGTGCTCAGCAAAGTTGGGCTTGGCAAATAATGAGATCAGAACTTGCCAGGAAGTTGTGCTGATGACTCAGAAGGTGACGCCCTTTGCACTGCCATTTTCCTGATGAGGTCCCAACTGCTGATTATTTATGCAGGGTCCATGACACCCTCTATAACAGTGGGGGTGGGGGAAAAGGTGTAGTCCTGGTACCTTGCCTAAGCTCCAACTCCTGAGATTACAATACATTCTTGTTCTCTCACAATTCCCTCTGCAGCCAATATTCTCTCCTGTTGCGTTTGCACCATTCAACAGTATCCCAGAGGAGAACGTGCCGAAGCACAGGGCCTGGTGATTTAGATGGATAATTTGTGGAGAGACTTGCAATCCCTCATGATGAAAGACTCTATACAACGGTAATAACTATTCTTATGACTACCCAAAAGATGGTTGAGTACATCAGCAATGGCTGAATTTCTAAGGAACGCAATAAATTCTGTGTTTCTGGTGCCTTTCTTTTACTGTCTGTTAGTTTAAATGATTCAACTATATTTTAAATCCAGACTCTTTTGGGGACAGGATGGAGCAGCTATGCTGTGCCAGTAACACTCAATACACAATAATGTTGGGTGGATTTTTATTTTAAGCACAACCAGCAAAGAATAACTTTATCCAGTTGGAAGCAGAGGGGGAATTCAGGTAAGCAGAATGCAATTAACCACGCTGGAAGCTTGCCATGTACAACAGATGCAGACGTGCACCTTGGGGAAATAAACAAACAAAAGCAACGGATACGTAGAACTCTCATCACCCTCTTCACAGTCCCATTCCGGCGCCCACCCATTTGAGTGCTGAAGGGCTATGAAGCTAGTTAGCTGCAGATGTTGGGTTGAGAGATGTGGCCGGATGAATTATGGCTGGGATGAGGCGGGGAGAGGAGGGATGCATTGAATAACAAGACTGGTTCCATCAAAGGGAGGGAGAAGGATTTGGGTTTGCTGTCAGCCAATCAGCCCATCTGCTGGGATTTCCAAAGAGATGAAGGGAGTTAGGGACTGGAATTTGGATGCCTATCTCCTTTATGATCCTACATAGGCTACATACGATCCTTTGAAAAATCCCAGCCTGTGTAGATATATACAGCAAGAGAGTGACTCCTTGATAGCGACATGGCTATCTCAGTCCTGGGTGATGCCGTGTGTTCCCCAATATCCCGGAGACAGAGCTGAGGGGCTGACTACACTTGAAACATAAGAGTGGCACCACTGCAGTGCTTTGGTGTGGACACTTACAGCAGCAACGGGACGGATTCTCTCATCCGCGTAGGAAATCCATTTCCCTGAGAGGCTGTAGCTGGGTCAAGGAAAGAATTTTTCCACTGACCTAGCGCTGTCTACACTGGGGGTCAGGATGGCTTAACGACATCTCTCAGAGGTGTAGATTTTTGCATGCTGATTGAACTTTGCAGTTATATCACTTTTCTAGCCCTGAGCCGGTGGAGCTTTATAAGCAGCAAACCCCCAAATGTCTGGAGAAGAGCTGGTCCACAGCTTGAATGTGGCTTTGCTTTCAAAGTTGGGAAGTTCACATACTCGCTTCACAGTCTGGGGGGCTCCGGATCTCAGATTTGCCTCTGAGACCTGTCTTGGCTGGCTTCAGTTAAGCACCAGATGGTAGGATTTGCTTTAAAAAGTGCTGAGGGGTACTTATATTATATGCAGACCAGCCAAACCCCTTTTTGAGCCCACTTGTTAAAAACAGTCTTCTGTATTTGCCCCTACAAGTCTGCACATGCAGGTTCACAAGAACTCGACAAGCCCTGATATAATCTGTGCATACCACTGCCATCTGTGCTTCCCTAGCCTGCTCTGCTGGGGCTCTCTTTTCCCTTCCAAAGGATGCATTTTTTAATTTGAGATGTGGTAGAGATGGACCTGAACCAAACCCCACTTTCTGGCCACTCCCAAACTCTATGGGGCTTCAGACCTGGCTCTAAAGAACATCTCCAGGGAGCTCTAAATGATGTAAAATAAGATTTGCCCCAGATTCTCTTCCCTGGCTTCAAACGCTGCTGGAGTGTGAAATGTAAAATGATTCTCCAATTAGACCTACACTGGAAGTCATGGGGGGTGAAGAACTCTTCTCTCTCCTTTAATCAATCTGACTTTCCCCACTCTGCCTTGTATCTCGATCGGCGACGTATGATAAAACGGGAGATTTCACTCGTTCCAGATGTCAGAGCTCAAAATGATTTCAGCACCCACTTAAATTAGTGTCAAAAGGATTAAACTTTTTTAAGGAGGAGCGATCACTGCACAGGCAGCTTTGTCTGGGAAATAGGTAGTCGCTGATTATTGCGGTTTGGCTAATGAAGACAAGCTGGCTTTGGCGTCTGATCCTGGCCTTACCCACAGGCCATGCAGCTATCCTGCTGAAACTGGCATTGTGCGCGCCTCTCTCACTCACTCCTTGCCCCAGAAGCATATGCAGCTGAGCTGAGGCCTCGTTTCAACTTAAAAATCACATTCCCAGCTAAGTGCTGCCTTGGCAGATTGAAGAGTGTGTTTGAAAGGCAGTTTCCCACTACAATGGCAAATCGCACTCGCATTAGCTCTGGGAGCAGATCAGGAAAGAGCAATGGCAGCGTGCCTAGCTGCTCCACTGCATACCTGGGTCCCAGGTGGGCTTGTATAGCCCAGTCTCTGGCAATGTTTCCTCTTGTAATTGGAGCTAGCTAGATCAAAGCCAGCTCGGGTATGTAGACAGGTGCTGCAGTCACCCCTCTGATTGAAGTGCAGATAGATCTTTAGCCTTCCTGTGCCTCAGTTTCCCATCTGTAAAATGGGAATAGTTGCACTTCCTCATCTCGCAGGCATGTTGTAAGGATAAATAGTAAAGACTGTGAGGTGCTGAGTGCCTAAGGGAGCAATAGAAACTGCTGTCTGGCGATGGGCTTCTGAAGGGAGAGTGGGGCAAGTGGAGATTGCCTGAGCAGCCAGGGAAGTGGCAGGAGATTAGAGAAAGCTGGTGCTGGAACAAAGTCTTGACTAAAGGACAATCTTCTGTTGGGAACCTTGCCCTAGCAAGCCACAGTGATCTGGGAATACAGGGCATGAGTTTGAGAAGCAGCCTTGTTTCTGCGGGTGGAGTTTTGCCCTTGCCTTTAACTACTGGTGTGGACGGTGCAGCGTCCTGTGGCATCCACCTATTTGATCCTCGCCTGCAAGTCAGGGAGTTCGATGATCAATGCTGGGAGTCGTGCCTATGGTTAATTATGCCGAGAGAACCTGAGACCAGGCTGGGGAAATTGGAATCCTGCCACACAAGCAGAACAATCCCAGAGCTTCCCATGAGACTTCAGCTCCCCTTCAACCAGAGTGACACAGACGGGAAGCTGTGAGGCCTGACAAACAGGTGGAGAGAGAGGAAATCACAGGACTTGTTAGCATCCCAGCCACATGAGGGATTTTAGTGCCAGCCTTTGAACAGTGACATCTCTGATGCTGTCTCTGTCGGCGAGCCTGCGAGGGTTGCACATGTCACATCTTATTCCCTCACCTTCTCGCAGACGGGGAAATTTTTGCTAAAGGCTTCCAGCACCACGGGAAGACACCTCCCTCCTTCCCTTCTGAGAAGAGGCATTAGGGAGCCCTTATGCGGTGACACTACGGTGCACAGGCTGCTAGGCACTGTGTCAGCCAGACAGCGCGCCTCCAGGTCAGTCTGTGTCCAGCCGCCTTAGCAACGAATCCCCTGTACATTCATTACAGCCAAGTCCTGCCCCTAAGGTCTCTCAGCTGAACGCTGTAAATGCCTTTCACCAAGCCGTCCTTGCCTTGCTCGTAGTAATTAAAGCCCATTGCTGGGCACGGACAGGTCCCACTGGGGAGGGCTACACTGCAGCTTGAGTCTATCCCTAGTGACATTATATATTTGGTTCTGATAATTCAGATCAATCAGCCCTAGGTTTTGCTTTGCTTCTAGTTTTCAACCCAAAACCCAGGGCCCTTCTAAATCTGCCAAGATTTGCTTGGCTTGAAGCTGAAGCCATAAAAAACCAACAAGTTTTGCATTGCGTCCACATAGCATGCTCTACCGGCTCCAGGTCACACAAAGCTTCAAGAACCTCAGGGAAACTTTAATTGAGTATGACACAAGTTTGAGGTTTGTGTAACTGTCCCTGCTATGGATAATCAGTGGGGATCGATCTCAGGACCCTAAGCACAAAATCACAGGCCATTGTCACTTGTCCTAAAGAAGTGATTCCATGCATCAGTAGGTTGCTATCCTCTATATGGACCAGTCAGAAGCAGGGAACGTGATGAATTAAGCCAGAATGTCATGAAACCCACTTCCCCTGGCTTGGATTTCACTCTGAAAAGGTTTCACTTGGCTCTAGGACTGCTGGCCCTTTAACACAAAGTTCACTTAGTTTCACATTAGCTCAGGTAACTTCTTGCAGGGATTCACCCCAGCAGACAGCTGAAGCAGTGACATATGCATTATTTTATCTTCTCTCGAGAATGCCAAACTTGGAGTTGAGCCTAAGCCTGAACACTCAGATCTGGGTCTCAACTTACCCCATAGCTTTTCTTGTTTGGTTTGACCCCATCTCTGCCTGTAATAAGACCCTGACCCTCTCTATGCTGGTACACATAAGTCCACCCCCCAGATCTCTGAATTTCTCTCATCTCATCCACTCATTCAAGTCCTTGCTATTACATCTGTTAGCCCTACTTCAGCCCCGTTTGTGAGGCAAGCATCCAGCTGCAGTCTCGCCCCTCCCACAAAGCAGCTCCCTCATTCACAGGAAATTTCAATAATGGCTAAATACCTCCTCGCTTCCCTCTCTGAGCCAGAGAGGTTTCCACTTCAGCGCCAACTTGCATAATAAAGTGGTATTGGATTGAAACATCCATCCCCAGCTCACCCCTTGGCCTCTGCCCATGCGGCAGCCTCTTAGTACAGCAGCAAATTGCTAATGGAAAAGTGGTTAGTCACAAAGATGATATTGCCTTTCCCATCAAAAACAACTTTGCGGTAGAGAAGCCAGGCCCGTGCCAAGTGGCTGCAGGTTCCATTCACCAGCCACATGAGCAGTCACCACAGGGATCGCTCCCCAGAGAGCTCGCTCCATAGCTATTTAAGTGCATTAAAAATTCATCTGCCCCGAGAACAAGCACACAAGATCTCACGGCCCCCGGAGACAGCTTGGGAACGTGCCGTTTCATGTTTTGTTGCCATCTGCTGGAAAGCTGGCAAGAACAAGGTGCAGGAAGGGGACAGAGAGCTAGGCCTTCGGGCATATATATGTTGCGGGCGGGGGAAGAGGAAGAGAGGTGCTGGCACATTAAACCCCATTCGTCACTACCACAACTGTCCACTCATGTCCATAGTCTCAGCATCCTGCTCCCCATCAGATCAGCGAACCTGCAAGGGTTAGCACTTCAGAGATCTTGTTCTATCACTGTGTTGCTTTCTATCAACATGGAACACAGGAATGCAGAGCCCCAAAGAACATACACATGGCCTTACTGGGTCAGACCCATGGTCCAGCTAGCCCAATGGCACGTACTCCTGGGGGCATGCAGAGGTTTTCCAGCAGGTACATCAACTCATCTAGAGATTTCCCTAGTTTTACAACAGGCTACATAAAAAGCTCTAGAGAAGTCAGTACAGGCTAAAATTTCACATAGGCGATGACTTGTTTACACTGCTCTATATACTATACACTGAAATGTGAGTATAGCTTTTATATTCAATCAATTTTGTTTAATTATATTGTTGAAATAAGTAACTTTTTGGTAACAGCGCGTTGTGACACTTTTGTATTTTTATGTCTGATATTGTAAGCAAGTAATTTTTAAATGCAGTGAAACTTGAGGGGACACAAGACAAATCAGACTCCTGAAAGGGGTACAGTAGCCTGGAAAGGTTGAGAGACACTGCTCTAGCCCAATATCCCGTCTTCTGACACTGTCCAATGTCAGACGCTTCAGAGGGAAGGAATAGAACAGAGCCATTATTGACTGATCAGTTCTCCCGAAGACTTACCTATTATCCTAGTCCAGCTCTGAACGCTGACCCAATGTGAGTAAAGTGCCTTGTCCAGCCCCACATTATATCAGAGGGGAAGACAGAGGAAAAGCAGGAGACCAATATAAGTTGGCTCCTCTTGTCTTGTTGGTGTGCATCCAAGGACTGTAAGAGCCTTAGGGCTGAGAGTCTTTCCATTTGGGTTGTATATGGCCCTGAGTCCATTCTCTGAGTAATACTCAGTAATCCTCTCAGTAATACTGAGATTAGCTATAACGGGGTCTACAACAGAGATGGTCAGAGAACAAGGGAAGATATTCATGTAATGTTTGCCCCCGCCCCCAATTTTTATGCAAAAATTCAAAATTGTGTCAAAATATAAAAAATCAGAACATTTCAACCCGCTTCAGTCATGAGGAAGTTGCCACTAAGCCAAACACCAGCACATGAACCATGCTGGGGAGTGGGGAAGATGGATAATTCACAGGACAGCCTGGTCCACTGGATTAGGTACTGGGTCAAAAGCCAGGAATACCTGGGTCCTAGCTTCAGCTCTTCTAATAACATGGGCAAGAGACATCTCTCTCTCTCTCTCTCTCAGTCTCTTTTCCCCTCTGCCCATCTCATCTATTCTCACTGTAAGCAGGGAGATGTGGACATATCTAGAGGGTGTCTTTCTCTGTTTAGGTACAGCACTTTGCACAATGGGGCTCTGGATCTACCATAATACATATACCATGCTCTACCAGAGAGGAATGTCTGCTATATCTACCATTTCCAAACAACATGCAGCCCTAAAGACTCTGGGGAAAGTTGTGGAGGAAATTTCATCTGGCTTTGCTGAGAAGTGAAGCCAAGGTTTGGACTAAGGATGCTGGGGAACACAAAGTATCAATTCACCTAGGCTTACATCTACCCTTGAGCAGAGGGCTAGTGTGAGGACATTGTACCAGTTAAGACTTCTACATAGGACTTACCAGGTGCACTGGTCTTATGTTAAGCAACTCTCAACCCCAGAGCAGCTTCTATTTAAAATCTGCTACACTCTAGTTTAAGATGAGCAAGCCCTGGCTTCCCAGGGTCCTATGGAAATCAAGACAAGACCCCTCTTCCTGTGTACAGTCTATTTTGACTTGTTTCACTGCGCAGAGCTATCTGCTCTGTAATCGAGGGAGTGTTAATGTGCTAATGCAGGTAAATTGTAATTAATTTCCCTCTAACTGATGCGTGGGAATATTTAGGACCCTCATTCTCCTGCCTTCAATTCCTTTATAAATATCTGATTTGACAGGTTAATTTGAAAGTAAAAGTGAGGTTCTTTACAGCCATCCAAGCAGAGGCCCTGGAATGCATCCTGCTGCCTAGTTGCGTGGAGCATAATAAAAGAGGCTGAAGTTAGGTCTGACTCTTTTTCTTCCTTCCTTTTTTAAAAAAAAATAATTAATTCATTTATTTTCCCACTAATTTAATTTTTTTGTCTTCCCCCAGCTTCGGAGGATAATAGAAGCTTCATTTCACAGTACAAGGAATTTGGCAACAAAAGGTGAGGGAGAGCCAAAGACGCCGGATGGCGGGGATGTCAGCGGGTGACAGGTTTCCTTCTGGCTAGTACGTCCTATGTGATACCTGGAGGGCTGCAGGAAATGACGAGCCAGAAGAGGGCACTCTGAGATGGGACAGCATTTCTTTAGGGAATGTTGTGTCACTAAGGGGTATTGTCATTAAGGTGATACTGAAACCCATAAATGCTAACCCAGGTCATCAATTGTCCTCTCTGCTCCAACATAAGAAGGGCCATACTAGGATGGACCAAAGGGCCATCTAGCCCAGTATCCTGTCTTCTGACAGTGGCCAACACCAGGTGCTTCAGAGGGAGTGAACAGGACAATTATTGACTGATCTGACAGCATCTGGCTGTCAGAGGCTTAGGGACACCCAGAATACAGGGCTACACCTCTGACCACCTTGGCTAACAGCCACTGACGGACTGATCCTCCAGGAGCCTATCTAATTCTTTTTTGAACCCAGTTATACTTCTGGCCTTCACAACATAACATAGGGGGAAAGCAATGTGTATGCATGTCTGCGGCTTAGACAGAATGTTAGATCTCATTTTCAAAGTTGCTGTAGACATCCTTCCCTCCGTTAGCTTCACTGGAATTGGGGGGGAGGGGGTGCACTCTAACTCTGACAATCAGATTTCTAGAATAGATATGTAGTAGTCTGCTCAGTGGATAGGGCACTGCAATGGAGGTCAGGAGCACTGTGATCTATTACTAGTCTTGCTAACGACCTGTTGGCGTGCTTTGAACAGGTCACTCCCCAGCCCTTTGCCTCAGTTTCCCAGATGCAAAATAACCTGATACTGGTGTTCCATTGTAAAACACTGCAAAGAGTTATATAAGAGGCAGGCATCATTACATACACAGAGATAGACAATCATCTTCCTCTTGGTCTTAACTTTGATTGTCATTGAGTCTGAAAACTCACCAGTCAAAGGCTATATTTATTTGCATCTTATACAGCATCAACCCTATGTACATGGCAACTCGTAACCACTGCTGTTCCTGATAGATCTCATGGAACTTCATGCAAAACTTAACTACTGTCATGGCCTAATTCCTCTTTGGGTTAATTCCATTCTGCCTCCCAAAAAGGCCTCTGCTGTTTAAGTCAGACACAGCACCCTTCATTAGAGCTGGATGAGAACTGGGTATTCCTGATGCATGAAAATTGTCCAGGTATCAAAAAATGTTGCCATCCCAAATTGGGAAGAAAAGTCACAATCTCAAAAAGTTTCACAAATCAAAAATCTGAAAACACAGTTCTGTTTGGGTCAATCAAAACATTTCATTTTGATTTCAACCATTTTAATATTTACATTTTTGAACTATAACTTACATTTTGAAACAATTTATTTTGAACCAGAATACCACACATTTTGTTTCAAAAAGATTGAAACAAAACATTCAGACAATTTAGACTTGGTTTTCCAAAGTTTTTGAGTAAAAAAAAAATAATCAAAACCAACCAATTCCCATGAAAAATTTTGGTTTTGACAAATCAGCATTTTCCAGTGATCCCCAACATCCTGTTATCTTTTTGATTGCCACTATACATGGAGTGGATATTTTCAGAGAACTATCTACAGTGACTCTCAGAGCTCTTTCTTGAATGATAACAGCTAATTTAGACCCCATCATCTTATATGTATAGTTGGGATTATGTTTACCAATGTGCATTACTTTGCATTTATCAATGCTGAATTTCATCTGCCATTTTGTTGCCCAGTAAACCAGTTTTGTGAGATCCCTTTGGAACTCTTCATAGTCTGCCTGGGACTTAACTATCTTGAGTAGTTTTGCATCATTTGCAAATTTTGTCACCTCGCTGTTTACCCCTTTTCCAGTTCATGTATGAATATGTTGAATAGGACTGGTCCCAGTACAGACTCCTGGGGAACTCTGCTCTCCTACTTAATAGCTCACTATCCACAATCACCAGCTAGATACTGAACATTGCTTTTAGTTTTGGCATTGAATCTCTCTGGAATTCCATAGTTCTCCACCCCGAACAGCTCATTATACTGATACTCCTGGCTCTTTGGCACAAGATTCCTAGGAGGAGCATGCTAAAAGCTCAGGGGTTGGCAGAAAGAAAGAACTGATTATGCCTAAACATTTGCTGAGGGTATTCTATAGGGTGCCTGATTGTGAATCTTCTACCTAGCTTCCTGGCAGACATTCACATTGAAATACCATTTGCTGGGAATATTTATTAGAAGCAAAACCAGAATAGAAAAGCATATGGGACTGTTGTCCTTCCAGAAGCAACACTGAGGCAGTTAAAGCATTTGCCTTTGTCCAAGGTATTTGGTGCGGTTCCTTTAGCGGAAATCTGTGAGCAGATGTGGTTGCAAATTAAAATATCCTTTAATATCAATTTCCTGCTGATTTCACTGAATGGTGTTCAGCATAATTTGAAAAATTCATGGTCATTTTCACCTGCCTCTTTCTAACATTGTCTTTTCCTGCTGGCTACAAGCTGCCCTTTTCACCAATGGTGAAGAATGTGGTGAATGGAACTGACCATTCAAAAGGGAGTCTTTTGGCATTCTGTTCAGAAATGCTAAGGATTTAAGGAACTGGATGGATCTGGGAAATAGGCTAAAGGTACCTCATTTCAGTGCTAGAGTCACTGGTTTGAGTCCTGTCCATGTGTGTAATGACCAAAAGTTTTTAAACATCTGTGTCCTACAACTTGAAATATAAGTCTGTAGTCTCTGTTCCCATTTCAAGGAGCCAAAGAGCAAATAAAACCAACACAATTGTCCCTAATTGCCACTTCCCTGCCAACAATCTTGCCTTTGCTTTCTGCAAACATTCTTACCAATAAAACCCCGCTCACTCAAATGCAACGAAGCAGATCAGTGAGGTTTACTCCACAAGACTTTGCTTTGTTGAATTCACCCTACTCTGCCACTGCTCCTGGTGGTGGTGAGGTCACCTAACCCTGTCAAGTAGTGGTAAGGAAGGAGAAGTCAGGTGCCCCTGTGAATAACACAGTCAGAAAGGACTGGAATGTCCTAAGATTAATCATCTTCAGATTCCTAACCAGCGTGTGGTGAAATGAGGAGTTCAGGGAATATTCATGCAGTGCAAACATGACCAGTAAAGGTAAAAGTTATAGGTCATGATGAAAGGAGCTCCTAGCCATCTGGGAGTCCACCAGTCTACCAGTCCTATATCCCTATCGGAATTAGTGTCTGGCAAAGATCAATAAAGAGTCACCCACCCCCCACCCAAAAGAGACCAGTTTTATACTCTTTTGGTCTGGTCCCTGCAAAGCAGCACTGTAGATCTCCTGATAGTGTCAATGGCCAAAGCCTCAGCACTTGTTGGGAGCAGGATCCTCCATCAAAGTGTAGCTAAATGGGGGTGTAAATGCCTCTTTCAGGTGCAGGAAATGGACTGGGTGGTGGTAAGAGGGGGAACAGTAAATGCTGTCAGCAGCTACACTTTGTTTTATTGATTTACCCCGTGTAATGGGAGGACTCGAACTGAATTATGCACACAGGTGTCATGTCCCATTCACAGCAGAGCAACCGGATTTAATAAGAAGAATATTGCAATGCCCTGTCTCCTCACCTGCTGCGAGGCAGGGAGCTGAGCTGATTGCAGCGGTGGGTACAGGCACATCCTGAACTCGCAGGGGCCGATGATTTGGCTGTAGAAGTGAATTTAGTGCCCGCGAGCAAGAAGGGGATCAGAGAGAACTAGCTAAGGAGCCGTGCAGCATGGGCTGGTACTAGACAGGCTTACACACACGCACACACGCACACACACAATGCCCCTGCAACAACACACACTTGTCCTCTCATGGGGTCCCTAAGTGCACCGTCAGCCTAGCCTGCTACTCCAGCTCTGAGCTGCCGGACAGCTCTGCTGGGGCATCTCTGATCTGACCCCACGCACCTTCTTGCTGTTCCAGACCCATGTTCCCACACACCTGCACCAATGCATCCAGACCCTGACCGGAATCGCCCACTGCCGTTCAAGGCTCAGCCACCACAAAGCTCCGCCAGCGCATCTCAGTCCAGACGTGCCACCCCTCTTCCCCCGCTATTCCAGTCTGCAGCCCTCACGCTGCCCTGACAACGTGCCTCCAGCCTAGCCATGCCCCGGATGACCGTGGACACCGGGGATTGTGCTTCTATGCTGCGGCTGGCAGAGCTCCTGATGTTAGCAACAAAGCTCTCATTACATTCCCTCCTGTAAGAACAGGCGTCACTGTGAAGGCCTTCGCCCACAGAATTGAACGTGTTCTCTAGGAACAGGGCAGGCAAGGTGGTTCTGAAACTCTCTAGGCCACAAGGAACAGAACTAAAGCTGGATCCAAATGCCCTTGCAAAATCCCTAATCAGAACTAGAAAGGGCCCATGACACGACACGAGAAAAGTCCAGGTGTTGCTCACATATATAAATGTCCTATGCTTTCTATATATGTTGTGTGTATGTTGACTTTAGCATATTTGAAAGGCACCACTTTAACATTAGTTCATATAAGAGTTAATGGTTGAACTCATCCCAGGCCAATCTGTAAAAATACACAGCACCAATTTAGCATTTCCATGTAAGTTACATGGGTCAGTTCATCAGTCATTGTTAATGTGGGGCAGTGGATAGGGTCCTGGATTAGGAGTCAAGAAACCATGGTTCTGTCCTGGTCTCTTTCACCAATACCTAGTGTGCAGCTTTGGGGCGAACACTTTGCCTTCTTCTGTCTTGTCTATTTAGACTGTAAGCTCTTCAGAGCAGGAACTCTCACTATATGTTTGTACAGCACCCAGCACCAAAGGGGCCCGAGTTCAATTTGGGAAAGCCGGGGAGACTCATGATGAAATCACAAGAGCCAGCAGCACCCAGCATGCAATTAAAAAGGGGGAGGATGTGTTTCTTCTGTGTGCGGAAAATAAACTTCTGTTTTCATGACAACTTAGCCACTTGGAACAAAGTAGGCCTGAAATTCTGTATATCTTACATGAAAACAGTAATTGTGTTTTCCCCCTTGGTGGTGTGTCTCCTTCTCTCTGGAATACACCAGTATGACGGTACAGGCAGAACCCTCAGCTAGCTCCCTGATCACCTTAAAATCCCAGTGTTTGATTTATTGATGTTTAATTTTGTTTACACCTAGATTCTGCAGGGCCTGGTGGGCCACAGGGATGTGACTCTGGAACCAAGCTGTAGCTCACTGGATAAAGCTGGGGGTGGAGGAGCAGTCTTACCCTTCCCTCCACGCCTCTCAAGAGTTAAAATCCTGTACTGAAGAGGAGTTTTACGTGATCCAAGCACTCCCTCCCTCTCTGATTTAAAACCAAATGTTTTAGAAATGACTCTGCCCTTGTCAATCATTTATGCTCAGACACAGCCCACAACGCTCCGTGAAGGCAGAGAGAGGTTTCATGCCTCGACCAAGCTATTCACGGCAGTGGCACAGTCAACCTTGACTTCCAGTTCTCCTCTCTCGCCAACAGACTTAAACCAATCTCTCCCAGTCGTTTGGTCTCTTGTCATCAGCAGTTCACCTGTTCCACTGACGGTCCCCATCTCTGCCAGGCCACTGAGAAGGAGAAGAGGCTGCAATCCTCAGTCCCCCCGCCCCTCCCCGCCACAAATTCTGGGTTTGATCCTAGATTGGCCGGATCCGAGTTGTTTCATGCTCTGTGTTTTCTGTCTCCCGAAGGACGCAGAGGAATGAATTCCCATCACTTTATTTCTGCCCCTTCCGCCAATTCTTTTCCGACAAGGAAACCAATCAAAACCCTTTAAATGGATCGCTCCAGTGGTTATGATACTAATTAGGAAGAGTTAGCTATCCAAATGGCCAAGCAAAACAGAGCAACGAGAAGTAATTTAAACCCTGCTGGGGTCTTTCCTTCCAGACACAGACTGCAGAGCTGCAGCAGAACTCAGTACTATCTTATTAGTTTTCTCCCGGGAACGCTGGAGAAAGACCTACTATCGTGTTCCAGATGGAGATGTGTATGGTTTAATAGCAAGAACACTTTGTACTTATTCTAGCTCCTATCATATGAGGAGCTAAAAAAAAATCCTCAAATTTCATATCAGGAAACAGACCAGGGAGATGAAGTGACTTTGCTGAAGGTCACAGAGCAAATCAATGACAGAATCAAGAAGAAAGGTCAGGTCTCCTGGCTCTCAGTCCCATGCCCTAACCCCCAGATCCTGCAATCTCCCCAAAGCTTGAGAAAGGTTTGCTTAAGTCAAGATACCCAATGGCAATCACCAACTAGTTTCAAGACAAGAGGGCCACATTAGACTTTGATTGGAAGCTCTAGGAATCTGGATGATTTTTCATGAAAGCCGGTAAAACCTGAGGCTCAAACCCAGCTTTCACATTGCAGCTCAGGAGCTTCAAACCTCCTACAAAACAGAACCTAAACAAACCTGTAAACCAACCATGATCGGCTTTGATAAGCTCTGTCCTGCTTCTGTCTAGTCAATGTAGGCAGGGCTCTGTCCTCCTCTAGAGAACTGGGGCTAGTTACGCAAGTTGGTCTTAAGTCCCTCTCCCAGCTGAGCTGTCCTCCATTGGATGGACAAGCACAGAATATTCTTCTCCCTCAGGAAGTCCTGCAAGAGCCCCAAGCCCCATGGATAATCAGGGATTCACCTTCACCCTTAAGAGTCCCGACAATGTTAAATTATCAGGTCCCTTCCCAATCCCGTTGGTCAAAGAGAGTGGTTGTGATCCTTCCATGCCACCCTGGGTCGACACGCTGATCTGATGCCCTGTTCCATTTCCCCTCTCGATGTTTGCTGAGAAGCCCCGGCAGGCGAGAATGGAATCAACCCCGTCTTTCCACGTCCTGCTTCCCCTTGAAATACCAGCACTGGGAGGAATGAAGCTGTCACTTTTTGTATTTTCAGTTTTTCAAACCTTATATTTCATTCCACTGCCGGCGGCTGAAAAGGCCAGAAGAGGGAGCACAAAATCAATGGTCGGCAGGAAGACAGAAGATCTGCTTCTATTCTTCTTCTCTGATGTCGGATACCCAGGGAACATCGCCACAAACAAGGTTTCAAGCGGCTGCCTTCCTGCTAATGTCAATTCCTCTCTGGTTTCTCTACACCAGCAGCTAGATAGAGGGATGCTTGCTACAGAGGAGTTGTAAAGGGACTTTCCTGCAAAGCAGGAATGGTTGGCTGGGCTGGGTATTGCCTTATATCAAGATCACTTTGTAATCTACTGGCTCTGTGTGTGCCTGGGATGCTGCCCTCTACTGCCTGGTCCAGAGAGAGGATAAAGGACCTCCCACTGCTAGCAGTTAAAGGACTTCTCCTTTAGTTCAAGAGAGAGAGGCCTTAGAATTGAAATGCCAGAGTTCTAGTCCCCTATGGGATCTGGAGGCCATGTGGGAGCCTCTTTATGCACAAAACCTATCAAATAGCAGCCTCAGGTATTAGCCCAAGGGAGAGTCTTTCTGCAGAAGCTTTAGGAAATCCAAGCAATGGAAGGTACTTGCCAGTGGAGCAGAGAGCGAAACCAGATAATGGACGCCTTGCTTTTCCAGCTTGCCCTTCACCATGAGTCGTGCAAAGAAGAAGAAAAGCACAGAGGCTGAGCCTATGAGGCTGATGACAAAGTTGACAGACTGAAGTCCAGAGGAGAGGGATGGGGAGATGGCTGGTATTAGCCAAATCCATGCCCTTATCCTACAGGGATCCCTCATCAGCCGCCGCACTGTGACATCCTCATAAATCAGGGGGAAGGGATGAGCACGGAGCAGCGGTGTTGCAGTCTCAGCACTGAAATCATAAATCAGGACCTAATTCCATCTTGTGAGATGCCTCATTTGATTAATGTACGTCAGCATCTTCCACTAGATCCGTGACTACTACCCCTCCCTGTCTCTCCTCTTCCTCTTGTTCTCAATGCACCAATCTCATCCAAACCAGACAGCACAAAGCCCTTACGCTGGGAGAACAACACATTCCATCAGACGTGACACAGGAAGGTTGGCAGCTGTGGTCAAGACCCCATGAACTGGTGGGGAGAGAGACTCCAACCACTGCATTAATTGGTATTACCAATGGTTCAACCACCAAGAGATCTGACTGAGCCTTTCTCAAGAGCCCGGGACCATGAGCAAAAACAAGGCTCTGAATGTTCCCACAGAGCTTCCCCAGAGAATCCTTCCCTTCTCCATGTCTTAAAGGAAATGATGTGCAGCCTGCTAGATTCCTCAGCTACCATCAGAGAGCCCAGGCTAGTGGCTGGCACAGCCAATGGCTCGTTGGAAACAATCTGTTTGATATGGGGAGATTTTCCTTGCCCTCACCACCTTATAACAGTGCACTAGTTCTTCATCTTCAAGGCCCTGAGCAGTCTAGCTCCTGCCTCTCTCTCTGCTCTTTCCAAATGACCGACGTCCCCTTTTGGGTCTTCCTCCACTCTCACGGAAAGGCCTTTTCCAGTCATCTCTATAACTGGGACCTGACCCCAGTTCTCAATTACATTTCTTTTAAAATGTTCATCTTCATGAGGATCCCTTTGCTCTCTTCAGAGAGCCACCAAACCAGACAACACAGAATCTTTACCAAGTTCCAAGGTGCACAAACTCAGGGAACTAACATGACACACATGAGCTAAAGTGACTCTGATCAACCACAGCCTCGTACCCTCTCTGTATCTCCACATTGCCTACCCAGGAAATTAGCTCTCGGAGGCAGGGACTCTCACCTCTGTAGAAAGTGTTTAGCTTGCTTTCTGTCACCACACAAATAACAAACAACAGCATCTGCAAATAAGTCTCAACATGGTCATGAGATAACCTGCAGGTTCCTCAATCTACACTGAAAGCTTGTGAGTGAAGAGCATTAGCAGAAGCGCGTCTGGATTTCACGGCTCATCTCTCTCTGAGCAATGGAGAGGGAGAGCAGTAAGGGAAAATGAGGAGAAAAGCAAGCCACAGGAGGGGCAAACAACTTTGCTTAACTCTCATCTCTTGCATGGGATCCCAGTGAGACAATATCAAGGGCCAACCACTCTGAAATCAGTTGTGCCCTCCAGCCTCCATGTCATCCAAGCTTTCCCCAAGGAGGTGGGACACAGAGGTGGAGTCACCATTATGTGTGATCAGAGCAAGCATCTGGTGACCTTGATAGGTATGTTATAATCTTTGAAAGAGCCACCTGCTTGTGACCTTGGGCAAATCACTTTGCTCACACTCTTTTATGGCTCAGTCAACCCAGCTGGAAAATTGAGTGACTATTAAAATAAAAAATAAGAACGGACCTCACTGAAAAACCAGATGCTGCATCTGAGCCTAGATTTCCTGGGGAAAGAAATTACCAAACTAAATGAACATAGAAAAAAAATTAAACTCCCATGCTAGGCTTCCCTGCTGAATTTCCCAAAAATGAGATTTTAATCAAGAAAGCAAGTTGTCAGCTGCATTAACTGGAAGCTCAAGGCTGAAGGGGTCCTGAATGTAACCCACACAATGAACTCCAGCAGCCTCAGAGTGAACCGCTCGAACGATACATACGTCAAAGGGGTGAATTAAAGATTCAGATCGTTTACTGCAGCACTCATTGATTTAGTAAAGAAGTAAAAGAGACAGAGTGAAGGGTGTTTGGGCCATCTGGCCTTTGCCGAGATGCTTCTCTGCTTGTGCTCTTCCTTCCCCTAGCACTAAATTAGCGAGACCTGCAGGAAGTGATGACATCTTTAATTCAGTGCTGTATACTCCAGGAGACATGTTTTGAGCTTGGTTTCACTGTTGGATATTCTATAACATGCTTCCACCAGGCCAAAAATTCAGAAACTAAAGGTACAGATGCATGGACCCTGCCTGATATTTGAAAGCTAATCTGTTGACTAGATAAGATCTCCTTAAATTCACAGACCTCCTGCATCTAAGGATGAACCTGGGTTTTATTTCAGGTGAAAATTAAATGCCATTCAGATTGTTTACCCCTCATAGACACTAAAATCAAGTTCACATTGTCTTCTGCCAGGAGCTGCACCCTGAGTGATCCTAGGCACTTAGATTAGATTTGGACAGTCTCTAGATGACCTAAATGAAGTTGCATTTGGATAGGATTATGGAGTGGTAAAATAAACCTGCCAGTGAAATATATCCTGGTTTCTTCCCCTCCAGGATGCTGCACTCAGAATCTAATGCAGGTAGACACTGAACTCCAATTTAGATTATTCTCCCAGGAGCTGTCAAAGACAGCAGGTGAGATTTCTCCTCCTCATCATCCACTGGATTTAACAGACCAAGCAATACTTTGCCTCTCACTGACAGTGGTGGGGCCTCTCAGGGTGAGATTTTCCAAATGCTCAGTGTTGGCCCACTCTGCCCGCACGGGAATCAGGAAGTGGTTTTAACCACAGACTCCCACATGAGCAAAGCGAGGCCGGCACAGAGCGCTTTTGAAAAGTGGGAAAAGACTGGGCCAGCCAGAGACAGGTTGGCTTGCAATTCCATGCCCAGGAAGAACAGATTCTTCCCTTGCTGTGCAAGAGAGCAGAGAGCAGCAGGTGGAATTCTTGGTTTGTTTAACATCCCTCCCCCTGGCTTACTGAAGGTCCTAGTGGAACAGAGATCAAACACTGCTATGAGGGAAAATACCCAGCTCTTCACTGCAATCCATAAATAGAGATGGGCAACCTGATGGCAGCATGGTCCAACAGATGTTGCCATTGGTGCCTTGAAAGGAGAATGAAATGGGCATCCCAAACTAAGACTGTTCAGCACGTGCTTGGCATACTTGGTGCTGCTAGGGAACAGAGTGGGAGTGATGCACTACTAGCTGTAGCATCCCATTAAGAATGAGCTCACTTTCAAAATACACTTCTGTGGTTTCCTTGGGACACTGCGTCCCTTAACTCAGCACAAGCAGAGCCCAGCGAAAGAGAAGCCCAGTGAAGGGAAATCCATCCCAGCTTGTTCCTAGCTGGGGTCTAGGCCATGTAATGAAATTCAGACTTGAACCGGGAATGGCTGTTGGCCTGTGCATGAACCTGGCTGCTGCAGATGGAAGAGGGATGAAGGACTTTCTGTCATGTCACGGTGGCCAAAGCACAGATGTAAGAGTCTTTGGTTAGGGACTTTGTCAAAAGCTTTCTGAAAGTCTAAGTACACCATATCAAGTGGATCACCCTTGTCCACATCTCCCCCACATTCTCTCCAATAAGACCGATGAAAAGAATTCATGTAGCTACTCCACAATAGCCTTGTCTTCCTTGAGTGCTTCTTAAGCACCTTGATTACTCAGTGGCCCACCCCACTGGCTGCTTGGCAACCTTCCTGCTTCGGATGTAGTTAAAATAATTGCTGTACATTTTGTGTCTTTAGATAGTTGCTCTTTAAATTCTTTCTTGGTCTGCCTTATTATACTTTTACACTTGACTTGCCAGAGTTTATGTTTCTTTCTCTTCTCTTCATTGGGATTTGACTTATAATTTCTAACGGATGCCTTTTTTGCGTCTAATACAAAAGAGGCAAAAAAGGCTATTAGAAACTGTGGCATTTCTCTCTCTCTCTCTCTGTTTGCTTGGAGGGGCAGAGGAAGGTTACACATTTAGTCTGATCTTCTATTAAGATGTTTTTAAATAGTCTCCATACAGTTTGCAGGCATTTCATCCTTGCGACTGTTCGTTTTAATGTCTATTTTACTAGTTTCCCCATTTTTGCGTAGTTCCCCTTTTTGAAATCAAATGCTACTGGGGTGGGGGGGGGTTCTTTGGCATTTTCCCCCTTGAAGGATATTCATTTTAATTACATTATGGTAACTATTACCCTGCAACTGAGCTATATTCAACCTTTGGGCCAGATCCTTGTGTTCTGCTCAGGACTAAATCAAGAATTGTCTCTCCCTTTGCGGATTCCAAAGCTGCTCTATGAAGCACTCATTTGTGGTGTCTAGAAATTTTATCTCCGCATCCCTCCCTGAGGTAACATATACCCAGTGGATTTGAGGACAGCTGAAATCCCCCATTATTGCATTTTCTACCTTTGTAGCCTCTCTAATCTCCCTGAACATTTTACAGTCACTGTCACCATCCTGGTCTCATGGTCGGTACTATATTTCTACTGCTGAAGCATGGAACTTCTATCCTTAGAGAGTCTATGGGACAGTTTGACTGATTTAAGAATTTGTACTTTGCCTCTATTCTCTCTTTCACACATAGTGCCACTTCCACACTCAGCATAACCTGCTCTATCATTCCTGTATATTTTGTACCTTGGTATTATTTACTATGTCTTATTGTGTTTCCTCATTCCACCAAGTTCCCATGATGCCTGTTATATCAATAGCCTTCTTTAATACCAGGCACTCTAGTTCACCCATCTTAGTATCTAGATTTCTAGCATCTGTATATAAGCACTAGTACATTTTGTCAATATTCTGTTGCTTGTCAGCGTGTATTATATTTAAATGGGACTCTTTGCATTTAATTGATAGCTACTCCCAGTCCCAACTACCTTTCTAGTATGAGCCAGAGAACACAAATTACCTCATCTACTTTCTACACAAAGACTAGAAATCCAGCTGTATCCACCTATTCATCATTTTCAGGCAGCTATGCAGCAACAGACCTGGTATATATATCCATGCCGCTCACATGTACCCAGACAACAAATTGGACACAGATACCTGGCTCCCACAGTTGTTGAAATGCAGGGAGACAAAAGCGAAGAACACACATGACATTCTCATGTGTAGTCAGTGATGTGTACATAAGAACATAAGAATGACCATACTAGGTCAGACCAAAGGTCCATCTAGCCCAGTATCCTGTCTTCTGACAGTGGCCAATGCCAGGTGCCCTAGAGGGAATGGATAGAACAGATAATCATCAAGTGATCCATCCTCTGTTGCCCATTCCCAGCCTCTGGCTAGGGACGCCATAAAGTCTGAATATTTATGATATTCCCATATCCCCTTTAGAGAGACATAAGGCCTTGATATGGGGTAAGATTTCAGGTTTTTCCAGACAATTAACTCTGAATTTCTTGCCTTTCATATATGTATATATACTCAACAATCCTGGTTAAAAACAGTTACATTTGAAAAGGGTAAATAATTCCCAACGTAAACTTGCAATAAACAGGAAATACAGATGAAAGCCATAGACCAATTCGCATCACCTTCTCTCTCACACACACACACTGAATACCTCTCACCAACATACAACATCCCTACCACAAGCCAAATAAACAGACCATTCCCAGTCACTGGTTCCAAATCAGCTTCAGCAAAACCAATTTCAAAGTGTCTATACCACAGGGGTTGCACCATTTAGCTATATTGATTTGAAAACTTGTTTCACTAAATGGCAGAACAAATTGTTATACATCTATAGATTCCATGGCCAGAAGGGACCACACTGTGATCCTCTAGTCCATCCCTGGCTCCCTTTCAATTCCTGCCTCTCCAGTACTTATCCTTGGCCCTGCCTCTGGCCTTAGATCCTAGCTGGCCCTCCAGCTCTGACATTTAGCTCCTGTCTGTCTGGTATAGCTCCTCAGTGCCACCTCTGGCATTCGGCTTACAACCTTTCAGCACTGACCCTCAGGTCATTCCTGGATTCTGTCCACTCTGAACTCAGCTATCATCAGTAAGCCGAACTCTTGCTTTCACCACTAGGCCAGACCACCCTTGGTCATGTGTCTTCATTTCAAATCAAGCTCATGTTTGCTTTAGGTCACAAGAGACACTGGGTCAAATCCCCAGCTCCACTGGAGTCCATTTATACCAACTGAGGACCTCAAATGATCTCATTTGAAACTCCCATTTTTGTACAGCACCAATATGCCACCCGCTTTTGCCTGGCTGCTCAGCTCTGCTCAAGGGAATGCCCAGCTCTAGAACAGCAAGGAAGTGGTATTACAAACCAGGAGTCAGGGACATCGTCAGTGCTGCAATCCTCAGGGCCTCAAACTGAAATAGCAGAACGAGAGTTGCTGGTCAGGATCCGAGGGGCCCTGGTCTGGAATAATCAGAAGGGAACTGCAGCTCAGGAACCAGCTGCATTGGAAGAGCTGGGGTAAAATTTCACACTATGCCTGCTTTGTGCCACTACTAGGAGCCTTTCATTTTTATGAGCACTGAAGTACACCCAACAAGGTTAAAGGAAGAAACACAATAAACAAACCGAGCATGACTCTTTGCTGTGATTTCTCGCAGGGCGAAAGCGCTAATGCACTCCACTCATTCACCATTATCTAGCATAGCCTTGATCTCAGGGGGCATTTTTCAAGCATGTGTATCTATTGTGTACCGCCAATTGAATGAAATGTGATCTGATTTTCATAGGTGCTGAGCACTGGAAGATCTTGTTCATTTCGGTGGGATTTGAGGGTACTCAGACACTTACAGAATCAGGCCATTTTTATTGATTTGCCTTGGTGTGAGGGTAGGAGGCTAACTTTAGACACCGGAATTTGCAAATGTTGGCCTACATATTCTGTAGAGACATGTTCTCACATCCTCAGCTTTCTCCGGCCCTTAGAGACAGGCAAGTTGGATTAGATCCAGCAAATCTCCTTCATGTAAATCTATACATACTTTCAGTTAGGTGTACAGTTTAGAGGAATTAGGATAAGGCATTTCACTTGAATAGACCTGCTGCTGTGTATTACGTACCTACGCAGACATAATGGATATTGATTACATATCAGTTATTAAACATCTGTCATGGTTTTAACATTGCTGTTTACTGGACAGTGACTGTCTAGCCCGTTCT
The DNA here is from genome assembly GCA_007922305.1 of Dermatemys mawii. Lineage (NCBI taxonomy): Eukaryota > Metazoa > Chordata > Testudines > Dermatemydidae > Dermatemys > Dermatemys mawii. The sequence continues at coordinate 4,181,122 of ML677397.1, read as the reverse complement.
GAATAAAACCACTGGTTGAGGCTGGCAAGATAATTCTTTACCCTTGCATATCAGCTTTTACCCATGGATCTCAGAGTACCCCAGGCTCTAACTTAGTATCTCAGCTCCTTTTGGAAGTACCTTTTTAACAGGAAAACGAAGGCACACAGAGATTAAATGACTTATCTGATGTGCATCTGAGACATTGGCAGTGACGATCACAGAACTCAGGAGTCCTGACTCCCAGTCTTCAGCTACCTACTAGGGAAGTGCGAAGATCCTACTTTGAGTGAGACGGATTTGCTAGTGGTTATGTCCTGCCTGCCTGAGGAGTGCCTGCTTGTGATGGTAGGTGTGCAGAAGGAAAAACAGACCCATAGAAATTAAAGATGGCAAAGACTAAATAAGAAGAACATCATGTCATTATGGGAGAGGGTAAAAATGTATACGGGACATAAACTCTCATGCTTCAAGCCACAAGCCAATCACTAATTGACTGGGGTGAGGAAAAAACTTCTTCTATAGCCGAGTGATTCTGTGATTGGTTTCTTGGCCCATCCTCAGATACATCTGGTATCAGCACCACTGCTCCACTCCAGAATGACAATTCCTATGTTCCTAATTACTTCACATCACCAAGAGCTTGTCCCTGGCCAGCACAAGATCTCCAGTGTATTTTCCATCATTAAGGGCTGGGCCTCCATCTCATCCCTCTAGTGACTAACAGGTCTCAGTGTGTGTAAGGTTTGTCTACACGGTGAGTTGCTGCGTGGCAAGTCACTCACTGCTACAGCGCATCAACGGTGCTGCTAAGCCGCACACCAGGACTTTCAGCACACTGCAGCTGTGTCCCCACAGCATGTTACTGCATAGCAAGCTGGTGTTATGTGCATTCACAACCTGGATTGCTGTGAGGTAAGTCACCGTGTAGACAAGCCCTAAGAGTCTCCTGTTCTTCAGGCTAACTATTCCTTAGTGTCATCCTAAGCCCACTAGTTATAGGTATTTGTGGAGTCCAGAGTTACCCTTTATAATTCAGAAGCAACCCTCCCAAATCAGCCAGCACCAGAAAAGGCCAGGCCGGAATAAACTGTCCAGATTCTAAGCAATTTCACAGACACTCATCATAAGCTCCACACAAAAAAAGCACTCATATGTCAATCTATCAATCAATGGATTAGCATAAAACATCTTAAGAAAAGGCCAGAACAGGCACCCCTAATCAGAGTTCATTCGCCAATTACATTAGGATAATCATGGTCCAGACATATTTGTGTTTGTATAAGATTATTTGATTTTCCCTGGCACTAAAAGGTCTTTTATTATCAACCAACGCTGGCATAATAACAGCCCCAGAACGGAAAGAAAGCCATCTAAATTAATACAGCTCTCTGACTTTATTTCATCCTGTCAGCGGGGGCTCTTGGAGAGCCCCTGCAGGGCTCAGCCAATGGCGGGCGGGGAAATAAAGCCCACAGTAATGGCAATCACAATAGGAGAACCAAAATGGTTTCTTTCTGATGGGATGAAAATAAAAGAAATTAGGAGACCATTGAGGGGGAGGTGAACAATCTGGAGAAGGAAACTTGGGGGCGGTGTGGGGGGGGTCGGGGGGAACAAGGACTGTACATTTCCATTTGTTTTCTCTGGAATTTGTCAGAGAGGTTCTCTCTGGAAGCCAGCACAGCAGTGAGACAGGCGGCCGTGAGTTATATTTAAGGCCTCCGCTTGTTTGATCACCACCTGAGGGCTGCATAATAAGAGACTGATGGGGCTGCAATGGAACAAACCCGTAATGGGCTGATGTGTAGGCCTGATGCACACATGTGCATGCAATGTGCTGCCCTAGGGTCTTGTTTGTGTTATGCATTTCCATGCACCAAACCAGGGGGGAATCTTGGCCCTACTGAGGTTAATGGGAGTTTTGTCACGGACTTCAGTAAGGCCCAGATTTCACCCAGGAACTTTTTTAGCATTGCTCTGTTTCCTTTCACATATGATCCTAACACTTTGCACGCAGCCAGGCATTCACAGTAGCAAACTTGACTGTTTAAGAGTCTCTTGTCTGCCTCAGTGAAATTCTAGTCCCAGAGGTCACAACTGAATCCCGTGCAAAAATGCAAATGTATGTTGAAGGATTGCACTGAAAGCAGATCTGCTAAATCTGGGACCTCCCTTAATTTTGGGCTCCCAGGAAAGCAAGAATGAAACCGATTGCTCCTATCCCGGTTCAATTTTTCAAAGGTTTACTCCATGGAAAAGGCACTTTTCACCACTGAAAATGGTGTCATGCCTTGCCTGCAAATTATTCCTCCAGCTACTGCACCTCAGACAAAATAAAGGGGATCTAGGGGCATGAGAGTTACACCAGCTTAGACTCAGCTCCCATAGGCACCTTCCTACTGATGTGTAACTGACAGCCTTTCTTAGCATCCCCTATGAGGTTGCTCCAGCAAGTCTGTTGGAGTCCAACGTGGTGCAGCTCACATACCTGTGTGCCAGAGGAGAGTGAAAAAACAAGGAACGCCACTAGCAGATGGTGCACAGAAGGCACAAATGAAAGCATGGGGGTGATCTGCTTCAGTGTGTCTCCTCCTCAGTGGCTTTTCCTGTTTCTTTCCTCTCTTCTCAGTCCTAGGAATTACCCAGCTTCAACTCCATGAGCCTAATCCAGAGGCGATGTGTATCTCATGTCACCTAGACTCACACCCACTTGCTAATCTTTCAGGGAGTCTCAATTATTGCCAATTACACAGATTCCCTTCAATTCACTTAGGGCTTGTCTGTGGGTGCACAGTTTCCGTACCGCAGTAACAATGTCAGTATTAAGTGGATATAAAGTGATTCAAGCCCAAAGGGTGGATGCAGTTATATGGGTGTAAGGTGCCTTTATAACTGCATCAGGCTATTATTTTGGTAAAAAGTCACCCCCCTAACTGACATGTTGTACTGGTACAAAATCTGTGCATAGACCAGATTTTAGACCGGGGTAGGCAACCTATGGCACGGGTGCCAAAGGCGGCACACGAGCTGATTTTCAGTGGCACTCACACTGCCTGGGTCCTGTCCACCACTCTGCGGGGCTCTGCATTTTAATTTAATTTTAAATTAAGCTAAATTTTAAATTAAGTTAATTTTAAATGAAATTAAACATTTAAAAAAATGTATTTACTTTACATACAACAGTAGTTTATTTATATATTAAAGACTTATAGAAAGAGACCCTCTAAAATCGTTAAAATGTATTACTGGCACGCAAAACCTTAAATTACAGTGGATAAATGAAGACTCGGCACACCACTTCTGAAAGGTTGCTGACCCCTGCTTTAGACCAAGGGTGTGCTTACATTTCCTTATTAATGTTTGATACAGGCAGAGTTCTTCTGCTCTGTCTATCTTCTGGATCTAACTACCTGCTCTGATTAGATTCCATTTGCCAGGAAGTCCCTTAGATTTCATGGTTCTTACTCCTTTGATGATGGGACAGGGCAGTTCCCCCTCCTGCTTTTGTCCCGCAGAGACGAGTTGGTGTAATGCCTCAAAATGAAGTTGGGGGAGAGGTTCTAGTCAAATGGATTCTAATCAGAGCAGGCCACTGGATCCTTAGGATAGACATAGTGGAAGAACTATGCTTGTAGTATGCAGGAAACCCGCATATGAAAACCTAGAGAGGCCTTGGAAGGGAAAAAGGGAGAATGGAATCTGCCCAAATTTTATCTACATATATATTTTCCCTCCAGCTCCTTCTGCTTCTAATCAAAGATTGTGCGGAGCCAACGATGAACCCAACACAATAATCTCTCCCCACCACCCCTTACGCTGCCGCAGGGAAGCTCCTTGTAATCACATCCACCTTCCTGCTGCTACCCCACTGATATAGTCCTGAAGGTTGTTCCTCGGTGCCTCCAGCAAATGGAACGGAGAGTTAAAGATTTAGTATTTCCCATTCCCTTGGCGTACTTCCCTTGCTCACTCCGCCTTTGTGCAGTGGCGGGAATCCGCTTCCCTGTCAACGCGTTTGTTCTGCTGGGGAACTTGTCGGGCTTGTCTGGCTAATGAAAAGCTACTTGGGATTCCCCCTTGGGCTTTTCAGGAAGGATTAGTGAGGTATCTCCGAGCCAGACATGGCAAGACAGTCAGTTTCTCTAAATGCAGCAGGGACTTCCGCAGCGCTAGGCTCTGGCACAAGCTAAGTGCAGCCATCTCACAGGTTGATTCCTGGCTGAGGTTTACAAACAAGAAGGGACTGCAGGGGATTGATAATGGGCTATGGGCCCGCTCCCTCACTAGGACACCTGCACAAATGCAACCCAGGCTAATAGCAAGCGAAAGCGGTTACCAGCTGACCGCTCTCCAGTGCCCTGTGTGAAATGAGAGGGAATTGGTGAGGGGGATGGGGTGTCAGAGAATGGCTCCCGGTGCACCGCTGACCCTGTCGCAGCTGACACCCTTATTGCCAATCTCAGAGGAAAGGCCTTGAAGTGAAGCAGTTACAGAGACTGAATGCATTTCTTGCCCTTCATAGAGTCATCACCTTACCCTTCTTCACCACTCTCTGCCACCAGACTTACAAGAGGCTGGCAGCTGATAATGACTAGGGAGGTGGGGAACTGGAACCTATTAGGCAAAATATACTTTCCTTGGCCTCCTGTTCCCCCTGCCCCATTTGTCTTTCACCCACCTGCCATGACTTAGGGACACTGGATTCTCTGTCACTTGCTGGCTTTCGGTCAGGACTGGCTGTCAATCTAAAAGCCATGCCACAGCCCAGACAGAAGTGATGGGCTTGATGTGGAAATCACAAGGTGAGCATCTCTGGCCTGTATTATGTCAGAAATCAGACTCGATGATTGTAACAGTTCCTTCTGGCCTTACAATATAGGGCACCATAAACCCTGATTCTGAGGCTCTCTAGAGCAGGGAGCATGTCTTTTTGTTACTTGTTTGTACAGGGCGTAGCACAATTGAGTCCTCATACTTGATGAGGGGGTCCCAAGACACTAGTGTAACACAGAAATCAATAATTATGATAACAAACTCCTCTCTCATACCTAATAGGTGATTCCTTCCAGTTGTGTATTGAGGACCATTTGCAAGAAAGTATAATGGAGAAACCTGCATAGATTCTAGGCTCATTCTGGGGAGAAGCAAAAAGGCCTTCTCTCCCCAGGGTTGTCAGTCCAGCACAACACAATCTCTCCTCCACCATCCTAGATTTAGACACAGACCAAACTCTTTCGACGCTGACTGCCCCGCTCAGGACGTTCAACAAAGGTTGATGCAGACATCTTGCAGAGGTGGGTTTTGGAAGGAGTACAGGGGGTTGTGAGGAAGGGTTTGAAGAGGCAGGAGGAGTGTTGACTGATGCATGAGAAGAGGGAGTGGCAGAGAAGGTGAGTGGCAAAAAAAATGGCATGGAAGAAAGACAAGAGCAGGGGAAAGAGAAGAAGAGAAGTGGGAGCCAAGACATAGGCAAGAGCTGATTTGCATATGGCTCTTTTATCTGTGTTTTCATTGCAGCCGTACAGCCAGGATTTTCCAAGGTTTCTATGCCCACATGATCCCATTTCGTAGATGGGCTGCCCCGCACTGACAGTGCTGCAGATGGGCTCCCATTTCCCATAATCCCCACTACTCAGGGTCCTAGGTGAGCTTATTTTATCCTCTGAGTAACTGGGGCAAGACAAGTGATTAGCTGTCGCACTAGCCCTAAGGGAAACCATTGCTGACAGGGGCAATCGAATGCTATCCGGATAAAACAAGGGGAACAAGATGTGATAGCCATATCATCTCCAAATAGACTACATGCAAGTTACTCATCCTCCCCTCTGGGGGCCTGGCTTTGTTTGAGCAAGATTATGAACTCCCTTTCGGAAGAACTTCATCATTTCCACATATTTCCCATTGGTCATGGGCAGGCAGGATCAATAGAGATATAATCCGGGAGACAGCTGCAAACACAAAAGTTCCTAATGAATTTCAGACCAGCCAGTCAGCCCCAGCACGCAGCCCATCAGCTGGGGATTCATGCAAAGCCATGATTCCAACATGCCTAAAATTTCCCCCTGGAGGGGAGGACTAGATGTGAGAAAGCATCAGATGGCTCTTGTTCCATCTTGTAGTTCAGCATTATCCCCTGTGCAATTATTCCGTCAGATGGTGTCGCCTTTGCTTGAGGGAAAGAAAGGGAAGAGGGGCAAAAGGAAGTATGGAGTTTGAACAAAAGGACAGGGTAAGAAGGTTTTCAAAAAGGACTAGGGGAATGCCCTTGGAATTGGGACTCAGGTGCCTGGTGCGGGAGAAACTGCAGACAATCACGTGGGAAGTAAGGAGTCACTAGAATTAGACTGCATTCTCCGCTAAAGCTAATTCACAAAGGTAATTGCTGTTGCCACCTTGGTTTTTCACTTCTTATGCCTGACTCCGTCTAGCATACTTAAGCATCTACTGTATCAACATGCTCCTCTTTGCTGAGTCTTGGACCCATCACAGCCCTACAGGATGGGGTTTTCCAAGGAAATCTTGGGCACCCAATTCCCATTAAAATCAAAAGTGCATCCAAATCTCCCAGGCAGCTTTATAAAAATCCAGCTGTGCTGTACTGACTTTGTATGAATGTTGTCCTCTACTGCATGGCCCATAGACAGCTTAAAGGATATAGATACACTACATCTCCACTAGAAGCACTTTGTTGGTACAGTAACTCAGCCAGCAAAGCATACCTATTGTAGATACAGACCTTACCAATAAGGATACTTTTAACGCCATAGTAGATCAGATTGTATAGCTAAGTTTTCTACCACTTCTGCCCTCCTAAAAGTTTAAAAACGACATTACTTATGGGAATGGATCAGTGGGATCAATAATACACTGCTGTGGTTTGTATTGAGCTAATGAAAGCATTCAGCACTGTGAGACATGAGCTCCGCTTCTGAACGCTTTTAGTTGATTAACTTCAGTGGATGGTGCCAAGACGGTAGGTACGGGCAATAACTGTAGGATGTGACACTAACTTCTCTGTCCTTATTGCTACCACAGCTGGCCTACTGGGTGTCAATGTCAGGTTCAACCCAAAAGGCCCAGAGAAGATCAATATGAAATAATATAAATTCTTTGGCCTTCTATACCACTGTCCGGCCAAGCCTCTCAAAAAATCTTCATTAACATTTATAACCCCAAGAGGCGGAATAACTATTGCATAGAACCGTCTAGTGTGCACCACTGCCCTATACTGAATGGAATTGGAACTGCTGACATATTTTTCAAAGGCCCTATACAGCTACTGGGTAAAAAGGATGCCCTTTCGTTCAGGTGGCAGGAAGCTGCACTTCTGGAAGAAATGCATCTGAGTTCTATCCTTGCTGTTGCTGTGAAGTTCTGAATGGCCAAAGAGCATGACAGAGCGACAGCATGGTCACAGGTCTGTTCAAGGGTTAACCATATGAAGAAAATTAAGAACTGAACAAGTGAATCAGTGGCAGAGCCAGGAGGAGAACCCCAGGAGTCCTGACTCCCAGGGCTTTGCACTGAGAGCGCACAGCCTCTCTGGGTGATATTTATCCACTTTATTGAACACGTCTACTAGCCACTCTCTGCCCTTTGTTGAAAGACTCATCCACCCTTTTTGAAAAAAAAAAGAAGCTCTCACTGGCTCTTGGAGAGTGAGGAAAGGGTTAAAACCAGGTAATTAATTCTGTACCCAATCCACATATCTGTGTTTGGAGCCTCACCCTTGCGGAAAAGATCCCCTGTTTTGCTTTACACAGTCCCATGGCTTCAGAGCAAGGTTAACTGTGAGGAGCATCTGGGAATTTGGCAAGATCCCTTCCTGACATACAAGGGTCATGTTGAACATGTGCTGTCTGCAGCTGGTACAAGCCTTGATGCTCTTTGTCATTCTGAGTGCTGCCTAAGTGCCTGTAATACGAAACAAGTTGCCCAAAAGTTCTTCCTTCCAGTTATTGATTGCAGGGATGTAACACGCTGTACAGTATCTGCCTTTCATTGGCTGGATATCGTATCTTCTCTCATGCGGCTATTACGCTACACACTGCGAGGACATCTGCACACAAGCTCAGTTGGCCAAGACCTTCCACATATAGGAATTGCCATTCCTATTTCAAATGAATGTGCACAAACTGAAATCTATTTCCCCATGCTGTTTTCCCCTACTGTTACTCACACCTTCTTGTCAACTCTTTGAAATCGGCCATCCTGATTATCACCGCAAAAGTCTTTTTTTTCCTGCTGATAATAGCTCACCTTAATTGATTAGTCTCTTAGAGTTGGTATGGCAACCCCCATCTTTTCATGTTCTTTGTGTGTGGATATATATATCTTCCTACTGTATGTTCAACTCTATGCATCTGATGAAGTGGGGTTTAGCCCACAAAAGCTTATGCCCCAATACATACTCCAGAGGAAGGTTCAAGAGAGCCCATATTAGATTTCTTAATAATATACCTACTTGGCAAGCTTATGCATCTTTATTTTAGCTAGTTGATATCCACAGTATTCTCAACAAGCTCCATGCAGGAATAACTGTGTGCAATTCTATGGTCTGTGTTGTACTGGGTACAACACAGTAAATGAACTAATGGTGTCTTCTTGCCTTAAACCTATTAATCTAGATATACACAGACCTAATGCTTTATCTGAACCCATTAAAACTTGTTGCTTCAGTAATATCTAGTGCAAATGAGTTCCATGGGCTAATTATGTGAGGGCAGCAGCAGGGGAGAATAGACTTGAATCAGTTTTTACATGTAATGGCTCTTTTAGTACCATCGAGTTCTCCACTTATATGACGATATAGGGTGAACTTTCCTCCCCTATACTTATTAGTATTCATTATATTACAGTAACAACTGAAATCAGGGCCTCATTGCATGAAGTCCTGTGTACGCCCGGAGTAACAGATAGTCCCTGCCCCAAACTGCGTACAAAGAATAGGAGAAATTAACTATTATCCACTTTTACCGATGGGGAACAGAATGAGAATGAAATTTGCGCCTCCTCACACAAAGAGCCTGGACAGAAGCAGGGGTTGAACCTAGATCTCCTGAATTCTAGGCTCTTAAGTACCAGATTCTCTCCAACCACTCATTCTTTTACATTCCTTTCCCTGTCTCCTTTGAGTCATTTTTGGGGGGCCCAGAAACTACCCCCAGGGAGTTTTTTGCTCAACCCATTTTTGCTCAACATTTTCCAAAATCCTCCACCCAGATCATGCCTGGAAAATTGCTACCTGGAAGGTAAGCAGTCTGAGCAAATGAAACCAGGAGTTTGAAAAGAAATGCTTGGGCCACTTTATGCTCTATGATTGTCGCCATTTTTAAATGAACGGCTGCTCCAATTTTTATTAACAAATGGCTTTCATAATTAACATGATTTCTCTCGGGAACCTTACCAGGGCTTAGTATGTGCCGAGATGAATTGGAATAAGTGTGGATCTCCCAAGGGAAAGCTCCTCTATATACACACATACATATATACATACATATCTCTTCATAAATATGACCAGTTTCTGTGTTTGTCTGGTAGATGAAGCCGGCGCCGAGACACGGCTCATTTTGCCAAGCTGTCACTCACTGTTTTGTTCATTATCAGGAAATGAACTCCATTCCCAAGCATCCAGGGGACAGAGAGTAATTGGGTTCTCTGAAGCCTTTTCACTTAATTTACTCAAGTTCTATTTATTTCTTACAGAATTAGGTTTTAGTGGCTGATGGACAGGACATCAGGAAAAAAATGAAGGCAAATGGATAGGATAATAAAGTCAGATGGAGAAAAATGATCTCTCTCACACCCTCTCTATATCCATCCTCTTTTCTTTCCTTCACTCTATCTCATTTCCTTCTTCCTCCCTCTATTCTCTTTCTTTGCAGAGTCAAGCAGGTCTTTGCTATGAAGAGCGATCTCTATGTACAAGAATCTGGTTTAGAATATGACTCAGTGGGTTTCACGAGAAGTAATATTGCATCCCAATATGAAAAGGGTCATAATTCAGCACTTAGATAGTATGGTAATAGGTACTGGAGAAAACCCGAAGACATCAGACAGGTTACGTCAATGAACAGAGACAAGTTCAATCAATAGATAAAGAAAGAGAATACTTCAAGAAGAAGAAAGATTGGATGGATGGATGGATGGATAGATAGACAGACAGACAGACACAGACAGATAGATAGAAGACTGAACAAAAAATAAAGCTCTAGACTTTCTGGGCACTGGATTAGTCTTTATGTGATTATTGCTGGTTAAACCCTCCATATGAATGCCCTATGCCATGCATGCTACATAATGCTTCAGGGCTGGCCTTACCATGAGGGGAACTAAGGTAGACACTTCAGGTGCCAGATTGTGGGGGGGATGGGGGTGCCGTTAAGACCCAGAGAGTAGAAAATTGTGTCTACTGCATATTGTTTATGTTGCAAACTCTTCCAGTCTAATGTTACAGCCACATTGGGTTCTACAGGAACAAAGGACTGGAAAAATCTGGCTAGAAATCTGGCATACCATGAAAAGGCAGCAAATCACCAGGGAGCATTCTATGGGTGGAAAGAGCTTGAGATGAGACTAAGGTTAAAGTCCACCATAGATGATCAGCATCAAGAGAAGATTGCATCAGAGTCTCTTTACTGGCAAAATGTTCTAAAAGGGCTCATTGCCATTGTGAGAATGCTTGCTACCCAAAACCTAGCACTGCGTGGCACTTCAGATCAGCTGTATGTGCCAAACGATGGAAACTTCCTTAAAAATGTGGAGCTGATGGCTGAGTTTGATACTGTACAAAGAAGAGTTACCACCCAAGAAATGTACACACAACACTACTTTGGAAAAACAATTCAAAATGAGATCATACAGTTACTGGCAATAAAAGTCAAACAGACGACTGTAGCAGATCTGAAATCAACAAGATTATTCTGGACTGCACACCTGACATCAGCCATATGGAACAAATTACTTTAATGATGCGTTTTGTAACAACAACCGAACCTAATGAAAATGTCCCTGCAATAGTGACTGTCAGAGAGCATTGTCTAGAATTTATTGACATTGATGATACTACAGGAGTTGGTATGACAAATGTGCTTCTTAAAAAGCTGGAACATACGGGAGTTGTCATAAGTGTGAAGTAGCCTAGAATTATTGTCTACCTGTAAGGGGTTAAGCTAAAGGTAACCTGGGAGGTGGACAACTGACCAATGAGAAATTCCTCAGGAAACAAAGGATTTTAAGTTTCAGTTTCTCTCTGGGTCTCTCTCTGTTCACCTCAGCTATGGGATGAACACAGCTATGTCTTTCACTGTAACTATAGATTCTATTAAGTATTGTAGTCAGTAAGTTTACCTATTTTTTTATCACTTGGAGGGTTCTCAGTGGTGAGGGTTGGCTGGGTGCTTCTTGAGATTGTAAGATTCAGCGGAGATATCAACAGTGGGAGAAAGTTGCCTCGGGGGAGAGGTTTGGTTTCTGAATCCTTTTGTTAATTATGGTAGATGCTGTTCTATTAATGGTTGTAAGGGATTTATCCCTTTCTTTTTTTCTTTTATTAAAATCTTTCTTTTAAGAAGCTAACTGCTTGTTTTCCATTGTGTAAGATCCTGGTTTTGAATCGGACACGTCTCACAGGATCAGGCAAGGTTTGGGTTTTTTATTCTCTCAAGCTTTCCAGGGAAGGAAGAAGTTTGGGGGGGTTAGTGGAAAGGGAAAGAAGGGTCCCAAATTACTCTAGACCTAGTTTGGTGGTGGCAGCGTACCAGGTCCAGATACAGAAAAATTTGTGTTCTGGGGGAAAACATTTTAACCCAAGCTGGTAAAATAGGCTTGGGGGGGTTATTTCTTTTTTTCATGCGGGTCCCCACATCTGTATCCTAAAGTTCAGGGTGGGGAGGCAATTCTGACAGGAGTTGCAGCTGCTTTCAGTCTATAAGAGATTCAAATAGTATCTGGGAACTGAGGAACCATCCTTCCTGAAAGCCAAGGTCCATGAAACCTGCATGGTACCAATGCCATGGTTCTGCCTGAAGAAAGGCCATGTCATGGCAAGGGGGCAGGGACTGGAGGAAGTGCACACATGGCTTTGACTCGGCTTGTGGCATCATAAATTATGCAGCTGTCTTCATCCATTATTCAGCATAATTTATTCTGAACATTTAGATCAGCAACTTGTGGGTGTAAAATTTTTTTAAAAAAAATCTGAAAACCCACAAGCAAGAAAGGAAGGCAGAGGAGAGGGGAAATGCTCGAATGGACAGTCAGTCATTAATCAGATATGGGCTATGAGATGACAGGAAGAAAAGGAGCTGCTCGGAAGCCAACTCAAAGAATAATAAGAGCTCCAGTTCCCCAGTGTTCCTTATGGAGGGGAGTTTGGGGAATCGGATAAAGAAACGTATGTCCATGCAGAGCATCTCAACACTAGATATGGATTTAGTTCCTCTCACCCACAGATCCTAAAGCAATTGAGATGCTAGAGCTGAGCAAACAGCCCCTTGGGTTGAGATTTTAAATTAATTTGCAACCCTCCCATTCATGCTCCCTTCCAGGCTTACAGTCTACAATGGTAGGAGCAATCCCTGCTTTTGCTCAGGAAGCCCATTTCAAAGCCACGTTTGGGAATGCTTGGGAATTCCACATTTTACACTAGCAAACGGTAGCATTTTGCACTGGGAAAGCTTGCACACTCATCCAGTCAGAGGACAGAAATAATACCATGTGACTTGTACGGCCAATCCAAATGAGTCAACACAGCTTGCGGAGTGAATTAAGAACAGTTTGCAAATTAACCCTGACTGTTAAAAAGTTTGCAATATGCATATATCTTCCTTGAGTGCTTTCCAATAAGGAATACTTTTAAGGAAACAGCAACCTGGCTATGGACATTCCCCAACCCGAAACATGACAAATTCAATGAATAAGTGGCTCAGCATGAATTATTTGCTCAATTCTAATAGATACAAAGTCATTGAGAAGCAGTCACGGGCAACCCACCAGCCCACAGAGAGCCACATGAGAATGAAAGGACGAGGGGGGAAAATGTTGTCCAAGAAGAACAGGGCAAATCTTCTACCATTCTGAAAAATGTCACTGAATCTGTCCAATGGGGGATAGACATGCCCTTGCTTTGCAAGGTCTCGTCTGAAAGACTCACCCCACAGCACTCAATTAGCCGTCTTGGACAGGGTAAAGGAGCGAGCCAGCTCTGATAGGATTTTAATCTGTAACTACTAAGCTCCCAACTCAGTGTGTGGAAAATGTTCCGAGAGCAGCTTTGAAATGAGACAAGCGCAACGGGGCTCCTGCCAGTTTGGCCTGGAGAACTTGCTTCCCTCCCTGCCTAGAGACCTGGACAGAGACATAGGTCTGGTTCCCAGCTGCATGCAGCACTCTGCACTGGGACACTCAACCAAACCATGCTGAGGAGGAAGGAGCTGCTGATACAGATCCCTAGAGCCAGGAGAAGGGGCCAGGGGACAGAGGCTCTCAAAGGAGGAGGAAGTGGCTGGAAGGTCATGGGCCTACACATATACAAGCCCACACATGCACATAATGATAAGCACCCTGACCTTATGCCCAGCTTCCCGAACCATCCTGCACGTCCAACACTCCTATACATTCCCATTGTGGAGTCCTAGCTAGCAAATCCCCCTAGAATAAAGCCCCCTTTTTGCTTGGGTTTTGGCCTCCCTGCCATCAGCGCAAGCCAGGCATTTGTCCCCTGCACTGATTGACAGTGGTCAGCCTCACGCTAACTAGACCCATGCTAGCAGAAGATGCAATGCTCTGTCACTGCGGGAAGAGGCCATGGCGCCAGGGGGCAGACTGAGGGGTGCCTGCATTCTACACCCGGGAGGGCCCTCCCTCTTTGCACAGACAACACCAGCGCAGTGTGGCAGTGCATCTAGTGAACAGTACAAACGGGACCCATTCCCGTGGGTATCGGTTCAGGGTACAAGGCCATCCCCTGCACCCAGAAGTGACAATGTCACAAACAAGGCAATGGCATTACTGCACAGCTTTAAGAGATGGCACAACACCCCTCATGTGCCTGCATTTCCTTGCACACAGCCAACGTCAGGTCTGTGAAATGTGAGCGTTTGCTCACCCTCCTTCCTACACTGTGGCAAAGTGACACCCCTTGGAAGGGATCCTGGTGCATCCTCCAAGAGAGACAGTCTCTGTGTTTGTGGATTCCAAACCTCCACCCCTAAATAACTAGGGTAACTCTGTGGCAGCTTCCCTCTTTGCTTCTCAAAGTGTTGGGCAGGCTTTAATTCCTACTCACAGTCCTGCTGTGTGGATGGAGCATTGTCTTATTAGTGCAGGGGCGGGGGTGGAAGTTAGAGGAGTATGGGAATTGCAGGTATACGTGGTGCCATGGGAACATTTATAGAGGAAACATAACTGCTATTCTCTGGCAGAATCAATATAAGTTTTGTTTTGTATCCTTCAAACCTGCAGGGGACCATTGGATCCAGTTATGAAGAGCAAGTTTTGTTTGCAGAAGAAAAAAAGATGTTTCTATTGTCAGCTTATTAAGGCACCTGAGGCTCTCACTAAAAAACAAAACACTCTCTCTCTCTCATCCCCACAGCACTGAGGAACTTACATAAAAGCAGAATACGAGCATGGTAACCTTGGTCATGCCTGGTCATTCAGATTGATGGGACTGTCTTCTAATCGAACGGCACTGAGATGGCTATTAAAGTCTGAGTGGAAAGCCAGATCAGCTTAGTCTGGGAAAGCCACCAACATTATCAAAATGGAGACAATTTAGTCAATCTACAGTACTCAGCTCTAGTTTTTCAGGCCAGTAGCTTTGGAATGGGAGCAAGTGGGAAGGTGAAGGGGGCAATCAGTTTGTGAGATCCTGGCCCAAACAAGAGAACATTGAAGTGGGCAGTGTTAGGTCTAATTTTGATAACTTTGCAGCTGCTGCCTGATCTGGGCTGGAGCCAGCAAGTTCGATGACTGAGAGGTATCATGGGGCCATCAGTCCAAGTGAAAAGACTGCCCAGTTCCCGGGTCTTAACTCCCTCAGCTCTGTTTGTCATGGAGGTAATTTAGTTGGGCTCAACAGAAGCTGAATAGCAGCAGGAGGAGGGGAAAATATTGGGTAGCTTGCAGGCACCATGCACTCCGCTGAGAGGTCACTGCGGGCAGGATTGGCTGGAGACAATGATGTCCTGGAGCGACTCATTACAGCGGCTGCCCAAGAAGGGCTTCTGTGCTCTTGGTTAGCCATTTTTCAAGCTGTCACCACCAATTCCATAACAAGTTAGCCGAGTCCCTTTTTCTCTGGATAATCCTAGGGGCGAATGTGATTTGCTGGACAGGAGCGTTACAGATACAAATAGTCCCTCTCCAGGGGACACCACACATGGAGCCCAGTTACTACAGCCCACAAGATGAAAAGAGGTTTGCTCAGTTTTTCCATTATTACTTTGCGTGCCAATGTCAGAGACCTGCTGAAGTTCTGTTTCCATCCAGACATGCTTTTCTCCCCTAGCTCACATCACCTCACTTGCAATGGAGCCCTCTTCTTCCCAGCGTCTGGGAACCTCTGCATAAACTAAGCTGACTTTCAAAACTTTAATGGGCCCAGATGGTTCCATAAAATGTAAATACAGTAATAAAAATACAAGTAAAACCCTCCCAGTAATTAACTTTTGATTTACACTGTCCAGGGAGGTTTCAACTGAATTACACTTAACACAGTGAATTTACCATCCTGACTCTGCAGATATGCCTGTAAACCTTCCTTGTTCCATTCATCTACCTCAAGAGATCTCTTTGGGGGGTCTCTCCTCATCCATTGTCCCTTTGATCCTCCAGCCCATTTTAAAGGGTAGAGTTGCACAAGGTGCTGATGGCAAAGTGAAATTAATTAACTTGATGTCTGGTTCCTCCTCAAAAAGGTGAAGGGGCAGTGGAAGAGCTGTAATAGCATTTTTGTAAATGTCAATTTAGCAAATGATTTTCTTCTCCGGGGTAAACAGTTCTGGCCAACCACGAAAAGAAAAGAAAAAAAGATGGGGTCACCACATTTGCTGAACAGCATGAAACTTGCAAATATTGAAAACCAGAAAGGAGCTCCATTGTCACCTATTGTGATCTTCTGCATAACCCAGGCCATAGAATTTCACCTGGTAATTCTTGCAGTGGAAAGAATTATCCTTCCCCGCTGTCCATATAAACACTATCGAACCAATAACTTGGTTTTTTTTTCTTTTGGAGTCAGACAGACATTTCCTGTGGCTTTGGTTCATAGCACTGCACACTCTCACTTGTTCCGAGCTGACAGAATTACTCCGTGGCAGAATTCTGTGCCACTGCACCTGCACAGAATTTATATCCCCTGCAGATTTCTTTGCTTCCCCACAGAAAAATGACTTTCTAATGGGGAAGCAAAGGGAAGCCACAAGAGCGGTCATGTAACCCTCCCCAGCAGTATGTTTTGGATGCCCAGGGCAGCCTGAAGAGAGATAATTCACTGTGGGGCAGGGGCGGGACTGGAGAGGACCTGGCTGGAGACTCCCTTGCTGCACCGGGCTCAGCTGCTTGTCCATGCTGGGTTGGAGAGGACAGGACTTTCTCTTTCTCTGCACAGCATCTGGGGCTGTGTCAGACCCACTGCCATGCTGGAGTCTCCACATTAATTTCACAAATTAAATTTGCAGGATTTTAAAACACTGAGTGCAGAATTTTTAACTTTTTCGTGCAGAATATTTAATTTTGGGGAGCAGAATGCCCTTGGGAGTAATGATGTCCAAACAATGAAGGCAAAAATTCAGTCAAAACAACAAAGCTTCACCTAGATTCATGTATAAACCTTGGGGAAACCCACGCACATTGCACGATTTTGAACTAAACTACAAATCAACCCCACTTTATTCTACACAGAGCTCAAGATTGCTTGAAACTGGAGCTAGTTTCTTGAGGTACTCCCTACCCCAAATCCCTTGAACTTGGGGAGAATCCAGATTCTGACATTGCAGCTGCATTTCTATTTCTCTCATGCTCATTAAAAATGGGTTTACGGAATCTTTGGTTCAAAGCAAACCCGAAGCCAAATGAACCTGATCATCAAGTTTGATGTGACCATTGCACATAGCTCTAACAAATGCCTCTAAAACAGCGGTTCCCAAACTTTTTTGATCATGCCACCCTCTGTAGTAGTTTACGTTCCCCATCCCGTCACCCAAGTACCTATACTGATTTAAAAAAAAACATGCAACTTTCACTAAATATTAAATCAGTAAGGCATTGATTCAAACAAACCAACAATCCATTGTAATAAGAGCAAATGCAAAACAGCGATTGTGGTCGATGTTTACAATTAAATGTGCACACTGCATTGTAGCAAATGGATTTGTATAATGCTGTGTAAGCCTAACAGAAATGCATCAAAATGTACAACACCATCTAGAGTCAAACACACAACACCAGCTGAGGAACAGATAAGTCTGGAGGAATCAGCTTTGCTAAGAAGATAAGAACGGCCACACTGCGTCAGAAGAAAGGTCCATCTAGCCCAATATCCTGTCTTCCAACAGTGGTCAATGCCAGATGCCCTAGAGGGAATGAACAGGACAGGTAATCATCAAGTGATCCATCCCTAGTCGCCCATTCCCAGCTTCTGGCAAACAGAGGATGGGAACACCATCCCTGTCGCTAAAATCAGCTTCTAACCTAGGGTACTAAGATAGGGGTGAGCCTCAGAATCACAGGCCTGGAAGTCTTACTTCATTATCTGGTAAACCGGTAAAAAGCCCAAGATGAACTTGATATGGACACAAGCCTGGCTTTTGTAAAAATAAACCATGCCTCTCCCATCTATCAGAATTCTTTGAGGAAATCAACAAAATTGTGAATAAAGGCAAATGGGTGGCATTTGGACTTTCTGCCTGTCTTTGATAAAGTTCCTCAGTTTAATAATAATTATTAATATTACAGTAGCACAAAGAGGCTCCCAACTGTGATCAGAACTACATTATTCTAGACATGGGACAAACACAGTGAGGCACCATCTTGGACCTGGAGACAAAACATGCAAAGGTTGAGAGAGGAGAAGTAACTTTCCCAGGGCTTCAAAGCCAGTAACAGAACTCAGCTGCCCCGAGTGCCAATTTTGCTGCCTAATCTACTAGACCAACTGCCTCTAAGGTAACCAAGTAGTCACAATGGGGTAACAATCATAGATTAGAAATGGGCTGAGAGACAAAAAGCAGACAATAATAGCCTTAAAATAAAAAGAACATAAATTGATAGCTGGGTGACCCAAAGATCTGTACTAGGATTGGTGTTATTAATGATGTCATAAGTGTGAAGTAGCCTAGAATTATTGTTTACCTGTAAGGGGTTAAGCTAAAGGTAACCTGAGAGGTGGACAACTGACCAATGAGAAATTCCTCAGGAGACAAAGGATTTTAAGTTTCAGTTTCTCTCTGGGTCTCTCTCTGTTCACCTCGGCTATGGGATGAACACGGCTATGTCTTTCACTGTAACTATAAGATTCTATCAAGTACTGTAGTCAGAAAGTTTACTTTCTTTTTATCACTTGGAGGATTCTCAGTGGTGAGTGTTGGCTGGGTGCTTCTTGAGATTGTAAGATTCAGCAGAGATATCAACAGTGGGAGAAAGTTGCCTCAGAAGAGAGGTTTGGGTTCTGAATCCTTTTGTTGATTATGGTAGATGGTGTTCTATTGATGGTTATAAGGGATTTATTTCCTTTCTTTTTTTTTTTTATTAAAATTTTTCTTTTAAGAAGCTGACTGCTTGTTTTCCATTGTGTAAGATCCTGGTTTTGGATCGGGCATGTCTCGCAGGATCAGGTGAGGTTTGTTTTTTTTTATTCTCTCAAGCTTTCCAGGGAAGGAAGAAGTTTGGTGGGTTAGTGGAAAGGGAAAGAAGGCTCCCAAACTACCCTAGACCTAGTTTGGTGGTGGCAGTGTACCAGGTCCAGATACAGAAGAAGTTGTGTTCTGGGGGAAAACATTTTAACCCAAGCTGGTAAAATAAGCTTGGGGGCGTTATTTCTTTTTTCATGTGGGTCCCCACATCTGTACCCTAGAGTTCAGAGTGGGGAGGCAATCCTGACAAATGATGTGGAAATAATGGCATCAAAATTGAAGCATTAATATTTGTGGATGATCCAATGCTACATATATTAATCAAGACGTTGAAGATGATGAGAAATTCAGAATAATCTCAAGCAGGTGGCAGACTGGGCACCACAAAAGCAGATGAAATTCACCACTGACAGGTACAAGGTAATGCACATTGAAAGAAACAATTTCAACTAGTCACACACATTGATGAGTTCAAACTTAATTGCAACCACTCAAGAAAAAACAGCTAGGCGTCGTTGTGGACAGCTCAATGAAAACATCTACTGAGCGCACAATGGTGAGCAAGATGCATTAAGAGAGGGACTGAGAACAATAAACTGAAAATATTATGATGCCATTATATAAATCAATGGTACGCCCTCACATTGAATCCCCTGTTCTGCTGTGGTCAGCAACAGGCTAGGTACAGAGGGCAAAAAATAATAATTAGAGACGTGAAAAGACTTTCATAGTGAGATTAAAAAGATTAAGACTGAATAATTAAGAGAAGAAACAAATAAGAGATGAAATGATAGAAGTATAGAAAATAAAGACTGGACACCAGAGATTAGCTCTTTCCTTTTATGTATCCTTCCCATAGTACAAGGACAAGTGACTATTCAATGGCATTGAAAGGCCACCAATTAAAAAATAAAAACTCACCCCTCATAATTCACAAACCACTTGTGGAATTCTTTGCCACGAGCTATTAGTCTGTCAGAGCTCAGTAGCTTTCAAGAAAGGATTAGACGTGCATATGAATAACATGAATGCAGTTAAACTACTGCTGTAGGATAAAAATCTATCAGCCACAAGAAGCCTGATCCAAAGTCTACTGGAAGTAAAGGGAGTCTTTCCACTGCCTTCAGTGGGCTTTGGATCAGCCTCTAAGCCCTCATGATGCAACCAGTTTCTTGGGATAGGAACATGTTTTGCTTCGGTTGTTCTCTGTGAAGGCTTTGCACATTCCAGGCTCTGAATCATCTGCCATTAGCCACAGCCAAAGAGTAAACTAGAAGGACCATTGGTCTAATCTGAGATGGTACCTTCCATCCAAACATATCTCAAAGTGTTTTGTAAATTTACTATCTGATGGTAAAGTGGAATTTCCAACCGTTCTCAGTGTTGGCCTGACTGCTCCCAGTGAAGCTGACGGTAAAGTTCCCAGCTGGCTCCATTGGGAGCAGAGTAACATCAGTGTTGAGTAATTTGGGAAATCCCATCCTATATATACACAGCACAGGCATCTTGCCCATCACTCTGGTGCAACCACCTCTGGGTGCAACGCAGCAGCTGGTTAATGGTTCACAGAAGCACTATACAATAGTTTAAAACAGGGAATGATGAACCTATCCCAGGTCCAATTGAAGTTGCCAGGATGAAACTATGGAGAGAGAACATAAATTGGGCAAGGGGGTTCACACCCTGCCCTTGTACAAAGAATCATGAGATCTTTACTGTAAGCAGTCAAGACTTCGCTTTTATGTCTCTTCTGAAAGGCAGCATAGCAACCCCGTAACACCATATGGCGTCAGTGATTCAGTATTGACTCAGAGGAAGAAATCACTAACACCACTTCCTTCCAGCATTGCAGCTTCATAGGAGGTCTCCCATTCAAGAAATTGACCAAGTCTGACTCTGCTTAGCTCTTGTGGATAGCTTATGATTTCATACCTTAATGAGTACATGGTTGCATAATATCATCAGTGGCAGAATCAGATTAGTAGGCTCAGTTTCCTTGGTTGCGCTGAATCACAGAGGGTGCAGCCCGAAAGATTAATGGCCACAAGATTAATGGCAATTCCACAGAAGGAGAAGACAACCCAGGCTTCCCAATTTTAGCACCTGGGATGGGGATAAGGCAGCAACCTTCACGTTATTTATTCCTAAAGATGACAATCTTCGTTAAGAAGAGAGAAGGAGGAAATGCACTACAGTGTGTGTGTTTAGATGGGCCTGTGATTCATAGCCACAATCTGCCACCACTCATAACCCGGGTCGGATGTGAAGGGCAATCTGAACGCATTTGGAAACAGATTTAATAATAAGGGGCTGTCTGCCTCAATGTGTCAAGCTATCTGCAAGTAGAGCAAAAGAATATTATAGATAGAGCATGACATAATGCAAAGCAATATAAGGTCATTTGCTTGGCTCTCCTCAGTTTTAAGGCATCACAACAATGCTTTTCAAACATAGCTTTTACAGAAACATGATCAACTGCCTACGAAACAGCTTGAGATCAAGCGTCTGATATTCAGAATCAATCCCATGAGGATTAGGTACAATACATTCCTTTCTCTTTCCTCTGTTGACAGTCTGGATATATCTCTGTTCCATTAACTCCACTTCAAGCCCTCCTCTCCCATATCCCACCAGCAGGCAGTCTTCACTGGCTCAGTGAATTCAGCTCTCTTTTACGATCTAGTGATGGACATTTAGGGCCTGTTTCCTCCTTACTTACTTAGGCAAAGTTCCCTGAGAGGTTTCTGTAGGATCTCAGACTGCTCAGATTTCTGACTTCCAAGATAAGTCAAGAGCCACAAAGTTTGGATGAGAGATGAGAATATTCTCTGAGAAATTCAGACCACTCAGAAATTCATAAAGTTTTCAGATTTGGGGATGAATCTACCAAAATGCAGGAGAGATGGCTGAAAAGTGGGTTTTTAAATAATTTTTCAATAAAACTTCAAAAATATTACATCAACCAGATCTATTTATCAGGGTTCCTGTAGTAAAAATTTGCTGGGGAAAAAAAAAGAGCTAGTTCTTGAGTGATCTTGTTTTTACTCAGAAAGCTAGTGTTTTGGATCAAAAGCCTACAAATGTTTCCAAATGTTGTGCTTTGCTCTTTCATTCCCACTCTGATCAATTTTCAGTGCCAAACTGAGAACTTCATTTCCTGGTTAGTGAAATTTCCTTTATCCGTCACCACTCAGCCCCTGCAGCCTCCTATCATGGGAGTTGCACACTGTGGTTCATGGGACCTAGAGCTATTTTAAAGCAAGGAGCACATTATGGGGAAGATTTTCAGTTCTGCTCCCTCTGAAGTTATCAGCAGTTTTACCTTTGACTTCAGGGGGAGCAGAATTAGGCTCTACTGAGTGCTTTTGAAAATCTCACCCTAAAATGCAGCTAGAGGAGAATGAACTGAATTCTACACATAGGTTCATGAAGGGCCAACAAAAATTGTCAGCCATGCTCCAACTGCAGAATCTCTTTGGCTAGAAAGGACATAGAAAGATTTTGTAGATTTAGCAGTTTGGTAAATCATTTTTTGAGCAAATCTGATCTGGAAGTCATTGAGGGAAAATGGAGCACCACAATGTTGATTTCTATTGCCACTTTTCTTTCAACAGCTGCACTTCATGGTGCTGAACAATTGTACAGGAGCCCAAAATGAAGTCACTAGGTAGGTCTGGATGTACTTGGCAACTCGGATGTTCTACGATAGAAAACTGCTGCTAGAATACATACAAGTATAGCTAGACCCCCAGGACGTTAATTTATGGAGGGAAGTTACCGTTACAAAATAAAAATGTTACTTATGAAATGATACCCCTCAAAAAGGATGAAATGATTTGGAGACCTGGATTTAACATTTCAAAATACGTAAACATCTGGTAACAGCTATCACTGGGGGACAGCTCTGTATGTCAAGAAGCTTAGGGAAATGTTTGTATCAACTCATGTGATGCCGAGAGGCAAAACTGCCTAGAAACTGCAGAGGAGAATACTGGAAATCAGGACTCAAATCTGATTCCAGGATCTGACACTAACTCTGTGTGAGCTTGAACGAGCCCTGCCACGTCACAATTTTTTTGAGCTTCGGTTTCCCCATCTGTAAAATGGAGAGGAAAACACCCCCACCAACTTTTGAAAGCTTGAAATGAAAGCTATACTGTACAAGTGCTCATTAAAACACAATTGTAATCTAGGAAGTGAACTAAGCAGAGAAAAGCCAATGTTTACATGTAACAAGGACTTGCTACATCTCCTAACAGAAAGGAACAGAGGACTTAAGAGACCAGATCTGAGTACAGGACCATCTAGTCCAATATTTGTTTGCAAGATTGGCCAAAACCAGACACTTCAGAGGAAAACAGTGCCTTTCTTCGCCACTTCATAATGCCACCGTACAACAGAGTATACAGGAAAAACCTTCTTCCTGACCTAGCAACTACTCAGCTTATGCCCTGAAGCATGAAATGAGATGACTCTAACCAGTATGCAAAGCATTGGTTAGGGTGGGATGTTAACAGCAATCATAAAATTTAAAATCTCTGCAAACATTTTCAAATGAAAAGTTTTCCTTTTCATTTTTTGGTTTTAAGTTTCAATTTTTGCATGGGAAATTTTTGAAAGTAAATGAAAGAAAAGCTCCATTTCTAATTCAATAGATAGGTTTGGTATCATTTAGATGCAAGTCATAATTCTCATTGCTTTTTGGTTTTTGAAGCATGGAACATTTTTTGAAAATTGAAGCAAACCAAAATTTTTCTTTCAAAGCTCAACCAAACATTTATTTTGTTTCATTTTCAAATTTCCTGTGGGGGAAAAAGATCAAAAACTTTTTTCCTGTGAAAATGTTTATTGTTGATGAATACCCCCCCCCACACACACCCACCAGTTTTTGCTCAAATACAATTATTGAGCACTTGTGCATGAAGCCAGCTGTGGGGCCTAGAACATCCAGTGGGAGTCAACTGCCACTTGGTAACAATACATTACATAAACACTGTCCGTTAGCAGAGTTGCTTGTGCCTTCTCATTCAGGTTATGAAATGGCAACAAAATGGAGCTATTTGCTTACATTCAGCCCGCCCTGTGCTGAAAGTTCAGGAGAAAGACAGATCATGCTGCCCTGTTGGATTAGATCCGTAAGTACAACAGCACCAAAAATCAGCGAAAGGGTGGAAAAAATACACAACCTAAACCTCTGCCTTCTCCAAACAGGCCCTGCTGCGTCAAGTGAATAAAATTACCTTCTAATCAAATGCATCATTAAAAGTACAGACATTAGAACCTGGCACTGACAGCTTTATGAGTGAGGCATTTAAAGTTAATTAGGATATAGTGCCTCTATAGCTGGTATAGCATCCAGGGTGCACTTTGACTAAAGCTAAACATAGCAGTGTTCCAATTCTCCATTGCCAGCACTACCATCCTAGGCCAGTTTGTAGGTCTGTGTGTGGTCCCTCAGCATGTAGGACTTATACTGCCAAATCCAGCCTGGCTTTCTCTGCTGCAGTCCCTCTAAGGTAACCAGCTGGCAACTTCGGGGCTAGTGCATCTGCTGAGATTGTATCATGCAGGAGCTGTTCATGTCACAGCTAAGAGACAGAGATTGGAAAGAACATGAATATGTCAGCTGCCCTGGTTCTCATTTCTGGAGAAGTGGAGTGAATCAGAAGGAACAAAGAAGTATTAACAAGCAAGCACCATTAGTTCGGCCCCCTCGACTATCCTTACAGCAATCCGTGGATTCATGTCACCCACTGCTTCCACTCACAGCAGGCATTTAAGGCCATTTATACTGTCACAGAACTGAAAGGCTAAATCCATTAGCATTCAAGCAACTCTAAACTATACAGCGACAATTCAAACCAGTTAATTATACGGGAAGCCTTGCTGTGGCATGCTAGCTCTGTGCATGTCGTCCCATTGGCTCTGGGTAACCAGAGCCTCAGGTTTCCACAAAAAAACCCACAATGAGAGTCAGGTTTTCCAACTCTTCGAGCTGAGCAAAAATCCCACCCCCTTTGCAACAATCACAAAGATGAGTCTCGCTCTGAGGGCCACTGATTTCTCCATGTGCAGTAACCATGGGATGTCCCCAAGCACATCTGAGTGCGCTGAACAAATATGTTCTCTCTGTACCTGTCTAAGCTCATCCACTCTACCCATACTCTGTACACCTGAGATTCAGGGACATAAAATATCTTGACATAATCTGAACCCTTCCCATACTGTAGTCTTAGACACCTGATCTGGACAAGTCCCTTGGTCCATCCACATACACCTGATCTCAACAACCATACACACCTGATCTTAACACGTACACACCAAAAGCTCCAAAACATCACAGCTGTCCCACTACAATGCCTACAGCCTCTAAGTCAGCATCATAGAGGAGCAACCATGGTGTCACACCACATTATAATTTGGCCATTTTAAAAACAGAAAAGGCCAGTTGTGAACTCGCGGTGGCCTTCTGCCACTCTAGCTCTGCAAGGCCCCCATACCACGCACACAAACACAAACCACTAGCTCCAGCACTATCTGCCATCTCGGGCCCACGTGAGTTTGACACTCCCCACCAACAAAGTGCAAAAGAGCTTGAAAACGGGGTATCCCACTATGTGCCAACACACGAAGCGACGTGGTCTCAGAAGTGAACCCCCACCCTTTAATGCTAATAGAAGCTTCTAGAGAAGCAGTGAGTGATGCATCACAGCTGGTTTCCCTGCCACTTCAGTGGATCACTGGAGTTCCTCATGCTCTGAGCAAGAAAGACAAATGTCTTTGCTTAATATGAATAAAATGTGTCACTCCTCATCTTGTAGGTATTAAATCATTGGCTCCACACCTGCTGAATTATGCAGCAGTATGGAAAGGGGAAGAGAAGGTATTTTCCCCCTCAATACTTCAATTTACTACATCAAGAAAATAATTCAAACATTAAATAATTGAGACATTCATTAGCAGCCCTGATGTACGATTAGCGTATGGAAGCACCATTTAAATGCTGAGAAACTGATGCACTGGGGAAGAGAAACTCAGCCTAATCAAAGAAATGAATACCCATGTTAGAGGGCTGGCCAGCTCACAGAAAAACACAGTTCAGATTCTTGACACCATATTTGGCCAGCTATAAGTTGTAATGCCATGCCCCTGTCCCTGCTCTGGGGATTAGGTCCCAGAATGCTGGGCAGCTCTTGGCTAAGCAACGTGAACTTAATACATGAGTCTAGAACATCTGAAACAAATAGGTTTGCAGGTGCAAGACTAATGGGAGATGGATCGTAAAATCAGGCAGATGACCACTTTAGCATGTATGTTGCTTCACCAGCCAAGCGGCCTGCGACAGGAGACAGCTGGACAATACAAGTTCTTTCTTCTCACTTGCTTTTCCTCATTAGTGCCAAGGTGGTTTTAGTTCAAAGATCAAACACTGCCTACTTCATGGAACCACAAGCCTTGGCTTTGAGCCTAGAGCTGTCAACATACCTGGTGCAGGATGCAGAGAGAATGCAGGTAACCAAGTTAGGAATTTAGTGCATGTATGTAACAAATACAATACATCTGGCGTTTTAAAAGAGCCAGTTTCCCAAAGCTGAAAACCATTGTGAGCAAAACTGATTGGGAGGAGAAAGTTAAAACAAAGTGAATAACTGGGAATTTGTCTAAGTAAACTTTACTAGATGCCCCCAAAATTCCATAATTCAGCAATTATGAAAGAAGATGTTTTCAGTTAAACTATCTTACTTGAGACATGTGAAAGCAGTGATTTAATTAATTAATTAATTAAAACACAGATGGGAAATGGACACTGACAGAAATGACTATATTAGCAATTATACAAATGAAGACATTGAAAAGGGAAGCTAAAGGCATCAATAAAAAAATAACCAATCACCAATAAAGCTAAGGACAATAAAAAGGAATTTTTTTCCAATATCAGGACAAAAGAACGTTGTGTCAGATTTTTAAAAGGATAAAGGGATAACCTGCATAACTGCAGGTCTGTTAGTCTGACATTGTTTCGAGGCAACATAATGGAAAAGGTGATATGGGATGCATTCAGTAAAGACAGCAGCTTTTTGGATAATGGGTTTTGACAGACAAACTTGAAAGAATTTTTGATATTATCAGCCAAATTTATAAAGATCAATATTAACACAATAAACTTAGACCTCTGTAAGAGTCATGCTTTAGTACTACATGAGAGTCTGATTAAAACATCATATATATTCAAAATCATGCAGTGCATATTAAATAGATTAAAAATTAGTTAACTGAAATATCTCAAAATAAATGTAAATGAGGAAATGTCACCTAAAAGAGGTGTTTCTGGTGGGATCCCACAGGTATCTGTTCTTGGCCAATACGACTCAATATCTTTACCAATGATAGAGAATGAAATAAATAATTCTTGTTGGTTAAATTTGCAGATGAGTCAGATTGATGACTCTAATGAGGACTCTGCTAGAACAGAGTGATGTGGATTGTGCAGTAAACAAGGCTCATTAGAACAGCATGTGTGTGTTTAAAATACAGCCAAATGCAAGGTCATACTTCTAGGAACCAAGGATGTAGGTCCCACTTATAGGATCATTAATGTTGATTTTCAATAAGTCTTGGAACACTGGGGAAATTCCAGAAGACTAGAAGAAAGCTAATGTTGTGACAATAATTAAAAAGAGTAAACGGATGACCTGAGTAATTATAAGGCCTGTCAGTCTGACATTGATCCTGGGCAAGATAATGGAACAGCTGATATGGGTCTTGATAATAAAGAACTAAAGGAGGATAATGTAATTAATGTCAATCAACATGGGGTTTATGGAAAATATATCCACTGATTTTTATAGGATTATAAATTTGGTTAATAGTGTTCATGTAATATGTACTTCTGTAAAGTGTTTGACTTGGTGTTACATGACATTTTGATTCAAAAACTAGAAAGCTGTAAAATTAACATGGCACACCTTCAATAGATTAAAAGATGGCTAACTGCTAGGTCCCAATATGTAAGTGTCAACAAGGAATCATCATCAAATGGGCATGTTTCTAGCATGGCCCTGCAGGGATCAGTCCTTAGCCTGACAGTATTTAATGACTCTGACTGAAAATATAAAATCATAACTGATAAACTTCACAGATGAGACAGAAACTGGAAGAGTGGTAAATAATTCAGAGGATATATCATTGCTTCAGAGCAATCTGGATCACCCGACAAACTGAGTGCAAGCAAACAATATGTATTTTAATATGGCCAAATGTAAATATACTTCTAGTAACAAAGAACGTAGGTCGCTCTTACACAATGGGGGATTTTATCCCAGGAAATTGTGACTCTTAAAATGATTTGGGGTCTTGGTGGATAATCAGCTGAACATGGGTTCCAAGTGCAATTCTCTGGCCAAAAGGACCAATGTATAAAACAAGGGAATCTTGAGTAGGAATAAAGAGGTTATTTTACCTCTCTATTTGGCACTGGTGTGATTGCTGCTGGAATCCTGTGTCCAGTCCTGGTGTCCACAGTTCAGGAAGGACACTGATAAATTAAAGAGGGTTCAGAGAAGAGCCTCGAGACTGATTAAAAGATTAGAAAACCTGGCTGACAGTGATAGACTTAGGAGCTCAATCTATTTAGCTCAAGAAAGAGAAAATGAAGGGATGACTTGATTACAGTCTATAAGTACTTACCTGGGGAAAAAATATTTAATAATGGGTTCTTCAGTCTAGCAGAGAAAGGTCTAAAATGATCCAATGGCTGGAAGCTGGAGTTAGACAAATTCAGACTAGAAATAAGGTATACATTTTTAACAGTGAGGATATTTAACCATTGGAATGATTCACCAAAGATTGCGGTGGATTCGCCACCACTAACAATTTTTTGTTAAAAATCAAAATTGGATGTTTTTTTCTAAAATATCTGCTTTAGGAATTATTTCAGGAAATTCACTGTCCTGTGTTATACAGAAGGTCAGACTAGATGACCACAATGGTCCCTTCTGGTCCTGAAATCTATGAATCTATGAACACCCTTTCTGCTTAGGTATCTGTGACAGGGTGAGACACCACAACCATGCAACAGGTTAACAAGCATTTGAGCACCAACAAAACCCAGCCTCTGTCACATGTGAGGTAACTGTAGGTCATACATTCCTCTTTGTATGCACACACTGACCCTTCATTTGTGTATGCATATGCAAGTTTGCCTAGTCAAACATAGGGTTTTGTGCACGCATGTTCATTTTTGCAGGTGCACTTATAGTAACCCTGTGGGAAAATCTGCTCTCAATGCAAGCATCTATCTGAAGTCCTCCACCCCCCATACCACCCTCTGTGTATGACTCTTAAGTTTATTACATGCACACCTCATTTCACCAACCCCTCCATAGATCCTCCCTCAAGCCCTCCAATAGAGGGCATTAATTCACCTCCTGGGGAAATGGAACATGATCTTAGCTTGGCAAGCTGGAGGCTCCAGCCGCTCAGGGCTGGGCAGCACCTTGACTTTAACCTTGTGTGAATTTATTTTTGCAGCAATAACCGGCTGCCAAATAATTTGATCCAAGAGACACGAGGTGAGAACCCTTTATCCCTCCAGATGCAATCGAGCGATTTACAGTGTCTGCAAGAAACCTTATTGCAAACATGCTCTTGCTCAGCATGAAGCGGGGAGAAAGCCAAGCTGAGTGGGCAGAGGACAACATCTCTGCAGTTCTTCTGAGACCGAGGGGGCAGATGCAGCAATGATGGGAAAGCAATTACAAGCAATTATTGGCAGAGGCTGTCATGTGGAACCAGTCTCATTGTTTACAATCTGACCCACCGTGACTACCTCTCTCCAAAATAGTTATTGCCTTCTACTTTAAATTTAAACAGCATTATTTACAATCTACAACTCCAGGGGAGACTGGATGACTTTGATAACAGGATGCAGATCTCTTCACTCGGTCACTAGACTGAGTCCCACCGAGTTTGGCAGCAAACTAAAGGCTTGTTCTCATTATATCTTTCTCCAGTAGGCTAGGTGCAATGATTTTGCTTGGTCTTCCCCCATTGCTTAGTAGAGTCTCCTTACAAAATGAACAATTATTACAATAGCAGTTTCAGGGAAAGACTAAGAAATGAATGCATGATGGCTACTTTCACCTCCGTAGGTAATTCCAAGGGCAAAGGCACCTGGGCAGGCAATACCATAGAGGGAGCTTGCATTTCTATTGTTCATGAACCTAGGGGATGCTATTTGGATCTGGTTTAAGTCTTGAATCACAGTTGAATAAGGGTAGGAGTGAAAGTCTGATGGTGATGAAATCTTCCAATTTGTTCTCATGAGATTTCAGCCCTGATGAGCTGAAATATCATAACAACAGGTATTCCTGTGAAATGTCATTGTCAGCTGCACCTGAAGTGGATAATGGGCCCTCTCTGGGTTTGGATCTGACCTGGAACAAAACCATAGGGTGTTTTCATATTGAAGAATTCAAATCAGAACTGTGCAAAATTCAGAAAGGTAGATTTAGAGTTCTGTTTTTTTCTCTCAAATGTACCAAAAGGCCAACAAAACCATGATGCAGAGAGTTCCCTCCTCTGGCACCATCACTGCCTTAACAACACCCTTCCTGAAGTCCCATCAATGTCACTCACAAATGATGCCATTGGAATGAAAGAAAGAAAGAATTTGGTGCAATAAGAGGATGTATTGAACTGAAATGGTTACTGAACAAAAGCAGCCATGTTAATTTCAGCTCCATTAAAAAATAATAATGGATCAAAGTTTGCCAAATAGAAAAGGACAAAATCAGCAGAGAATTACTTTAATTATTACCTTCAAGCTTGCAAAAAAAGATATAACAACTGAACGTGCACACGACAGAGAAACTATAAAGGAAGTACTTGACAGTGGCCCTTTAATTAAACTGCACTGAATATCATTAGCAATGGACCTTTGGAATTTAAAGCCAATTACATTCTAAATACAAGTTACTTGCTTGCTGAGCAGCTTATGTATCATCTATCAGCACTGTGTAAAGGAATGAAAAACCTACCCTTTGTCAGGCAAGCGTTTGTGTATCTATGGATTTTATGGAGCTCTTAGGATCAGGAACCTAAGCGGACAGACCACTGGGGAAGAGAGAAAAGATGATTTCCCATTGGATGGAGCCAGAGGCCACAACTGATATACCTGGTGCTTTTTTGTCTCACCAGGGAATAATGGTAAGTCCACTGTATAAGTTCTGCCTCAGTACCACCGGAGTGTAAAACACTAAAATAGGGGGAATGGCTAAACCTTGCCAAGTATTTGCAACAAACCCGAGAGCCACGCAAAGCTCACCTAGGTTAGGGGATCTTTAACACATCTAGACCTGATTCACGGAAAGGATTGTGAAGTGTGAGAGTCCACCTTGCATCAGTTTCTTGCTGTGCATGGAAAGTGTAAAATCTGCAATTTTGTGCTTGCAAAAATAACTAATTGTTGACTGTCAAACTCCAGTGTTTTGGTACTCACTACAGGATTGCATTGTATCTTTTTTTTGTTTTTAAAGAGATCCTGGTTTCAACACAAATACCCATGAACCTCAGGCATCTAGGCTGAGTCTTACTTTATGGTCTGGGAGTCTTTCAAACCAGAATTCCCAAGTTGAACTTGGATGAAAGATGAATCTGCATACAAAACAAAACACAAAAGTACATAGAAACCCTTGCTAAGCCACCGTAAACTTCTGAGCTTCTAGCTGTTCTAGGGCTGAGGTTATATACGCAGTAGGAAATTTGATGGCCCAAATGGTGGAGGCAAGGTGTAAGTAGGACCAGTATGGTTGTCCTAGACTTGCTGAATGGATGGAGAGATTAAACTAAATTCTAGTACTTGGGAAGGAAAAAGAGAGAAATTGCATGCTTCATATCTTTTGAAAGAGAGGGCAAAGGGGGAAGAGAGAGCTCTCTATGATCTAGTGTCAAGGACAGTGATAAAAAGAGGGACCTCAGGTTGGAGGTAGCAAAGTCCAAACCTTGATGCTACAATTGTCTTGCCAGCTCTCTCAAAAATCCCATGAGTGCCAATGAGAAGACAACAGAAAGAGCCCCACTGACTTCTGTGGGGTTTGGATCAGACCTTTACCACAGTGCAGCATAAAGAACTCACTGCAGTTTAAATTCTAGACAGGGGAATGACTGCAGAACTGGCAGCAATATGATACAGAGCATATTTATTTCATAACAGCTCCTGCTGTACTTACTGGGCCAAATTCTGCTCAGACTGGAGCAAGTCAGGAGAAGCCCTGTTGTTTTTAACATCTGTCTTGCATGCTAGTTATCCCTGGTGCAGAGGACTGCAGAGCTGTTAAAGCTGTTACAGGGCATCAGTGAATACAAAGCAGGAACAGCTCCTATTCATGTACCAGGCTGCAGGCTGTTGGCAGGAGTGTGGGAACTTATGATAAATATACTGAAAGGTTTTTGAAGGCAAAGGTAGGAGGGGAGGGGATTCTGCAAAATGGAAGCAGTGCTGAATGGTTTACCAGAATAGTCAGAGATCAAAGGACTTCCAGAAATTGTGCCTCAGATCATCCATGACATGGGAGCACGTTGGGATCAAGGCAACCTTGGAGATGGATAAAGAAGAATCCAAATGCTTATGTTAAGAGGTGAGAAGAGGAGTGGGGTGAAGGCTTCATGCTCTGATGCCCAAGGCTTCTTTGCCATTAAAGGTAAAAAATAATAATTGAGGGTGGATAACATTTGTCACTTCTGCAGCCTCCATCTCTTAGTGGAAGTTCTACAGAATTTTTATATATACTCATGGAGAATTAGATCCCTGCCATACAATGATATAGGATGGTCCAAAATAAACCCCTCTAGATCTATTATATCCTATGTGCATTTCAGAGTAATTTCTATGGAAGCAGACAGCATGGTCGAGATGTTTGAGCGCTGGGCTAGAAAGAGTTCTCCTCGATTCTAATCTTGGCTCTGACTTTGCCTGAGTCACTTTTCCTGCCTGCCTCAGTCTTCCCAGCTGTAAGGAAGGGATAATAACACTTTCAGTTGCCTACCTCCCCAAATTATCTAATATCTATAAGCACTTTCTGACCTTAAGGTGCTGTAGCATGGGTAGGTATTGTAGAAACTTATTGGTGTCCACCCCACTAAATTCGATGGGATTTTCTCATAAGGAACAAGAGGGTCTCAAAGCATACAACAAATGCTAATTAAGGCCCAAACTACATCCTTTGTGAGGTAGGTCAGAACCATTATCCCCATTTTTGAAGATGGGGAAACCGAGGCACAAGGCAAGGTGCTGGGATTTGCACAGTGAGTTAGTTGCAGAAGTGGTAATGGAACCCAGCTCCCCTGACTCCTTGTCCTTTCCTCAGGCACATGAGCAGCCCCTTTACAACCTCTGCAGGACTGTGGCACATTCCACAAGTGCCCCCGCCCCGTTTACATTTCCCTGTGACGGGAATCCATGAGTTCTCTCGCGCAACTTAGCTCACACTCTTAACTCAAATGAAAAACTATAATTAAAATAAAAATTCCCAAGGGCTTGAAGAGCAGAGGCTGGTATGATATTTAATATTAACCTTTTTCATTTGATTTTGGGTATTCCCTAATAACTGGCCAGCTGAATGCTTTGGGGGAGGGTAGGGATCGCCTGTAATGGAGCTCAAGATTGCTATTCATTTCCTTCACATGGTACATTTTGCCTCTGCTCCAAGCTCTAGTCTCTGAAGCTACCACCACTAGACTCTGCTGGGCGCTGGGACTTCCTATTCCTGCTCGGCATGTAACCCTTGCTAAGCAAAGGACAATCTATTGATGGTTACTACAGTGGCCCAGGTTGCTGTTCCATGAGGCTGAGATCCACATAACTTGGATGTGCAGTGCTGCTTCCATTTGTTTGCTATAGCATCCAAGCAAACCCTCCAGCTCTGCTCCTTCTTAAAAGGCTGCCTGGAACATTTGCTAAGCATGCATCATTCCTTTAAGGAATTAGCTTCAGTGAAACAGAAGGCTCTGGCAGGCATCTGAAGGCTTTGGACTTTGCTATCTGGATAATCCATCTGAAACTCGGAAGGCAACTCAGAGAAAGGGGAAAGAAAAGTCATGAATAAAACAACAGGAGTACAAATCTGTCTGCAGCCCTTCCAAGCAACCGTTGTATCGCTGGTGTTCAGAGCAGACCCGGGAGTTCCTGTGGTAGCCGCTAATGTGTTATCGGGGGCCAGGGGATAGTTAGACTGTTTGGGTAATTGCATCCATGTATATATGCTGCTTGCAGGCTGGGAGGAGATAGGCCAGAGCAAACCTGCCCAGGGTTTTAATCCCGGCTCTTCTATTTTTTTTTCAGAGCAGGAAGATACACAGCCACGTAACACATGATTGATCAAACCTGCTATTCCTCGTTTCTCCCACACCAGCCTGCTCCGATATTGCAGCTGTTCCCCTGTAATGTTGCTGGGCTCAGCCATTTTATACACAGGATAAACAGAGCAGCTGTTGTATCACCCACTGCACGAGTCCTAACACAAGAAAAGGTATGTGAGCGTGTCTAGTGTACAAGGACTTTGGCGTCTAGCCACAGCTGATGAGAGATGGGTACACATATCCCAGGGCAGAGCCGGGCTCTTAAGTTAGGGATCTCAAAGGGCTTTATAAATCCAAGCTGCTGGGAAGGTTTGCAGCCCTCAGGAGGTAACTTCTATATAATGCAATAATTAACTAACAAATTGCCCTAGCTCACACAGTAAGTCTGTGGCAGAGCTGTGCACAGAATCCAGCAGAACGTAGTTCCCTGCTGTCCTGCATTTACTGCTCTTGTAGCCCAGCCAGGAATGGAACCTAGGCACCCTGCTTCCCAGTGCTCCCCTATGACTTCCAGCCCACAATGCTTCCCACAGGACCAGACAGAGAATACTCAGCCTCCTCCTCATGGGGCTCCTGCTCTCTCCCCTTCTCCATTGTTTCTTCTCTGTTCTGGGAACTCTTCAGCCACACCACTTGGAGTTCAGAGGGAAAAGCTTATCTGGCCTCCTAATGATGCTGGCATTTGGAAAGGAAATCTGCAGTTTATTCAGGATTCCTCCTGCAGTCCCACAAACAGGAGGGTGGGTGGTTGCAGCTGTTGAATTCCCTTCATGTCCCTAAGCTTGCTGCTTCTCATAGCATTTTCAGCATGTGCCCTTTAATATACGCCCAAGCCCTTTATTGGCACGTCCCTCACAAAGGCTAACAGTACTGCTAAGCCCTCCTAAAGCTCCTTTTCTCCAAGGATCTCCCAGAGTTTGTACAAAAACCTTCCACCTCTCCCACCAAAGGCAGCTCAGGCTGTTGATCCCCATTTTACAGAGGTGCAGACTGAGGTAGGGAGAGATGACCAGACTTACTTGAGGTCACAAGACAACCGCTAGCTGGGGATTAGGGGGTCAGTCTACATTGCGTTTGTAGGTGTGACTGCGGCAGGTGTAGACATCCCCGAGGTAGATTGTATCTAGCCAGCTCTGGTACTGGAGTAGCGAACCTGTGGCTTCTGTGCAGGCTAGTACAGCCCGTGCCACTGTTATTGGTACCTAAGGAAGCTAGGCTAAAACTAGTGCAGTTATGTCTACACAAACTGCTATCACGCTGAGATGTACCCTCAGACTCCCAACTGCTGACTAATAGCTGGGATGGAGATGCCCTTTATAAAGTGGTGCCCTTGGTGAGCTGCCTCTATGACCAATGCCTAGACTGGGAAAGCACAGGAGGCTGGAGCGAGTTAAGGAATTGAGCAGGGGCATTGAGACAGCATCGCTGTCAGCGTGGAAGAATTGCGAGGGGATGTGGTAGCAGACACGGCGCCAGACACATCTATTCCATTTTAAAAAAAGATGAACCTGCCAGGGCAACAATGGCAAGAGAAAGGAGAAAATGCCTGTCAGGCTGAGAAATATACAGCAGACGGGACTGCGACTCTAACAGCGGAGACGTGGATGGGAGCTGTTCAATGGATGTACGGCAAACCTGTGCTTTTGCTCTGCTCTCTGATACAAAGGAATCTAACAAATTTTAGATGCAGTGTTTTTCTAACCACCTCTTGTAGAAGTTAAACACATTTCAAGCTGGGAGGGGTTCGGAGCAATTCCCATCGCACAGGCTGCTGTCAAGACTCCAAATAGCATTCTTAAAATGGACACCCTGGCCACAAAGGCACCAGAGTAATCTTTCTTCTTCTTCTACTGCAGCAAGGAGCAGAAAAAGGGAAAGCAAAGTGCAGAGCTAATAGGAAAGAGGCACAATTGCTGAAATGCCAGAAAGTGGGAACTCACTAAGGGGAGGAGAATCGGGGCAAAAGGAGAAACTACCGCTTGGCTTCAAAATGTCATTGCCTGGTCTGGCGAGCCTGGTGGAGTTGGAAACTTTTGCGATGCCAGGATACTATTTGGGCAAGGGGTGGAGGAATAGCGGTTTCACTGAACTTCTTGAGTCACTTCCCCCTCTGATTTCTTTCAGTGGGGAGCAGGATAAAAACAATGTGATTTTGCAGCTAAAGAGAAGGCTGAGCTGTGTGTTAGAGACAGAGGACTAGAGCTTGGCAGGAAATATTGTTCCTATCCCGTGAAAATGGTCAAGACTTCAAAACTTTCCCCCCTTTGCACAGGGACGAGACAAAGACCCTTCAAAATATTTTCTGACAAACAAGAGACACACCCCTCCCCAAGAATAGCTGACAGCCAGGTGTTTGGGGCAATCCCTTGAAATGTGAGAAACTCAGGTTCAAATCCCCCTTCTGCTTGATTTGCAGCAGAGCTCTGAACCTGGGTCTTCTACATCCTAGCTCACGGCCCCAACCACCAGACTTCTGGCTATTTTGGGATGGGCCCTCACAATCTCTCTTGCTGGAGATGTTCCATTTTGCATAAATAATTAAATGTTCATTGGGCCAGAGTGAGATTGACTCTAGGACCCAGTAGTTAGGACACTCACTTGAGATACGGGAGATCTGCTCTATTTGATTTGGAACAGGACCCCACACCTAACTCTTGCATTCACCGGGGTTACATGGGTTACCAAAGTTGGCTATTTTCACTCTCATTTTGTTTTTGACTAGAAATTCTATTCTGGCCCTGAGAAACCTTCAAATGAAAGTTTTGCTGCAAGCAACGCTTTCCTGCCATAAGTTTCGGTTTCAACAAACAGGTGTTTTCCAATGAAAAAATACGTTTTGCCAAAATTCCAAATGGTTCTAGAGAGGACTCCATGAATTAAGTTTACATTACAATTTGAGTTGGGATGTGGTAAAAAAAATGAAAATCATAAAGCTGTAGTTTACCAACGTGTAGCACTTCTATGCTAAGTTAACACTGGCATAGCACAGCTAACACTGGTCCTGTTCAATGGAATTACACCAATGTAAAACAGATGGAGTGGCGTAAGAGACTCATTAAGTCCCAGAATCTCATGCTATCAGGGAGGTAAGTATTACGAAAAAGAAGGATGCGCTGAACCAGAAACAGGTTAATCATTTGTCCAAGGTCAAGGACAAAACTGGCAATAGAAACCAAGAGTCCTGTCTTCCAGTCCACTAAAGCTAACAAGCCACAGTACACCCTCTCCAGAATTTTAATACATAGAGGTAACAGAGACTTGAGAGCTGAAAGCTCTACAGTGTCATACTGTGTTTTTAAGTTCCGTAGTTAATTGAGCGTCTTTTGACGATATCTGTAATGGGTGATCCCAACACACCAAGGTTATACATCTATTAGAAGTGGTTTTGTTTTTAACACAAGATAGGTCTGTTAAGCTGTTAGCATCTCCTCTACAGTAAAGATAACTGAGCTGTTCAGTGTATTAAAGTTCACAATTAATTTAGATAACACCAGATGAGCTTTTTTTAAAAAAAAAGAAAAATCTCGAGATTAATGCTTAGAAATCTACAGGCATTAGGGAGAGTGGTATTCTCTCTTACATGATGTAAAATCAAGTCTTCTTTTTTATATGATTCAATTATAGATTGATGGGACAGCTCAGAAACATGGATTAATGATCTTTTCTTAAAAGAAAGCTATACAGAAGAAAAGAGAGAGAGACGTCAGGAAGAATTACTGCTCCCCGAACCCTGATTAAGCCTTACTATGTTACATTCAAAATAGTGTAATAGGGAATTTGTGGATTCCCAGTTATATTAAGTGAGGATAAAGGAAACAGCATGATATAGTAAATTATTCTCCTGGAAACATTGCAAAGAGGGGAGAAAGGAAATCTCCAGATGCACACGGGCAATTTAAAGAAAACAGGTCGGCTAAGATAATGATCATGAGTTTTGGGTGTGGAAAAGGCCCTGGAGCATCCGAAACAGTCTGAGCGAGTTTTACTAACCCAGGGCAAGCTCTTCAGCTGGTGTTTGTGGCACTGCATCAGCATCACTATACCAACGCTGATTTACAGCACCCAGGCCCCTCCCCGGCTCTTTTGCTAGGAGATGAGAGTGGGTTGGCTCAGAAAGGGTTCCACCTGGATTCTCAAGACCAGCCGCCTCAGAGCCTAGTTGTTCTTAGTGCAACTTAAGCTTTCCCTCCGCTGTGATTTATAACAGCTCCATCTAGCAGAACAGGAGCCCCTGTTTTAGCACAGAGTAGAGAAGACACGGCTTCCGAATGCCAGTCCCAGTCCCCATGTTCTGACAGTACAGCAATGGGATTGTTCCGTGTGCAGAGCTCAGATCGCCCGTGACCAGGCCATTCCCAGTGGACAAGGCAGCTGGCTTCGGGGCTGTGCAGAACCAACAGGGAGCCAGTGCAGAGCAGCAGCCCCAGTGAGACAGGCCACTTGCTGAGGCTGGAAACATGCAAGCTCCTATTTGCCTCTCGCAAAGGCCAGCCTGGAAAAGGCACTCCAAACATTAAGCCTGAAGTGGTGCCCAAACAGGAACTGCTATTCTTTACCTCAAATGCAACTGTAAGTCACAGGACCCAGGCTATCTGCAACCTTCCCCTTCCTGCCTGACCTAGTCAAATCTCCCTTCCCTTCGCCAAGCATCTGAGTCGTTACTGGGACTCACCAGGGCTAGAGCCTGCGGAGTCTGGCCTCTGACGAGCCTTCAGCACTTGCCTCTGAGATGTGGCCTACCTGGCGCTCTACGAATACCAGAGAGATCTGGTGTTCCACCTGCTGAGCAGCTGGAACAATGACACTAAATCAGTACAAGGTGCGTTTATACCGGCATAACTGCGCCCGCCCTAGGGGTTGTGCTGATATCACTGTTCCAGTGAAATTGTCACACCCCTAACTGAGAGAGTGGTACAGGAGCAATATGTAGACCAGGACTTAGTCTCCCTATGCTTCAGTTCCCCCCAAGAGGATACTGGCACTGCCCTACATCACAGGGGTGCTGGGAGAATTAATACAATCAAGATCATGAGTCTCTCCTATACTATGACAGTGGGGGCCAAATTAATACCATAAATAAATAATCTAGCCCTATGATATATATATATATATTTGTAACGCACAGTCCAACCAGTGCTGCTCAATATGCAGTAACAGCAGCAAAGCGCATTGTTTGAGAGGGAATTGTTTACCTCTTTGTTCAGGAAGAAAGAAGTATCTAGGTCATTTATTACAGGGGAGAGGAGTATATGAGAATGCAGACACACACAGCTCAGGTGCCTCACAGGGAAGCTTGCTATGAAAATGAAGGGAATAAATAAGAGAAGAATAGCTTCCAAGGAGGTGAGATTTTTATGCAGTGCACCTCTTGGAGGATTACAGCAAGGGGAAGGGAGAGGGAATTGGAATAAAAGCCAATGTTCTAGGAGCTCCAGTATGTAGACACCGGAATCTAATTCACACATCTTAGTTGACTGTCCTTTCAGTTCAAGAAGTGTGGAAAATGACATCCAGAGAGGAGAGAATTCGGGGGGGTTATTTTTAAAATCTGCCTCAGAGGGTCCATGGACTCTGTCCTCATCTTGGAAATGGGAACTAGCAAAGGAAATAAGGAGCAGTTTGGCAGAATTTCACACTCAACATTTCATGTCTGGCCTGCTATACTTAGTAATTAAAGCAAAAGTGGATTCCATTGACGGGAAAAGAACTTCATCCTATTTCTTTTCTTTAAAAAAAAAAAAAGATTTGTTTCTGATAAGAAGAAACCTTCACTACATGCTGTACATAACAGAGAAAGAGAAAGTAAATAAGGAAGTGTTATTTACTCCTCATGACATAAGAACCAGGAGTCACTATACATGTAAAATGATGGGGTCTAAATTAGCTGTTACTACTCAAGAAAGAGCTCTTGGAGTCATTGTAGATAGTTCTCTGAAAATATCCGCTCCATGTATAGTGGCAATCAAAAAGATAACAGGATGCTGGGGATCATTAAGAGAGGGATAGATAAGACAGACAATATCATATTGCCTCTATATAAATCCATGGTATACTCACATCTTGATACTGCATGCAGATCTGGTCACCCCATCTCAAAAAAGATATTTTGGAATTGGAAAAAGTTTAGAAAAGGGCGACAAAAATTATTAGGGCTGTGGAACAGCTTCTATATAAGGAGAGATTAATAAGATTGGGATTTTTCCGCTTGGAAAAGAGACGACTAAGGGGATATATAATAGGACTCTGTAAAATCATGACGGGTGTGGAGAAGGTAAATAAGGAAGTGTTATTTACTCTATTTCATAACACAAGAACTAGAGGTCACCAAATGAAATTAATAGGCAGAAGGTTTAAAAACAAACACAAGAAAGTATTTCTTCACACAACTCACAGTCAACCCGTGGAACTCTTTGCCAGGGCACGTTGTGAAGGCCAGAACTATAACAGGGTTTAAAAAAGAACTAGATAAGTTCATGGAGGATAGGTCCATCAATGGCTAGTAGCCATGAAGGGCAGGGATGGTGTCTCTAGCCTCTGTTTGCCAGAAGCTGGGAATGGGTGACGGGATGGATCACTTGATGATCACCTGTTCTGTTCATTGGGGCACCTGGCATTGGCCATTGTCGGAAGACAAGATACTGGGCTAGACAGACCTTTGGTCTGACCCAATATGGCCGTTCTTATGTTCTTATGAGTTAAAAGGCAATAAAGTATTTAAGCTTGTAATTAAGTTAAAATACACATGGCAGGATTGGTTCAGTTGGCATTTTGAATGGGTGTGATTTCCCCTAGCTATTTAATACAACACAGAATTCCCAGGGATAGGCAGATTGGGGCAGGGACACAACTTGGTGCTGGTGAACATGGGGATAATTTGAGTGCCTTTCAAAAGTGCCCAGCAGAAGAGATGTGCAGTCAATGTCGGGGTTCAACTTCCTATTCTTTTTTTGCCTGGGTTTATTATTGTTTTCCTTTCTTGTTACACCCTTTGTCCCTTGAAGACAAGACCTTGCTGACTTCCCTCTGGGCTTTTCAGTTCTGGGTCACTCTTACACAGACACCAAAATACCATGAGTTTGGTTCCGATCAGAACCCAGATGTTTATCTACTGGGAATGACCACAGGCTGTAAATCTCATGAGAACAGTTTTTCCGGCAGGTTTCTGATCCTGGCTGTCCTGACTGGAACAGGCGCTCTCAGTTCCATTCCTAGTGCTGGATGATGGCAACAATGAGAACCCAGAAGAACGAGTCAGGCTTGGTTCTATAAATCGGTATCTGTGTTTTGGGGGGTTGCATGCAGAGGGAGGGGTGGAAGGTGAAGGGAGCCAGATGTCTATTTTCCAAACTCATTCCTAATCATTTTAATGCAGTGGGTTCATTTGGGTAATTTAAAGATAAATACTACATCACTCTTATGCTGTTTATGGCAGCCGTGCCTCTCAAAGTGATTTACATGGCTGGGGAAGGACCCTGATTTTACAGAGGGAGAAACTGAGGCACAGAGAAGCAGCAGCAATTTTGCCACAGTCATACAGCAAATCCAAAGAACAGAACCCAGGTCTCCAGACGCTCAGTCCAATGACCTGCCCACTAGCCCGCCCCATCTCCTTGCACCAACGCAGTAGTTTATTTTTGTGCTGTAGTATATTTTATGTATGCTACCTCACTCTGAGTGAGGGTGGGGGACATATTTCACCCTAGGCAAAAGTAGCTTCTCTAGGTGAAGGATGGGGTTCCACTCATATAGGGACCCCACAACTGAACCAACATGAAGACCATATGATGCATTCATCCCAGGAAAGGGTGGCCCATTCCAGGTCAGAGGTCCAGTTTCATTGCCCCAGGAATGTCAAGATAGAAGAAATATAGAGGAATCTGCTCTAGCACTTAACCTTTCTCCCTCCAATGCCTAAATATGCGTATTTGTTCCCTTCCCCTAGTTTCATTACTTGGTTTGTGTGGATCTTCCCAGCGGAGGACGTTGCTAGCAAAGTCCATACACAGAAAGGCCAGAGAGAATTTTAGAAACCAAAGTTTCTGTGAAATACTAAAAGCCAGTGGGAGACAGGAAATGTTATTGATTTGCCTCCTTGTTTGAAAATTAAGGGTCTTTGGTTAAATCAAACTTTCTCTCTCCCCCTAATAAGATGACAGCCTAGACCACTCGACTGACTGCTGAGACACTGACTCCTGGCTAGTTTTAGATTACTCAAGTGCTCAGAATTTAATCTCAAATGGCTGTTATTGGATTCTGCTAGAACTGGCTGTCTGATGGGCACAAGTAATAGAAACCAGCCCCAGAGGGTCAAGTCTCCCAGCTCCTGGAGT
This sequence comes from Dermatemys mawii, assembly GCA_007922305.1. Taxonomy (NCBI): domain Eukaryota; kingdom Metazoa; phylum Chordata; order Testudines; family Dermatemydidae; genus Dermatemys; species Dermatemys mawii. The sequence goes on along the minus strand of ML677397.1, from coordinate 4,138,599 downwards.
TTTAAAGGCAGCTGCCATGCGTGGTTATACTGGATCTTTTACTCTAGCAGGATAAATAAATAAATAAATGATTCACAGTGTCTGCTTGCTTCTCTGCATGAACACGGGCACATCAGAGAGAGCTGGGTTTACGAAATGAGCAGAGAGGGCAGAATGTGTGTATGTGATGGAACACAATCATGCATGGACGGGTAGGGGCTCCCACACGTCTGAATGCAACTGTACAGGAACAGGGAGCAGCCAGTTTTGCGCCTGCGGTACCCAGGGGGTAGCTGTGAGTGACTGAACACATACATATATACCAGGAAAGTTTAAAATCCAAATCAACTATCCCCAATGCCCGTGCACCACGCACACACACACAATTCCAGTGCGCACTCCCATCCCCAGGTATCCCTTCTCCTGTGCCTGGACACCCTACACACGTGGACTGAATGATGAGGCTCACGTTTCCCAGCAATTGTCTGGACACAGATTTCCTCTAAATGAGAAAGAAGGAGGCACCGATCAGTTTGATCTTAACATTTCAAATGCAGTACAAAACCCAGCTGGCAACAGCACAGGTGGTATTAATTTCTCTTAATTTAGGGAAGCGTGGGGGGAAAGAGAAGAGAGAATTTGGATGTTGTTTATTCCCTCTAGCTTTGGAAAGCATCTGTTTTAATGGCATTACTATATTTAGAGTGCCCTCTTACCTCCCCACCCAACCCCTTTTACACACACAGGTACTGATTGCAAGCACCAGGAAGCAACTTCATGAAAAATGATCCCTCAAGATGTGTGTAAACTCACAGCAACACGGTGCAATTTTCCAAAGTACACACACAGCTCGGATGGGTAAATGTTTTCCAGCCTCTATCAGAGGGTACATGTCATTTACACAACACTGTCAATCATTGTTCTCTCAGCTGGGGCAGCAGTGTAAACGCATGCTTAATGTCAGATTTACACGCATTCTATTTGTCGGTAAATGGGTACGTTACATATGTTGTGTCAATTAATTTTTACCGTCTGGGTTTGCACACGTTTGCACAGGGGCTGCGCTACCAAGTGGAGGAGACATGTATTGATGAAGATCAATAGTTTACATCCATATCCTGCATTCAGTGACAAAATCTGTCCACTGGCACTGGCACAAAGGATCTCCTGGTCACATACCTTCTCAGAGCTGACCTCTGATCTCTGTGCATGTGTCAGTGGTTCAGACTTTCCTACCTTCCCTCTCCCCCACACAGCATGGAGGGGGCATGTTAGCATGGACAGGACTCCAGCTAAAGCCTTCAGGAAATTTTCAATTAAAATTCCCTCCCCGCCCCGCATGTGGATTTGGTAACACCAAAACCTTGCACGTAGGTTTTACCAAATTGTCAGAACTAGGGGGGGAAATCCTCTAAAGTCTATAGTTTTGTTTTGAAATTTATGAAACTGAATGCTTCAAAAAAAAAAATTGGGTCAAAATGACTTTTTGTTTCAAAATTTCCTTTGGTCTAATTTTTAAAATGCAAACATATTTAAAAATAAAAAAAAATCTAAAAACCAAATGTTTCCTTTTGAGCCAAACGAAACGTATATCCAACCCGAAAATTTTTTTTTTGAGTTTCCAAAAAACTCAAAAAAATTCAGAATTGAATACGCAGGGGGTAACTGTGAGTGACTGAACACATACATACATAGTAGGGAAGTTTATAATCCAAATCAACTATCCCCAATGCCTGTGCACCCCGCACGCACACAAAATTCTAATTTTGAAAATTCAAAATACGAATCCATCTCCCCCCATATTTTTCAGAACTGCTGATGAATGAAAAACCCCATTATTTGCACAGCTCTAGCAATAGCGGCACCTGTTGAGTGAAGCGGGGAGTGAAGGAGGAAAATTCTCTTCCCATGATCTGTCTTCCCACCACCTTGCCCTGCTGCTCAGTGTGGGTCCTGGCAAATGGGTTTGTTCCAAATTTCACGTTTCCTTCATGGAGAAATTGCATAAAGAAGGTTGGAAAAGTTGAGCTGTTTGGTCCAAGGGCCTTTGAAGCCATTCGATTGCCATCCCTACATACAGAGCCACAGATTTATGGACACACTGTCTCCCCATCCCTACTCATTTGCTCAAATGCCCCTGCCAGGCCAGTTTTGTGGTGTGGGATGGCACTATAGACATATCTGTTGCTGTGGTGTCAACATCTAATACTTCTGCCACTGGCCTGCTGGATGAACTTGAACAAGTCACTTCAGCTCCTCAGGCCTCACTTCCCCTGTCTGTAAGAGGAGGATAATGATACCGACATCCCTTGCAGAGTGATTTAAGAGCTACTGATGACAAGTACTATATAAGTGCTAGGTGTTATTGTTGCCCATGGAGACGATAAAGAACCTACTGCTGCTGCCAGGTAAGGGAGACTTCCTTTAGCTGAAGTAGCAGAGGCCTGTGCAGTAAAACAGGCTGGCATAGAGAAGGAGGAAATAAATACTGTGTCTAGAATTGGTATGTGGTTGTGTTTGTGGAAGGAGGGAGGGCAGAAAGCTTGCCAGTTAAACAGCAGAGTGGTATCCAGTGGTATCTTGTCACGACAATGACAACAGGTAACAAATCCTGACTCCCAGGGTACTCCAGTAGTTACAGAGGCAGCTTGTGTCCCCACGGTATGTGGCAACGGGACATGAACACCACACGTCACGCTGTCATTTCAACCTGCTGCAGGTCAGGCAGCATTGCCTGAATTAGCAGTGGCTTCTTTGCTAACCACAATGCTCAGCAACCCTGCCCTGTAAACATTTATTATTTGTATTTGGGTAGCACCTAGGAGCCCCAGTTGTGGACCAAGATTCCATTATGCAAACAGAACAAAAAGGTGGTCCCTGCCTTCAAGAGCTTACAATCCAAGGAAGCACTTGCAGGCCGTCCGTGCTAATGATGCTTCGGCAGCTAGATGTCTACATGAAGGTACCTGCTTCGTCCCAAGGAAAAACGCCACAAAACTAGGTGTCTGTTGGACTCTGGTTGGGTGGGCTTTTCATGTCCCAGCTCTGGCCCCTGAATATTTTAAAGCCACAGAAGCAGCTGCCCTCCAGGAAACAATTACAAGATGCTCTGTCTCATTTTGCAACTGTTACTTCTAATGCTTCATATTGGTTTGGCTGCCACCTTCCCTTCATTAACATGCAGAACAGCATCGCCAGTGGCTGGAGTTAAGGGAGATGAACCTTTTCACTCCTAGCTGAGCAGAGACTACTCCGTGTAATTAACTTCTTCATCTCATGTATTTGCCATGCTCCGCGGGGGATGAGTCAGCTGCTGTGACCTCTCTGAGCAGAGCCCTGGATTTAACAGAAGCCAATGTTCCATAATACCAGGGCCAGTCCGTAAAAGGCTGACGCAGATGTGGAAGGACACAGAGCCACTCCAAACAGATATGGACAGTTTGCCACAAATGGGTGTCCAATCCAATGTTAATTTGCCACATCCCAGGCTGAATACTTCTGATAAACAACAGCGTAGCCAAGAAGCCATGGGAGAAAGCTACAGTACATGTCTTCTTGTGTGTTGCATACAGTCACACTCTGTCTCATGGTGTTCTGCTGCTTAGCTCTTACTTCCCTGTATAAAAGTGTCTTCAGACAGATGCCCTTGACCAAATCCCCATCTGAATTTTCCTCCCTACTACATTTTATGTCTTTCTTCTCCTCCCTCTGGTCATTTTAAAATACAGAGTGAACTTCTTGCCATAAATTACAGAACTATTGGAGAGAAATACCCTCTCTTTTCACCAGCAAAAGAACTACTCCTTGACTCAACACTTTAGACTGGAAATATAAAATGAATAAAATCTTTCAATGAACAAAGTTCTGATAGAAAAGTCCTACAGGCTTTAACAGAAAATTATCAACTTCCTACATGTCTTTTGAAGCATCTTACTGAATTTAGTAAAGATTTGTATTTTGCTAAAGAATACCTTGAGAAATGAGGACATTCTTTATTAAATTCTATAGGATTTTTGAATAATTTCTATAGACCCCTAAAATATTGCTTCAGAGCCCTGATAAAATTAATCCCTGTTGAGGTTCTCAAGGACTTTTCCATAAGGGACAAATGAGTGCTGACATCTGTTAGCAGCAAAATGCGCAATACTCAGAAAAGAAAGATCTTACACATCCCTAATGTACTCAGAATGGTTGACAGATGTCTTGAACATGTAGCTTAATGGGAAAAATACATTAAAATTGGTGTCATACGGCTGCATTAGTGCCGTTGAGCTGCAACACATCTTTCATACACAATGTTGTTAACAGAGCCAAGGTTTTATAGACAGCATTTGTACCCCTCACAATCCTGTGCTGGGCCTCTCTGGTATCAGAAAGGAAAAACTATGAGGGAAAGAAAGAAAGAAAGAAAGAAAGAAAGAAAGAAAGAAAGAAAGAAAGAAAGAAAGAAAGAAAGAAAGAAAGAAAGAAAGAAAGA